>JAZKJV010009024.1:0-321403 GCA_037367405.1 Ottelia alismoides
TAAGATCCAGTGCTGAGTCTGAATATAGGGCTATGGCCCATGTCAATACAGAAATGATGTGGGTGAAGGCTGTGCTTACAGATCTATATATAAAAGTCCCTTTTTCCTATGGCTCTGGAATGTGACAATCAAGCTGCTCTATTCATTGCAAATAATCCAGCATTTCATGAACGAACCAAGCACATTGAGGTTGATTGTCACTTCATATGAGATATGATTCAAAAGGGGTTTATTTCTACATCCCATGTTAGCTCAGGGGATCAAACTGCAGACATCTTTACCAAGGCGTTACTTCGAGGGCTGTTCTAGAAGTGTTCGTCCAAGCTGAGCATGATTGACATCTATGCTCTACCTTGAGGGGGAGTGTAGAGATATATATATTATTCTCTTCTGTACCTTTTCGTATTTTCTTTTTCCCGTTGGACTCTTTATGTATTTTACCCATAGGCTACTCTCCTATATAAGAGAGCCTAGGGTGTATGAAATAAACAACTCTCTTATTTTTCCCAACATCCTTGACAACAACCGACAGTTGTGCACGTTGCGTTGATATTGTATGAAGCATCTTGTAGTGTGAGTTGAGATTTCTTTCTGTTTGTCCAAGCTAAGCATTGCATGCTCCATCTTGAGGGGGAGTGTTGGAGTATGTTGTGTATGCGTCACTTATGTAGGAGATGGGTAAATGGATTACTCCAGGATCCATTGATCCCAACCAGTTGTTTAGTCCCACATTTGCCAGTTGTGGGATGTGGAGACTTAGTGAAGGTTATATAAGAAGCCCCACACCATTTGTATCCAGTGAGAAAGTGCAATGCATACATCAACCCTTTAAGGCATTCTCCCGTGGTTTCATCCTGCTCTTTTGGGAGTAGAGTTCCATGTTAAATCTTTGAGTTCATGTTTTATCTTTCTGTAGTTCATGATATGTTATCATTTTTGCTTCCGAAATCCTATTTTGTAACAGTCAGTGTTGGACAACCTATCCCCTATAGGAGAAAAATACATAATAGACTAAAAAAATGTGACATCGACGCTAACATAATATTTTCTTCCTACAAGATAAAAACATCTATACCCTTTCTAAATACGAGTAACCAACAAAGACACATTTGACAGCTCTAGGTGAGAGCTCGTCATGACCAGGAGTGAAATTGTGCACAAATGCCACAGACCCAAAAACCTTGGGAGTAAGGGAGAATAGGTCTTTGGGAAACAAAATCAAGAAGGGAACCTTTTCTCCAAGAATAGTGGACGGCATGCGGTTCACCAAGTAGCAAGCAGCGAGAACATCACCCCAGAACGAATGAGGAGCTCGACTCTGAATCAAAAGAGTCCTCGTGACATCCATAAGATGACGGTGTTTGCGTTTAGCAACACAATTCTGCTGTGAAGTATAAGCACAAAAGGTCTAATGTATAATACCAAGAGATCAGAGAAAATCAGATAGATGCAAAGTGGAAATCTCCAAGGCATTGTCAGTACGAATAAACCTCACATTAACAGAAAAAATATTCTTAACTTCAATAAGAAATGATTTAATGATAGCACCCGCTTTAGACTTATGTTTTAATAGTAACACCCAAGATAATCTAGAAAAGTCATCCACAACAACCATATAAAAATAGTGTCCCTGATGATTAGGAACACGACTAGGACCCCATATATCAGAATGAAACAACTCAAATGACTGATTACTATGATGGCTCTGACGACTCGGAAAAGAAGAATGATGGTGCTTCCCAAGCTGACAAGCCTCACAATCCAAGGTAGCATGAGTAGAGATCTGAGGTAGAACATGACACAACTTCTGCAGAGGAAGGTGTCCAAAGTGAAGATGCCACATGAAAGGAGAAATAGACGCTGAAGGAATAGTAGCAGCCCCAGCACACGGTGGTTGGACAAGCCTGTACAATCCTCTCTACTCACGGCCACATCCAATCACCCTGCCCGTGAGTATGTCCTAAAACACAAGAGAAGAGGGATCAAATATTGCATGACGATGTAAATCTTTTGTAATTTGGCTATATTAGAAAATAGGAATGCGGAAGCGTATCCGAGAAATAAAGATAAAACATATAAGAACAAGGGATTTTAACATGGAACCATACTCCCTAAGGAGCGGGATGAATCTATGGGAGAACGTCTCAAAGGGCTGATAGTCTATTGCTTTTCTCATTTGAATACAATGGGTGTGGGGTTATATATATCCCCCACCGAGTCTCCAAATCCCACAGATGGTAGATGTGGGACTAATACTAAACTCATGGATAGGGTAAATGGATCATAGAGAGATCCATTTGCCCATCTGCAATATAAATGGCGTACACAACCAAATACTCTGACACTCCACTCAAGATGGAGCATGCAATGCTGAGCTTGGACAAACAGAAAGAAAACTCAACCCACACTATATAACACTACAGATAATATCAACTCAACGCGCACAACTGTCGGCTGTTGGCGAGGACGTTGCTTCTCATGCTGGCCAGGTGAGTAGAACGAACTGGCTGGAGTGTAAGTCAACTGAATCTCCTCGTCGGAGAGCATGTTCTCTGTACTGCTTCTGTCAGAGTCACTGCAACTGAAAACGAGTCTCTACATGGAGAACTCTGGCCTGCCACAACATGTGGATAACTGCTCCATCTCCGAAAAGGATCGAACAAAGAGCATCACTAATTATCCGTACGCAGATCTCTGAAGATGGGTCTCTCTCATAGGGACCTCGAAGTGGGTTCTCTCTCATAAGAACCTTAAGAAGGATCTTGTATTGGAGTTCATGATCGCTCGAGAATGGAATGTGAAGAAGTCTCCTCGCCGGAGAACTGTGTCTCTCCCATCTGGCACAGAGAATGGTACTCTACTATGAGTCCCTATGAAACCACATGAAAACCCTAGCCAACAAGGAATAGGGAATGGGATCTCTACTCTGGAGTCCCTATGGAACACTTGAAAACCCTGGCCGACCAAAACAAGAAAGATGGAGGACCACTGAAAAATGATGGCAAACATATGCACATCTGAAAAGAGACCACATACATGTGTGTCTGCAACTGAAGACTTGGAATCAATCGTCGAGTCTGAAACTGCGCTGTAGAGTCTGGAAATCTGGCTGGTATGGAATCTGACATCTGAATCTGGAACAGACATGTGACTCTACACAATACTCCCCCTTTCTCCCATACTAGTCGGAATATATGACATCGACTAAGTTGGGAGAAAACAAGATAATGGTGAGAAACAAATAATAAGCCGATTTCAAAAAATTATTTTTTCAGCTTTTCAAATCATCATTTTTTGAAACATAATTAAGCCGTTTCATTTATCGGCTTTTCATCTCAATTTTTTTAATATCTTTTGCGTACGGCTTTTTATTGTACGCACATTTTTCTAAAGATATATCCATTCTTCTTTTTTTTTGAAAAATAACTCAGCCCAAGCCTGGGCTTGAACATAGGGCTTGAACATATGTAGCATCCCCCCTTTTTTAAGCAGGTCCGTCTCCTTTTTTTTCCTCAAATGAGGCCTGGCCCCTTTTTTTCCAGGGCCTTTTCTGGCTATCGCAGACTTAGGGTTCCACTTGGAACCCCACTTTCAAATGCCGCCCCTGATGGGGGGTCTCCTATCGCCGCCGCCTGTGGCTTGGAGTTGATGCGCCAATGGCTTGCTGGAAAGAGGGCGGTGCAAGTGCCGTGCTGCTCGAGCAACGGAGGAGGGTGCGCCTGCGATGGATGCGCACGAGCGCCTCATGATGCCCCTCCCCCCTGCGTCTGCTATTGCCGCCTGTTATAAAAGGGGGGGCGGAGCCGGGCTGCTTCGAACTCCGGCCTGGAGTAGCGAGGGGGGGTCTCACCTCCGCCATGTTCTGATGGAGATGCCACCTCGAGCACCTGAGAGGAGCGGGGTGTGGTGATGAGAGGGGCGTGTTCTGCCCGTGCGACCTGCTAAGGGTGCGCTGCCGCATTGGACTGGAACCTGGGAGTGTAGCGCACGTCATATAGAGATGAGGATAGCGTCGTTGGAGGAATGGAACAAGAAACTAGGGTTCAGAAAACCCTACATGCGTTGAATCTTTAGAAACAGATTTGAACAAATCCGTATACAATAATCTTCAATAAAACTTCAAGAACAAACATAGGGTTTCAATAGAAACCCTAGAATTGAATCTCGAACATAAATAAAAGACAAATTCCTCGAGAATCGACTCGCTTTGATACCATATTAGAAAATAGTAATGCGGAAGCGTTTCAGAGAAATAAAGATAAAACATGGAAGAACAAGGGATTTTAACAAGGAATCCTACTCCTTAAGGAGCGGGATGAAACCACGGGAGAACGCCTCAAAGGGCTGATAATCTATTGCTTTTCTCATCTAAATACAATGGGTGTGGGGTTCTATATATAGCCCCCACTGAGTCTCCACATCCCACAGACGGTAGTTGTGGGACTAAACTCATGGATGAGGTAAATGGATCCTGGAGAGATTCATTTACCCATCTACAATATAAGTGGCGTACAACCAAATACTCTGATAGGCTAATAGACAAAAGATTCATCTGAAATGCTGGAGCATGTAAGACATTCTGCAGACGCATAGAATGAGCTAGAACAATCCCCCCTGACCAACAATGGGTAGAAGAACCCCATTAGCAATCACTACTGATCTACCAGGCGGGATAGACCTGTAAGATCTGAACCCGTGCTCGATTGCCACTCATCATGATGTGATGCTCCAGAGTTCATAATCCAATCAATCAAATCTGAACTGCTACAACTGGTAAGCACATAAGAAATACCTGATGAACTCGAAGAAGATCTGGTAGCAACTGCTACATCTGAAGAACCTGCAACTGAAGTGGTAGGAGTGGTCATCATCTCTCGCAATCTGAAAACATCATCATCAAAACACGCATCATGAGCAGGGGCAGAAGTAGGCTCATTCTGCTCAGCAACACAAGCAGACACATGATACCCATGCTTCTGATAGCATGTCTCCTCAGAGTGACCGGGACAGTGGCAATGTGAACATGGGCCACACTGACATCTTCCTCCTCGACCACGTGGTCCTCGGCCGCGAAACTGTAAAGTACCCCTCTGCCACGAGAAGCTGACACAACAGAGGGAGTCTGAGCCACCGTAGTAGATGTAGTGATCCTGCTCAGCCTCTTGTAGACCTCCTCCATTGGAGGTATCATCTCTCCAGTAAATAGTTGAGTACGTGTTGCATCGTACTTTGAATCAAGGGATGACAGAAAGACTGCTGGCATAGTGGCATTCTGATATGCCCGCTGCTACTCAGTGTTGGTAGTAATAGGCATGAAGCTATGCTGACGCTCAAACATGCCTCTGAGATGCGAGAAGTGTGCATGAAGAGATCGACCATTCTGCTTGGTCAAACAAATATCATACTGCAACTGAAGAATCTTTCTCTCATTCTTTACCTACCCATATGTATCTGCTAAGATGTCCCACATAGCCTTTGCAGTGGGTTGATTGACAATATTGTTGAGATTGTTGAGATAATTATGGTAGTTGTTGAGATAATTATGTTAGTTTTCTATTTTGGTATGTCTCTCTTATGTAATTAACCCAAGGCTTTTCTCTTATATAAGAGAGCCCTAGGGTCTCTTCTATGGTATGAAAAACGTTTCTCCTAACATGGTATCGGAGCAACGGTCCTAGACCGGGGTTCCCGTATCCCACCCAAAACCCTAACCCTAACCCCCCCTCCCCCCCCCTCCTCTCGGCGCCGCCGCAGCCCAGCTAGGGCCCTCCCCCCGTCGACCGCTGCTGCCTTAAGGCGGTCCAGCCCTTCTGCGCCGCTGCCTGGGTTTTCCCCAGCCACCTGCGCCGCCGCCTGGGCCGACCCCTGCCATCTCGAGGTGCCACAAAAGCCCCCCGCCCTCCTGTGCTCGGCTGGGGTGTCCAGCAAGGGTCGAGTGCGCTCCGGTTGACTTCCCGTGATCTGAAACTGGTATTCCAGCCCCTGTTTTGCAATCTATTGGTCTGATTTTTATTATCGATGTTGTTTTTTGGTCTTCCATATCACATCTAAACGCCACTAGACCTTAATAAACTGCATTAGGAATGGTTGTATAAGTCTACATATACAACCACTCCTCTTCATGCTCGTGTAGACATTATTCGGTTGATCTACTCCTCAGTTGTCCGAGGTTCATTTCATTGATACAATGTCCGACATTAAAAGTGACGTTCTCTTCTTCTGGTGCATTCAAAGGACCTGCACCAATAGTCAAGATGGATGTGACCAATTATGAACTATGGTCCATGCAGTTTCGCACTCTTATGCAGTGCCACAACAAAGAACACATTATCACCGAATCCGAACCGGCGGATAAAACTGGGGCCAATGCTTCGTGGAAGCAAGATGATGCTTATGCTCGTATTTGGCTCTCCGGGACGCTCACCACGGAGATTGCCAACGATATTGTCAACCAACCCACCGCAAAGGCTATGTGGGATATTTTATCCACATATGGGCAAGCCAAAGAATGAGAGCAAGATTCTTCAGTTACAGTTTGACATTTTCTTGACCAAATAGAATGGTCGCCCCGCTTTCATGTGCATTTTTCTCATCTTCGCGACATGTTTGAACGTATACACAGCTTCATGCCTATCACTGCCAGCACCGAGCAGCAACAACAGTATCAGAACGCCACTATGACTGGGGTGTTCCTATCCTCTCTTGATTCCGAATATGATGCAACACGTACACAGCTTCTAACTGGAGAGACGATACCCCCTATGGAAGAAGTATACAAGCGACTCAGTCGGATTACCACTACTCCCACTACTGTCGCTCCGAATCCTTCCGCTATGGCCGTCTCACGGGAAAGGGGAGGATCTTCCCAGTTTCGAGGACGTGGTCTTCGTGGTTGTGGTGGTGGCCGTCAGCGTGCCCCATGTTCTTATTGCCATCGTCCTGGTCACTCTGAGGAGACATGATTTTCAGAAGCATGGATATCCAGCCTCTGCAAGGGTTGCTGAACAGACAGAACCTACCTTGGCTTCATCCCAGGATGCTTGCCTGGATGATATTGTTTCTAAACTTCGCGAGATAATGTCCGCTCCCATTATTCCGGCTGCGGATTCCTCTGATGCTGCGGCTACTGCCAAAGCCTCTTCTAGCTCCTCATTACTACTTATGCTCTTACGAGTTGTAGCAACTCTGATTTGACTGATTGGATTGTGGATTCGGGAGCATCTCATCATATGTGTGGAGATCGAGCACATTTTACTTCCTACAGCCCGATTGCCTCTGGTCGATTCGGGGTGATTGCTAATGGAGTTCGACTACCTATTGTTGGTCAAGGGAGATTGTTCTAGCTCCTTCTTATCATTTGCAGAACTTTTTATATGCAGCAGCACCAGGGTTTGCTACTGAGGGGGAGTCCCATAAGGTATGCAGGCTCCATAAGGCGATTTATGGCCTTAAGCATTGCCCTACGAGCTTGGTATCAGAAGCTGTCGGAGCTAATAGAGCAACAGGGGTTTATACGGTCTACTGCAGATCATTCACTTTTTGTCCAGAAGACACAGAGAGGTACCATTGCTATTCTTGTTTATGTAGATGATATCATTGTCACAGGGGATGATGAGCAGGGCATTCAGACTGCCAAGGAATTCCTTGGTACGCAGTTTGTGACCAAGGATCTTGGCACTCTTCGATACTTTCTTGGACTGGAGTTTGCAAGAAATCAGCGTGGTCTTGTGATGACCCAGGGAAAGTTTGTGATGGATCTGCTTTCTGAGACAGGTATGACAGAATGCAAACCTGCTACTACCCTATGGATCCAGGTGTGAGATTGTATGATGATGACACTGAAGAGGTTGACAGCAGGAGATACAGAGAGCTTGTTGGGAAGCTCTTATATGCCACCATCACCAGACCAGATATTTGCTTTGCAGTGTGCAAAGTTAGCCAGTTCATGGAGCAACCCAGGAAGGTGCATATGGATGCGGTTCAGATGATTTTGAGGTATCTGAAGAACTCACCTGGTACTGGTCTTATCTTCAGCAGGGATACATCCTTTGAGGTGATTGCATGTGCAGATGCAGATTATGCAGGGTGCCCCAAAGACAGGAAGTCTACTTCTGGTTTTGCTGTTTTTGTAGGCAACTCTCTTTTTTCATGGAAGAGCAAGAAGCAGACAGTGGTTGCAAGATCCAATGCATAATCTGAATACAGGGCCATGGCACAGGGAAGTGCAGAGATGATGTGGGTTAGATCCATATTGACAGACCTTGCTGTTGAGGTTCCTCTTCCTATGCAGTTGTTATGTGATAATCAAATAGCTCTGTTTATTGCCAATAATCCTACTTTCCATGAACGAACTAAACATATAGAGGTAGATTGCCGTTACACTAGAGACATGATTCAGAAAGGTCTCATATCCACCACTCATGTTTCTACTGGAGATCAGACAGCTGATATCTTCACCAAGGCACTTACTAGAGGTCCTTTCCAGAAGTGTTGTACCAAGCTGAGCATGATAGATATCTATGCTCCAGCTTGAGGGGGAGTGTTGAGATTGTTGAGATAATTATGGTAGTTGTTGAGATGATTATGTTAGTTTTCTATTGTTTGTATGTCTCTCTTATGTAATTAACCCATGGCTTTTCTCCTATATAAGAGAGCCGTAGGGTCTCTTCTATGGTATGTAAAACGTTTCTCCTAACAAATATCATTGGCGATCTCCGTGGTGAGTGTCCCGGAGAGCCAGATGCGAGCATATGAATCGTCTTGCTTCCAAGAAGCATATCCCCAGTTTTTCCACCGACTCTGAACCTGTCAGAATGTGCTCCTTGTTATGACACTGCATAAGGGTGCGAAACTTCATGGACCACAACTCGTAGTTGGTCCCATCCATCTTTACGATGGGAGCCGGGCCCTTAAAGACACCGAACAATGAAAAAAATCACCCCTTGTTCTCTGACATGGTAACAAGAACGCCGATATCCGACAAAAATGGGGTGTATACTGATCTGAGTGAGTCTACACAATCATATGGAGGATTGCTTGTATTTGTAGACTCATACAACCATCCCTATCACTTGATATTGTAGTCTAGAGTCGGAAGACGTGATTTATATGCGGAAAATCACGAAAACCGAACAAAATTAGACCGTAACTCCTTGTGTAATCAACCAAACTGCAGCCGGGCCTGTGAAGAGGGAAGCGAATCGGCGCTGGGCAGGGTCGATTCACCAACCACTGCCGCCGGCGGGAGGTGGCTGCTGCTGGGCAGCCGCTGGGCGGCGATGGGGGGTGGGGGGTGTTGCCGCGCGTGTGCTGCACGAGGCGTGGGCTTGCGTAGGTGCGGCGGAGGGGCTGCCGCACGTGGGGGGTTTGCGCCGGGGGGAGGCATGTAGGGTTAGGGTTGGTGGGATACGTGAACCCCGGTTTAGGACGTTGCTCTGATACCATGTTGCTGTAAATGAATTTCTTGCATTAGAAGAGACCCTAGAGTTCTTTTATATAGGAGATTAGCTCGAGGTTAATTACATAAGAGGCCACAAAGAAAAATAGAAATTAAAATAGATAAAAAAGATACAAATATCTCGACACTCATCATACCCTAAACAATTTGTTGTTGTTTTATTCGCAAGGACGTGCCCAAACTTTGATCTGGAATTGTATTTATTCTTTTTTTGGAGACTATAAATTTTGTTAATCCATCTTCTATCTTTAGTTCATTTAACTTTGTTGGAAGACCTTACATTGCTGAACAGAGCTATTAATTTTCAAATTACACACCTCCGCAGTAGGATTGATGGGAATGGCATATCTGGACCAATTCCTAGCTTCATTGCGAATTGGACTCGTCTCACAAGATTGTGAGTTCTGTTAAGCTTTTTCCCAATGTATGTACTCATTTGACATTTGTAGACATTGAACTGCTTTGTTTTGCAGCGACATGGAAGGAACCTCAATGGGAGGATCCTTCCCATCTGCATTTACTAGGTTACAAAACTTGAGCACCTTGTAAGAAAGCCTTGGTGTTTTTGATAGAAGAATAATCAATGGCTTATGTTATTGTTTTTTATTTCTATACTACTTAAACGCATGTTGCTTTGCTTTCTAGGAGAGTATCCGACTTTGATGGAGATGGGACCTTTCCACCTCTAGAAGGATTGAATTTGAGGAACTTGTAAGAACAATCAATTTCTCCGGCTAGTCATTTCTTTTTTGTAATTATTTTTGTTTGCAGCCTGCTAATGATACTTATCCTTGACAATTCTTTCAGGATCCTTAGAAATTGCAAAATAACAGGGAGAATTCCTAGCTATATTGGCAAGATGACTAATTTAAGATCCCTGTGAGTTCTCGCAGGGGCTGTCTTCTTTTCTCTTCTCAATTTTCTTTTGGTATCTCATAAAATATATGTAGCATGCTCTTTTGGGCAAAGCAGCACATGCACATTTTAATCCAATCAAGTGAATCCTACCGTCATAGTGTCAAAGCATGTTAGTATTTACATGCTTAGGAATATTCTATTTGCATGATATATGGCCCAAAAGAGCTTCATTCACTCACACATGCTAAATTCAAATCGATACCATTGAAAATTGAGAATTTAATTGTTTATCATGTGCGTCGGTTCCAGTTTTATCATTTTTTGATAGTAGGATTTTTTGTCACGTGAGTTGGTTCTGGTTTTCTTCAACGTTCAAAATTACAAGTACGCAGACTTGTTTAGACGGGTCACCACACATATAATTATGCTTTCTGCAGGGGAGTATGCATGGAAATATGGGCTTGTGCGGTTTTGCACTTTTTATTTTAAAATAGATATATAATTCATTAGTGATGTTCCATTTTTTTAAAAAAGCAGGTTTTTTCATGCTTCAATAGGAAAGATCAAGGTTGAAAATTTAATATAAATTTTGATAACATAATATTGTTAGCAGGGTTTTATATAAGCATTTATCTTCTTAATAAAAGTGCTAAAAACTATAAATAAAAATAAATGGTTGATGGTACTTATTAGATTGATATGCCGATTGCTTTGCTGATTCCAACTTACATGTACTGCATACTCGCTCTCAAGTCACTTTAACACTTGACAACTTGTCTGATGAATATCGGCAGCTTGTTATAGGTCTATCGACTACAGAAATTTCCATGACCTATCAGAAGGCACTTAGAGATAACAAGTGGCGAATGGCCATGCAAGAGGGCATGATATCCCTATATGTTTGAGGCTCCTTGACTCAATTCGGTTAATGCAATGGTTTGTGTTTGCAAATGGATTTTTATAGTGAAACATAAAGAAAATTGTAGAATTGAACGCTATAAGGATAGATCAATAGCAAAAAGCTTTACTAGATAGATGGGGTTCACAACAACAACAACAAAGCCTTTTCCACAATTAAGTAGGGTCGGCTACATGGATTCTTTGCCTCCAATCAGATCTATCTTGGGTCAATCTCGGGCTTATATCCAAAAAACTAAGATCCCTTCGTATAGTCTCTTTCTAACACTTCTTGGGCCGTCTTCGCCCTCTCTTAGCCGGCTCAACATCCCAACACTCGCATCTCCTAACCGGTGCATCAGCTGAACTTCTTTGCAAATGACCAAACCATCTTAAGCGGTTTTCTCACATCTTATCCTCGATCGGAGCTACACCAACTTTCTTTCTGATTGCATCATTTCGAATCCGATCTTTACGTGTATGTCCACACATCCATCTTAGCATTTTCATTTCTGCTACAGCCATTCTCTGCACATGTCTATGGTTCACAGGCCAACATTCAGATCCATAAAGCATAGTAGGTCTCACGGCTGCTTTGTAAAACTTTCCTTTAATTTTTAAAGGAATTTTCTTATCATAGAGAACAACGGAGGCTCCTCTCCACTTTAGCCAGGCTGCATTTATTCTATTAGTAACATCTCCATTAATTTCCCCATAATTGTTGCAAAATAGATCCCGGATATCTAAAAGAATCTCTCTTCTGAATGCTATCGTCACCAATCTTCACCTCGATTCCTTCACCATTGCTTCCATCAAAGATGCATTCCATATATTCCATCTTAGCCCTACTTATACGAAAACCTTTAGTCTCCAATGCATGTCTCCAAACCTCAAGCTTCTCATTTACTCCATCTCTAGTCTCGTCAATCAACACAATATCATCAGCAAATAACATACACCAAGGTAACTCATCCTGAATGTGACTTGTTAACTCGTCCATAATCAAAGTAAAAGAAACGGACTTAAAGATGAACCTTGATGTAAACCAATGCTGATATCTGTGAAGATATTTGTATTTTCATATTCTATATATATCTCTTTCTTATTATCGCTTCCTGTTTTCTGCTTTATGTAATTTACCCATAGGCCTCTCTACTATATAAGAGAGCCTAGGTTCTCAAAAATACAAGTGCTCTTATTTTCTCCAACATGGTATCAGAGCGACGGTCCTAGACCGGAGCTCTCAATTCCCAAGAAACCCTAACCCCAACTCCAACCCCTCCGGCGCCGCACCTCCTCTCCGGCGCATCTCCAGTGCCGCCTGCCCTCGCGCCGCCGCCTGCTCTCGCACGCTCTGTGCGCACGCACTCGTGCACTGCGCGCCAGCGCACAACGCGCCTGCACTCACGCCTGCTCTTGCGCGCACCGTGCACCTGCACTCGTGCACAGCGCGCCATCGCACAACGCGTCTGCACGTTCACGCGCGCACCGTGCGCATGCTCTAGCGTGCTCCGCACGCATCTCTACAGCACACAGCGCAACTGCCCTAGCGCGCTCTAGCGTGCTCCGCATACAGCGTGCCTGCCCTAGCGTGCTCCGCGCGCATCGCGTGTCCCGCGCTTGAGTTCCTCCTCGGCTTCCTTAGTCAGTTGATGGGTTTGCGTGCATGAGTCTACACGTGTACCTAAACCCATATATGTTTGTGTAGACACACAAACTTTGATTTCTCGCACCCGTAGCAGTCTTCTTTCGGCAAGATGTATGAGAACAAGGTTGATGTACCCGCCACTGGCCCATTCAGAGGTCTGGCGCCTATTGTGAAAATGGACGGGACAAATTATGAACTCTGGGCCATGCAGTTCATGAGCCTGATGAAGTCGAATGGTAAGAAACATATTCTTACCAAAGATGAGCTGGTGGGGAAGACTGAGGTGCATGCCTCAAGGGAGGCAGATGATGCGTATGCCAAAGTTTGGCTATCTGGGACGTTGACGATAGAAATCGCCAACGATGTACTACATCAGCCCACGACTAAGGCTATGTGGGATATTCTAGCGGCGACATATTCACAAGCGCGGAAACAAAACCAAGATACTTCAGTTGCAACATGATATATTTACAGTCAAGCAGAATGGGTGCCCTCTTCACTCACTGTACACTTCCCTACGAGGGATGTTTGAGAAGTTCCATAGCTTCATGCCATTGACCGCCACTCCAGAACAGCAGAAGACGTACAAAAACGCTACCATGGTAGGCGTATTTCTGGCTGCCCTTGATCCAGAGTATGATGCTGCCCGGTCTCAGATTCTAGCTGACGCTACTATTCCTCCAGTGGAGTAAGCTTTTCACCGACTGAGTCGAATCACTGTTCCTAGCTCGACTGCAAGCCAGACACCTTCAGCGATGGCAACCTCCAGGGGCAGAGGTGGCTCCTCTACCTTTCGTGGTCGGGGCCTCTGGGGTCGTGGGGGCCGGATTCGTCACCCATGCAGTTACCGTCATCGACCTGGACACTCCGAAGACACATGCTACTCAAAGCATGGCTTTCCTGCATCAGCTCGGGTAGCAGAACAAGTTGAGTCTCCTGCACCTTCCTCATTGGACCAGCGATTTGATGATCTTGTTGCCAGACTGAGGAATATTATGCCCCCTGATACAACTCCTGAAGCTCAGCTAGAAGTGGCTGTCTCTGCATCTGCCAGTTCACCTGCCACGACTAGTACGTCAGGTAGCTCTCATGCTCTCGCATCTTGTGATGGATCTATGATTACGAACTGGATTATGGACTCTGGAGCGACACGTCATCTCTGTGGGGAGAAAGAACAACTCACGTCATATAGACCAGTTTCTTCAGGACGAACGGTGGTGATAGCCAATGGGACACATTTCCCGATCACAGGAAAGGGGGGGATTACTTTAACACCTTCATTGATATTGTAGAATGTGTTATATGCTCCTGATTTCTCTATGAATTTGCTGTCCATTAGCCATATTACAAAGGATTTAAACTGTCGAGCTATTTTTGACTCATCATCTCTTGTTTTTCAGGACATACCCTCGGGCAACGTGATTGGCTATGGCTGTGAGCAGAATGGTCTCTATCGTCTGATCCATACTCCTTACGTTGGTGCATCTCTCCATTCTACAGGATCAGACTCTCCATACATCTGGCATCTCCGGTTTGGTCACCTCCCTCTTCAGAAGATGCGTCGTGTTTTGCCCCAGATCTCTCCGAAGTCGTCCTTTCAATGTGAAGTGTGTCAGTTGGGAAAGCATCGTCGGTCTACTTTCCCGAGTCGTCAGAGTCGGAGCAGTGGCTCCTTGTTCGAGTTAGTCCATATTGATAGTTGGGGTCCAAGTCGTATTCCTGACCACCAGGGACACAGATTCTATCTGATTGCAGTAGATGATTTTTCTCGCTTGTCTTGGGTGTTTTTATTGAAGAATAAATCTGAAGCAGGAGATGTGATTCAAATGTTTATCAATGAAGTTAAAAATGTTTACTCTTCGTCTGTGAAAACTGTGCGTTCTGACAATGCATTAGAGTTTTGTACTAGAACTCTGTCCTTGTTCTTTTCCTCTCGTGGCATAATTAATCAAACTTCATGTGCGTATATGTCACAAAAAAATGGTGTTGCAGAGTGGAAACATCAATATCTATTGGATATCACTAGAACCCTACTTATTCAGAGTCATGCTCTACGCTCGTTCTGGGGTGATGCTGTTCTCACAGCTTGCTACTTGGTAAATCGCATGCCCTCGTCTGTCTGGGGTGAGAAATATCCTCTCCCTCTTGCCTTTCTTGAGAAGGAGTTGTTCTCACTTCCACCACGTGTTTTTGGTTGTGTTGGCTTTGTCCATCAGTTGGGACCATGTCTTGATAAGCTCTCTCCCCGGGCTACCAAATGTGTGTTTGTAGGATACTCCAGGACACAGAAGGGGTATCGTTGCTTCGATCCGCTGCGTTGAAAATATTTTGTTAGCGCGGATGTCACATTCTTTGAATATGTGATGTTTTTCTCTCCTACAGGTGACAGACTGACTACTTCACCTTCTGATACTGAGGTCTTGATGCTGCCACCTCTCACGAGTCAGTTACCGTTGGTGCCATCTCCACCACCATCTCCACCACCCTCTCCTCCACCTTTACCACCACCAGTGACCATTGTTCCCCCGTTACCAAAGCATTATAATCGTTGGTCCTCATCTGCTCAAGGTCATGGCCAGTCATCCAGCAACCCTCAGATTGATTCTGATAACTTTATTCCTAACGATGGGTCTGAGGATATTTTGATACAGGGAACACAACAAGAGGCGGATGAGGAGATTTGGACGTACCTATAGCTATTAGAAAGTAGAGGCGTACTTGTGCTTCCTACCCCCTTGCTTCCCAGGTCTCCTTTCATCGTCTCACAGGTGACTTCCAGAGATTTGCAGCAGTTCTATCTGCAGTAGAAATCCCACGCAATTATCAGGAGGCACTTCAAGATAGCAGATGGCGTCTTGCTATGGAAGAAGGAACGCCCGCACTGCAATCCCGTGGCACTTGGACACTTGTTCCTCCTCCTCCAGGAGTGTCTATTGTTAGCTGCAAATGGGTCTTTACCGTTAAATATCATGCAGATGGCAGCCTTGATCGGTACAAGGCAAGGCTCGTGGCACGTGGTTTTACTCAGACCCATGGAGTTGATTATTTGGACACATTTTCTCCAGTTGCTCGACATTCTACTTTTTTTTGACGCTAAAAAAAGGGGGATACACTCGACGATGTTCACCCCAAAATATTAATAAGAAAACGTAAAGAGTTTTTACAAAAGAAAAGAAAAGCTCAAACCAACAATAAGACTCGAGGGGGCATCCGAAATCAAACACCCCCCGCAAGCACCTATTCCTGGTCTACTTGGAAGACCAATCAACCACAAGACGCGTAGCAAGGATAGAGATATTTTCCCTGTAGAAACGCTGGCCTGCAAAGAGGGCCTCATTCCTCCCCAACCAAATGCTCCACAAGCGCAATCGAATCCAGCAGTTCCCTCCTAGTCCTGCCCCTGGAGGTCACCAAGCTCTCGCATAAAGAAGCATAGGTCACGGTATTGATCTATCCAAGGTCAGCTCGACATTCTACTTTACGTGTCCTGCTTTCAGTTGTTGTGGCATGTGATTGGCCGCTATTCCAGCTAGATGTGAAAAATGCATTTTTGTATGAAGATCTACAAGAGGAGGTATATATGCAGTAACCTCCAGGTTTTACTGTTGAGGGGGAGTGTCAGCAAGTTTGTAGACTCCATAAGGCAATATATGGCCTTAAACAGGGTCCAAGAGCGTGGTTTCAAAAGCTTTCAGACCTGATTGAACGACAGGGATTCAAGCGATCAAATGCAGACCATTCACTTTTTGTGCAGAAGACGTCTAGAGGTACTGTGGCTATCATGGTGTATGTTGATGATATTGTTGTTACAAGAGATGATGCGCAGGGGATCAAGATGGCGGAAGATTTTGTAGGCAGTAAATTTGTCACTAAGGATCTGGGCACCCTAAGGTATTTCTTGGGGTTGGAATTTGCTAGGAATTCGCAGGGTCTAGTGATGACCCAAAGGAAGTATGTTACTAATATGCTTGTAAAGACATGCATGACTGGATGCCGGCCTTCCACGACTCCTATGGATCCTAGCATGAAGCTATACGATGATGATACAGATGAAGTTGATAAAAGGAGATACAGAGAGATGGTTGGAAAACTCATTTATGTTACAATTACCAGGCCAGATATTGCATTTGCTGTGAGTCGAGTGAGCCAATTCACGGAGCAACCTCGACAGGTACATATGGATGCAATACTCATGATATTGAGATATTTAAAATCATCTCCATTGTTGCTGGCCATGGCGGTGCTACTGATGGGGAGTGGACGACAGTTTCGCACAAGAAGGTGGCGAAGCGTTGCTTCAGGTGTGGGGAGAGGGGACATCTCGCTTCTCGCTGTCCCCTTCCTCTACGATGTTTTGCATGCGGGAATACGGGGCACCGTCGCGCCTCTTGTTGGGCGCTCCGTGATCGCCGCTCGATGCAGTCAGGGATGCCCTCTTCTTCTTCCAAGGTGTGTGCTTTGCATGGCTCTCGTCCCGGTCCTCTCGCTTGGCGGGAGGTCCCGGTTCGCTCTTATGCTCAGGTGGTGGATCCCCATTCCCGTTCGGCGCGCGAGGGATCCTTGGATGCAGGTCTTCTGGTTCGTGGTAGGGAGCTGCCTCTTCGTCCCCCTGCTGACGAGTGCCTTCTGATGGCGGATGGTGGTTCGGGTGTTGGTGCAACTTCAGCTGCGCCTGGGGTGGCATCGGCAAAGGAGGTCATATTCGGTCAGGAACTGCATGTGGAGGGCTCGTATTCGCGCGGGAAGGAAGATTTTCACGTGTCCTGTCACTCGGTGGTCATCGGGGTTGCACGGCGGTGCGACGTCGACTGGGAAGCTGTAAGGTCGCACATTCAGGTTCTACTGGGGCCTCTCTACTATGGGGATCTAGGCATGTTGGACCCTTCTCATTGTTGCGTGCGCGGCCTATCCTCGGAGCATCGGGATAGGCTGCTGTCTGATGGCTCTAACGATGACGTCTTTTGGAGGAGGGCTCGAGTGGCTGACGGTGCTTCTACTTCCACCGAGGTTTGCCTCGCGACAGTTACCGGCGTCCCTTTCTTGTCTAGGACTGTTCCCGTTCTCAATAAGGCATTCCGCCGGTGGGGGGACATTCTCTCGATCATCGATGACGGCCTCGCTCCGGAGGCTGACTGGAAGTCTATTAGGGTTCTCCTTGAGTGCAGCCCCGGCTTTCTCAAAGATGCGCCTGGAAGGACCTTCTTCGGGTCCCTCAAGATTGGGCGTTGGAGGTTCAAGCCTGAGCTTTTTATTATTCCCCCTACGCCGGTGGTCTCTAACCCGACGGAGCTGGTAGAGGGCCCGGTTCTCTCGGCGATGGCGCTCGACGATGGCGTGGGGGCTGGAGCGCGACGCTTCGTCTCCGCCATGCCACGTGGGGCGTGACGCTTCGTCTCCGCCATGCCACGTGGGGTGTGTTGTTGATTCTTCCGAAGAGTCTCCTTGCATGGCTGATGTGGTGGGAACCTTCGAGCCGACTTTTCGGGCCCCGCAACAATCGACTGCAACTCCTGAACTCCTTGACGTACGGGTTCCCGAGGACGATTCGACTTTTCCCTCTCCTCAGATTGGGTCGGCACCAGCAATGTTGTTTGGTTTATCGGGTTCTTCCGCGGATCTCCATAAATTACGGGTAGGCGGACCCGTACAGTTCGGATCTTGGCCGCGGGCCTTTCACCAGAATATTCGGGCATTCTCGCCCGACTCTTTGTTGGTTCAAGTTGAGGCATTGCGCCTGAATG
Source organism: Ottelia alismoides (assembly GCA_037367405.1). Classification (NCBI taxonomy): domain Eukaryota; kingdom Viridiplantae; phylum Streptophyta; class Magnoliopsida; order Alismatales; family Hydrocharitaceae; genus Ottelia; species Ottelia alismoides. The sequence goes on from JAZKJV010009024.1 coordinate 18,602, forward strand.
TTAGCTCTCCGCAGGTCTTTATGCGGTCTGATTCTCCTAGGACTCCGGTGCGGCCCTCCCCTGTTCTTCATGAGGCCTTCTCGCCTACTCTTCTTCCACCGGGAACCCATCTCTCTGGCGATGGGGAAGGCCCTTCCATCAGACGCTTTGGGACAACTTACAGAAGGCGCGGTCTTAATGTCCATGGTGCTCGGGTGATTCACTCTTGTGCCTCCTTGCGGGAGGCCGTGGCGGAGGCTGCGGGCCTTCGCGGCCTTGGGGGAAGCGATGGAGGCCTTGGGGCTGGAGGCCTGGGGGCGAACACCGGAGGTTTTTAATGAAGGTCCTCTCCTGGAACGTCCGTGGTCTCGGGGATTTGGTAAAGCATCGATCCTTGGGCTCGAGACTCTCAGAATGGTGTTGTGATGTTGCTTTTATTCAAGAAACAAAACTGGCAGCTGTCGATGTATATACGTGGCGTTCGTGTGGTGCTGGTCCATTTGATGAATTTCGCGCGGTTGATGCGGTTGGATCCGCCGGGGGCTTCCTTGTGACATGGCGATCTCATTCGTTCTCCTTTAGTTCCATGCTTGTCGGTCGCCACATGATCTCTATTGCTTTGAACCGGGTCGATTCAACTGATCCGATGGTTTTCTCGTGTATCTACGCTCCTACGTGCCATATTTTGAGATGGGAACTATGGGAGGACATGCGGGAAGCGGCTAATTTATTTCGGGGATTACCCTGGATCCTGGGGGGTGATTTCAACGTCACCATACACTCTTCCGATCGGCCTCGCGGCAGGGGTGGCCGCGACCCGGGTTCTCAGGATTTTCTCGACGTGATTGATGGCCTGACGCTATTTAATTTGGTTCCGAGTGACATTTGCTACACATGGCGGAACAGCTCCTCTCGCTCTAGAATTGACCGGTTCTTGGCTAATGGGATGTCTTTGAACTCCTTTCCCCTTTGCTCAGTTTCCTCTCGTCCCCGATGATTCTCGGATCACTCTCCCACTATTTGGGACTCTGGCGATGGTATTCGTCCTCGGGGGCTATTTCGGTACGAAAAATGCTGGTTATTGGAACCTAATTTCAAATCGGTCGTTCAGGATCATTGGACTCATGTTCCCGTCTCTGGCTCCGCGGCGTCTAAACTTGATCAGAAGCTTGCTTCACTTCGGAGAGTTCTTGCTGACTTCAAAAGAAATTCTAGGCAGACGCGGCTTGCTGTGCGCGTCGAGGCGGAGGAGATTATCTTGCAATTGGATTCGACGGAGAATGAGCCTGAGCTCTCTCCCGACGAACTTCGGGACCGCAACTCGGCTCACGCTCGGGTGCAGGAGGAGGACAAGAAAAGAACAATCGAGTGGCGACAACGCTCGCGATTAAAATGGCTTAAAGAAGGCGATGCGAATACGACCTTCTTCCACCGGGTGGCGAGCAATCGGAGGCGTTATAACATGATGCGGTCCCTCTCTATCAATGACATCAATTTCATCGGGGATAGGGAGATGGGGTGCGCCATCGCCGATCATCTCAGGCGTACCTCATCTTCTCTTTCCCCGCGTAGGTGGCGTTGGCTTGGTCTGGGCGCTTCCTCTATCTCTGACGCGGACTCCACGACCCTTATTTGCCCCATCTCTTTGGAGGAGATTAAAGCAGCTGTATGGGCGTTAAATCAAGATTCTTTGCCGGGGCCGGATGGGTTCTCCGTCGCCTTCTATCGTGATTTTTGGGAGACTGTGTCTGGGGACGTCATGATGTCGTCTCAGAATTTTGTTCGGGTAACTTCGGCTTTGACCGCATCAATCGGGCTAATATTGTCCTCATTCCAAAAAAGGAACCGGCGTTGCGCATTGAGGATTTCCATCCTATTTCCGTCTCCAATGGTATATACCTTATCGTGGCAAAAATTCTAGCCACGCGTCTGTCTCGGGTTTTGGATGGCCTTATCTCTCCGGTTCAAGCGGCGTTCATTAAAGGGAGGCATATCGCTGACTGCATCGTGGTGGCGTCCGAAATGGTAGCGGATTGGAAAAAAGAAAATAAGAAGGGGGTCCTATGGAAAATCGATTTTGCCAAGGCGTATGATTGCATCGATTGGTGCTTCCTTTGGTCTGCTCTGCGTAGACGGGGTTTCCCAAACTTATGGATTGCTTGGATGCGCAGATGCGTCTCCACGGTTTTGCTTTCTGTGTTGATTAATGGGCGGCCGGTTAGTGGATCATTTCAGCCACGCAGGGGGGTGCGTCAGGGCTGCCCTCTGGCGCCCCTCCTCTTCGTTTTGGCTTCTGATGTGCTGGCGCGAATGGTCTACCGAGTAATTGACGCGGGCCTTACTAATGGGTTCCGCAAGGGGGATGTTTGCGTGCCCTTGATCCAGTTCGCTGATGATACGATTTGTTTCATTGAGGGCAGTACGGAGGAGGTGTCCGGTATGGCCAATACTCTTGCTCTTTTCTGTGAATTATCGGGGATGTCGATTAATCCCTCCAAATCCAACGTGGTGCCTTTTGGCTTGTCGCCTGCGGAGGCGGAGGAATGTGGCCGGCTGCTCGGTTACTTCGCCTGGGGAGCTTCCAATTGCTTATCTTGGTATTCCTCTATCGGTGGGGCGGGCCAGATCTAAGGATTGGCGTGTTATCACGGAACGGGTGGAGTCGCGCCTTGCGGGTTGGCGGGTGACCTTGCTTTCTCGGGGTGGATGCCTTATCCTTCTCAAATCCGTGCTATCATCTATACCCGTTTATTTCCTCTCGGTTCGAAGATTGCCTGCGGGGTCCGCTTGCGCCTGGAGCGGTGTATGCGTCGCTTCTTGTGGGGACGAAAGGACGGGAACGGTAGGGGCATGCATCTGGTCGCTTGGGATGTGGTGTCCATGCTTAAGCGCTTCGGTGGGCTTGGAGTCCGGAGATTGGACCTGGTAAATGACGCCCTCCTACTCAAATGGGTGAGTAGACTTTGGGGCAAGGATGACACCTTCTTCACCAACGTTCTTCGGGTGCTCTTGGGCAGCGACTGGTTCGGGCTGCAGCGGGGGGCCTTGCAACTTCATTCTTCCCCTTTCTGGCGCAGCGTCTCGACCACATTGCAGAGGAATGTGCCGCTCTTCACCCCGGTGCTTGGGACGGGGGAATCCTTCAAGTTTTGGCTGGATGACTGGTTCGGAGGGGGCCCTCTTCGGGTGCGTTTCCCGAGATTGTTCGCGCTTGCTTCGAACAGGCACGCCTCTGTCGCGGAGTGCTGGACTGACGGTTGTTGGTGCCCTCGGTTCTCTGGGAACTTCTCTGAGCAGCGGGTGGATGATTTCGTTTTGATGATGGAGGCTCTAAATACTGTTGCTACGCCTAATTTGCAGAGGGATCATTGGCGTTGGAAAGACGGGGCCTTCTCCACTCGGAAGGGCTACCGGGCTCTGCTCCCTTCTCCGCCTCCTACGACTTCTCCTCTTGTGCGTGACTGTGCCTTCATCTGGGGTTTGCGCTTGCCGGAGCGCATTGCCATCTTCCTATGGTTACTTCGTCAGCGGAGATTGTTGACTCGCGATCGTTGCGCCGGGTTCTTCCCTCAGACCAGCGCTTCTTTCCATCTTTGCTGTGATGACGACAAAACTGCCGATCATCTTTTCTTTCGCTGCTCCTTGGTTGCGGGTGTCTGGGACGATGTGGCTTGGGCTCGCGCGGACAATCTTGAAGACTTTTGCGAGAACCTTTGGTCGAACAGGGACAGGGCCAGGCCTGATGTTTTGGCTCCTATCGCGCGGCTGCGGTGCATTTGGCGTGCCAGGAACGACGCTATTTTCTCGGGTCAGCGCTTCTATCGTGAGAACGTCAACATTTTGGGTACTAGACTTATCTCCGATTGGTGTACTTCATAGTTTAACGGCCCATCTGTGGCGGCTACCTTTCTTGTATTCGTAATCATCTTCTGTTCCCTTCTACCCCACCTCCCCTATGTAAGTATCTCCATTCTTTCTCCGTTTTAGTTTGATATAATTTTGGGGCGAGCACCAGCGAGTGTATCTCCCTTTTTTGGAGCCTAAAAAAAAATCATCTCCAGGCTCAGGATTGCTATTCAAGAAAGGAGACACTCTCTGTATCCGCATATGCTGACGCGGATTATGCAGGTTGCCCTAAGGATAGGAAATCAACTTCAGGATTTGCAATATTTGTTGGCACTTCTCTCGTTTCTTGGAAAAGTAAGAAACAAACTGTGGTAGAAAGATCGAGTGCCGAAACCGAATACAGGGCTATGGCCCAAGCAAGTACAGAAATGATGTGGGTTCGAGCAGTGCTATGCGATCTACATGTAGAGGTTCCTCTACCTATGGAGTTACACTGTGATAACCAAGCTGCTCTATTTATTGCAAACAATCCTGCGTTCCATGAGAGAACAAAACATATTGAGGTAGATTGCCATTACACTAGAGACATGATTCAGAAGGGCCTGATTTCTACTTCCCATGTCAGCTCTGGAGAGCAAACCGCGGACATCTTCACCAAGCCACTGCCCAGAGGATCATTTCAGAAGTGTTCATCCAAGCTAAGCATGATTGACATCTATGCTCCAGCTTGAGGGGGAGTGTGAAGATATTTGTATTTTCATATTCTATATGTATCTCTTTCTTATTATCGCTTCCTGTTTTCCGCTTTATGTAATTTACCCATAGGCCTCTCTACTATATAAGAGAGCCTAGGGTTCTCAGAAATACAAGTGCTCTTATTTTCTCCAACAATATCAAAATAGTCAGTCTTCCCCGTCGGGGTCCTTACACAAGATAAAGCCCTATCATACATATCCTTTATGAGATTAATGTATAGGACGGGTACTAGACAGATGGGGTTGATTATAAAAAATCTTCTTTGTAGTTGCATGACATTCCACCTTTAGGATTATTTTAATTGGATGTCAACGCTGCCTTTTTATCCAGTGATCTATATGAGGAAGTCTACATGTAGCAACCATCAAGGTTCGTTGTTAAATGTTCTGTAAGCTTCAGAAGGCTATATATGACATTAAGAAGAGCTCACAAGCCTGAATTTAAAAGCTCCCAACACAAATGGAGGGGGTAAGAATTCACTCCGTCTACCTCAATTCTCACCAAGTGAATCTGTCCCAAGCTTCTAGCTTCGTCTCCTTCAAGCACACAATATTTGCCTTCTAAGACTTTAGTAATAGGCCCATCACCCACCTCTTGTCCGTCTCGCTGACACCCCATACATTCCAGGAAACAATCTTTATCTATCACCAGCTAGAGAAGCCCCCATCAACACCGCCCCTGTGCAGCTCACAACTAAGCCTCGTTTTCCAATACCCTCTCATGACCGGTAGACCCCTTAGGGGGCGCTCGGTAGCGGGATACGGGATAAAGAGGTATTAAGCTGCACTATCCCCCGTTTCCATTCGTTTGCATAGATATAAATATGTGGAATATAAAGGGATAAATGGTAGTTATTTGCTATTCTCTTTTTAGTTGGCAAAGTAAGGATACATGATATGAGATATGTTGAAAGAGTTGGAATGAAACGTTATATTCATCATTGCCCTAGAGCTCTCTTATATAGGAGAAAAGCTCTAAGGGAAAATTACATAAAATAGACTAAAGAAATAGAAAAACATAAAATAAAGCCGTAGAGATATAAGTATCTCAACACCCCCCTCAAGCTGGAGCATATATATCTATCATGCTCAGCTTGGAACAACAACGGTGAAAAAGACCTCTCGTAAGAGCTTTGGTAAACACGTCTGCAATCTGATCTCTTGATGCACCATGAGAAGTGGAAATAAGACCTTCTTAGATCAAATCACAATTGTAATGACAATATACTTCAATGTGCTTCGTTCTCATGGAAGGCTGGATGATTAGCAATGAAGAGAGATGCTTGATTATCACATTTGAGATGCATAGGAAGAGGCACCTCAACAGTTAGATCAGTCAGGACTGACTTGACCCACATCATTTCCGTGCTCCCTTGGGCCATGGCCATAAATTCTGATTCAACGCTGGATCGAGAAGTAACTGTCTGTTTCTTTCTCTTCCATGAAACCAACGAGCTACCAACAGACACAATAAAGCCTGAAGTTGACTTCATATCCTTAGGATACCCAGTATAATCCGCATATGCACATCCAGTAACTGCAAGAGACGTATCTTTGGTGATTTGACTAATAGATAGTAAATTCATAGGGAAATCAGGAGAGTAAAGAACATTCTGTAGGTGCAATTCTGAAGCCAACTGCACAAAGAACATCATGTATGTGCAATTCTGAAGCCAACTGCACTTCCCCCATCCAGTTATGGGAGAGTGAGTTCCATCTGCTAAGACTAGAGATCTACCTGGCTAAATCAATCTATATGTACTAAATTATCCTCTATTACCACAGAGATGGTGTGTGAAGCTCCTGAGTCTATAATCCACTCCGATAAATCTGCTCTGTAACAACTAGTAAAAGCATATGCGGTACCTGATGTGGATGCATTTGCTGACAGAGCTACATTTTAGGATTCAAGAGGAACAATAGACGACCCGGGTGCATGCATAATCTCTCTCAGTCGTGCCATAAATGCATCGAATCTCTGATCAGATATGGGAGGAGGAACACCAACTGGTTGAGTCTGCTCTGCAACACGAGATGAAGCTGGAAAGCCATGCTTGGAGTAGTATGTCTCCTCAGAATGACCTGACCAGTGACAATAGGTGCACGACTGATGGGGTCGACTACTCCCTCCTCTGCCACGGGTACTACGTCCTCTGAATTGTGTAGAACCCCCTCGACCACGAGATACGGCCATAGCTAAGGATGTTTGTAATTGTTGAGTACCACCACTAGGTGCTATAGAAAGCCTACTTAGTCTACGGTAGTAACGGTACGCCTCCTCCATTGGAGGTATAGTTGCATCAGTGAGATATGTGATCTAGCTGCATCATATTCAGGATCTAGAGCTGCCAGGAACACTCCAGTCATCATCGAATCTCTGTACGCCTTGAGTTGCTCTGGAGAAGAAGTCAAGGGAATGTAGTTGTGAAGCTTCTCAAACATACCCCTGAGAGAAGTGTAAATGGCATGGAAAGGTCAACCAATCTACTTGGATGTCAAGATATCATGCTGACGCTGCAGTATCTTCGACTCATTCTTCACCTGCGAATAAGTAGCGGCGAGGATGTTCTACATCACATTCGCTACGGGCTGACTCAGGACATCATTGGCTATCTCCACCGACATTGTTCTAGATAGTCAGACACGAGCATATGCGTCATCTGCCTCCTATGAGGCATTTATTCCAGTCTTGTCGCTTGGCTCGTCATGTATGAGGATGTGCTTCTTGCCGTTGCACTGCATTAGGCTCATGAGTTGCATGACCCATAATTCATAATTAGTCCCTGTTGAGATATTTATGTCTCTTTATTGTTATCTTTTAATTTTCTATTTCTTTTATCTATTTATGTGATTTTTCCCTTAGAGCTTTTCTCCTATATAAGAAGGTCTAGGGCTACAACAAATGCATCTCTTTCATTTCAATCCTTTCCACATAGTATCAGAGCGTCGGTCCTAGATCAGACTAGAGTCCAAACCCCACCAAAAGACCCGGAGACCTCGCACGGACGACACTACCGTCAACACCTGTGCACAACTTCAACCATCCGCCGCCGCCGCAAGCAGCAACAACAGCATCGGCTGCGGTACAACAACAGCCAGCCGTCGCCCGTAGGCAGCCCTCGCCGGCCGCTGCAAGCGGCTCCAGCCCGCCATCATCGCTCGCAAAACCTAGGGGCATCGCCGTTGCACGCAAGCCCTAGGGGCATCGCCGTCGCTCGCAAAACCTAGGGGCATCCGGAGTCTGGAAGGGCTGCTCTACCTCTGATATTGTGGGCACTAATAGGTCTGATTTGGTTCCTAGGGCGTGGTTTTGATCTTCTAAAATCATACTAGGCACCTAAAGAAGCCTCCTGTTGATGGAAGAGGTTCTGGTATGAGTCTACACCCACATCAATCTTCCTATATGTCTGTTTAGACATTGTTATTCCAGTTCGCGACCCCAGTCTTGAAGATTGTTGTCACCATGTCAGACAACAAAGTAGATGTTTCATCCTGGGGTACCTTCAAAGGTCCAACCCCCATCGTGAAGATGGATGGGACGGACTATGAACTGTAGGCCATGCAGTTCATGAGTCTAATGCAATGCAATGACAAGAAGCATATTCTCACACAGGAGGGGCCTGCTGAGAAGATGAGGATTAATGCCTCATGGGATGCAGACACCGCTTATGCACATGTGTGGCTTTTTGGGACGATGTCCATGGTGATAGCCAATAATATATTGAGTCAGCCCACGACCAAGGCTATGCGGGACATTCTCGCTGTTACATACTCTTCGACGAGGAACGAGTCGAGGATCTTGCAACTTCAACACGACATCTTCACGTCTAAGCAGAATGATTGTCCTCTCCATACCCTTTATACTTGTCTAAGGGGTATGTTTGAGAAGTTACATGGTTACATTCCCTTGACTGCCATACCAGAGCAGCTCAAGGCATATAGGGATTCGGTGATGATTGTAGTGTTTCTAGCAGCACTTAATTCAAAGTATGATGCTGCTAGAGCACCGATTCTTACTGATGCCACTATACCTCCAACGAAGGAGGCATATCATAGGCTGAGCATGCTTTCCATATGTTCTAGTTGTACTCAGTTGTCTCAGACGTCTTCAGCCATGGCAACATCTCGTGGTAGGGGGATCCTTACACAGTTCCGTGGCCGAGGTGGTCGTGGAAGGGGAGGGGATAGTCGACCCCCTCGTCAGCCTTGTACTTACTGCTACAGGCTAGGTCATTCTAAGGAATATGTTATTCTAAGCATGGGTTTCTCGCTTCAGTACATGTGGCAGAACAGATGCAGCCGATGGCTGTTCTTCAACTGCATCTGATCAAAGATTTGATGAATTAGCAGCGCGACTCAGGGAGATTATGCCTTCTCCTGGGCCAACTAGCTCTTCGTCAGGATCATTAGAGGTAGCAACCTCAACCTCTGCATCTACATAAGGTATAGTATATGCTCTTACTAGCTATTACCGGGCAGACTTGTCAGAGTGGATTATGGATTCAGGAGCTTCCCATCATCTCTGTGGTGATAGAGGGCATTTTAGTACCTATAGCCCAACTCAATCAGGCAGAACAGTTGTGATAGCAGAGGGGACACACTCTCCCATTACTGGTCAGGGGGAGGTGCAGTTAATCCTTGTAATGCGGTTTCAGAACGTTCTTTCAGCTCCTGAATTTTGTATGAATTTACTATATATTAGTCAAATCACCAAGGATTTACATTGTCGTGCCATATTTGACCCTTCTGCTATTGTGTTTCAGGATATTCTTACAGTAATACAGGCAGTGTGATTGGTTCTGGCCATGCGTAAGGAGGCCCTATAGACTGGTGCAATATCCTTATGTTGTTGCCTCTTCTCTTTGCATTGGATTTGTTTTTCCCTATATGTGGCATCTTCGGTTTGATCATCTTCCTCTGCAAAAGTTACGTCACATTTTTCCTCAGATCTCTCCTCGCTCTACTTTTCAGTGCGAGGCCTGCCAGCTTGGGAAGCATCATAGGTCCACATTCTAGAGTCGTCAGGGTCAAAGTAGTTGTGGAAAGGATTGGAATGAAAGGAATGAGTTTATTGTAGTCCTAGAGCTCTCTTATATAGGACAAAAGCTCTAAGGGAAAATTACATAGAGAGACAACGAAAAGGGAAAATTACAAGATAATACTGAACAGATATAAAATATCTCAACACTCCCCCTCAAGCTGAAGCATATATATCTATCATACTCAGCTTGGAACAATAACGGTGAAACGACCCCTTTACAAGAGCTCTGGTAAATATGTCAGCAACCTGATCACCTGAAGCAACATGAGAAGTGAATATAAGCCCTCTTTGAAGCAAGTCACGGGTGTAGTGGCAGTCAACTTCAATGTGCTTTGTCCTTTCATGAAAGGCTAGATTATTAGCTATGAACATAGCAACCTGATTATCACATTTAAGGTGCATAGGAAGAGCCAAGAGGACCTCCATGGTTAGGGCAGTCAGAATTGACTTAACCCACATCATTTATGTACTTCCTTGGGCCATAGCCCTATACTCAGATTCAGCGCTGGATCTTGCCACAACGTCTGTTTTTTGCTCTTCCATGAAACCATAGAGCTGTCCATAAACACAGTGAAGCCTGAAGTAGACTTCCTGTCCTTGGGACAACCCGCATAGTTTGCATCCGCACATCCTGAAACTGCAAGAGACGTGTCTTTCCTGAATAGAAGCCTTGCTTTTGGAGAAGACTTGAGATACCTTAAGATCATGTTGACTGCATCCATGTGAACCTGCCTAGGCTGCTCCATAAACTGGCTAACCCTGCTGACAACAAACGATATATCATGTCTGGTAATAGTGACATACAATAGCTTTCATACCAACTCTCAGTACATTCTCTTATTCACCTCTGTAGAGTCATCATCATATAGCCTAGCATTGGAATCCATTAGACTAGTAGCAGGTCTACACCTTGTCGTACCTGTCTCGGATAGAAGATCAATGACGTATTTTCTTTGCGTCATTACCATTCCCTGCTGATTTCTTGCAAATTCTAGGCCAAGAAAATACCGCAACTTGTCAAGATCCTTGGTCACAAACAGTTGTCCAAGGTTATCCTTAGCTGCATGAATGCCTTGGTTATCACTTCCTGTAACAACAATATCATCCACACATACCAAAGTAGCAACCGTCCCGTTCTGGATCCTCTTAACAAAAAGAGAGTGATCTGCAGTAGATCTGATAAAGCCCTTTTGTTCAATCGACTCCGAGAGCTTCTGAAACCAAGCTCTTGGACTCTGCTTGAGGCCATATATGGCCTTGTAGAGTTTGCACACCATCTTAGACTCGCCTTCAGCAGCAAACCCTGGTGGCTGCTGCATATATACTTCTTCCTGCAAATCTTCATACAAGAAAGCATTTTTCACATCCAATTGGTAAAGTGGCCAGTCTTAGACTACAACAAAAACAATAAGAACACGCAGAGTAGAATGACGCGCAACAGGAGAAAAAGTGTCCTGGTAATCCACCCCATAGGTTTGGGTGAACCCCCGAGCAACTAAAAGGGCCTTGTGTCTGTCCACGGAACCATCTGCACGGTGTTTAATTGTAAACACCCATTTACTGCCAACAACATAAGCACCTGGGGGAAAGGGGACGACACTCCACGTACCACGAGACTGTATAGTAGCCATTTCTTCTTCCATAGCAAGATGCCATGGACCACTCTGCATAGCTTCCTGATAGGTCCGTAGGATCTGCACAGCGGATAAGGCAACTGCAAACCGCTGATAGTCGCCAGATAGCCGTGCCAAGGAGACATGAGAAGAAAGAGGATGCATAGTACATGCACGCCTCTTTTTACGGAGAGCAATAGGCACGTCCAAGTCCACAAGATCCTCTGAAGGAGGATCACCTGCCACATCTTGCTCGTCATCCTGTATACTCAAATCACCAATGCCATTAGTAGAACTCAAATGCTCAGAACATACCTTGGGTGTGTTGGATGATGGAGACGACACATGAGCACGAGGTCGGCGCTGGTAAACCTGATGAAAGAAAATAGGTTTGGTCGGAGGTGGAGGAAGAGGAGGAGGCGGTGGTGGAGGCGGTGGTGTAGTAGGTGATGTAGTGACATCTGGAATGGATGATACATGAAGTAGAGGCATATAAATCTCTTCTCCATTGTCAAAAGGACCGATCTTGTCACCTGTAGGAGAGAAATACATAATAGATTCAAAGAAGGTGACATCTGCACTGACATAATACCTTCGACTAGCAGGGTCAAAGCAACGATACCCCTTTTGGGTCTTGGAGTATCCAACGAATACACACTTGACCACTCTAGGAGAAAGCTTGCCTAGACCTGGAGATAGCCGATGGACAAACGCAACGGATCCAAAGACACGTGGGGTGAGAGAGAAAAGATCTATCTCGGGAAACGCAATCGAGAATGAGATCTTCTCCCCCAGAACCATGAATGCATACGATTCACAAGGTAACATGCAGTGAGAACCGCGTCCCCCAATAAGAATGGGGAGCATAGTTCTGAATCAGGAGAGTTCTGGTAACATCCAAGAGATTGTAATGTTTTCTCTCAGCCACCCCATTCTGTTGAGAAGTGTAAGCACAAGACATCTGATGCACAATACCATAGGATCTAAGGAACTGAGAAAGTTGTATACTACAAAATTCAAGTGCATTATCAGAACGTATAAACTTGATTTTTCACAGAAAACACATTCCTTATTTCATTAATAAAGGATTGAATGACAGGACCGGCATCAGACTTGTTCTTAAGAAGAAACACCCATGTCAGATGAGAGAACTCATCAACAACAACAAGATAGAACCTATGTCCCTGAAGATCTGGGACATGACTTGGACCCCAAATATCAAAATGAAATAACTCGAATAGACTATGACTACTTCGACCTTGGCGACTCTGGAATGTGGCCGATGATGCTTCCCAAGTTGGCAAGCCTCGTATTGAAAAGTAGAACGAGGAGAGATATGAGGAAGAACGTGACACAGTTTTTGCAGAGGAAGATGACCAAAACGAAGATGCCACATATAGGGAGAGACGGATCCAATGTGAAGAGAAGAAGCACCAACATAAGGGAACTGTTCTAGTATGTAGAGACCTCCTTGCTCACGGCCAGATCAATCACCCTGCCTGTTAGAATGCCCTGAAACACAAGAACAGAAGGGTCAAAAATGACACGACAATGTAAATCCTTGGTGATTTGACTAATATATAGTGTCAAAAAATAGAGAATGCGGAAGCGAAATGATAAACAGAGCATAATCTAGAAATATGAAAGAACACAAAGATTTTTACGTGGAACGCCACTCCCTAAGGAGCGGGATGAAACCACGGGAGAAACCCTCAAAAGGGAGGATATTGCATTCCTTTTTCTCATCTGACTACAGGGGTGTGGGGCTTTATATATAGCACCCATAGAGTCTCCACATCTCCAAACTGGTAGATGTGGGACTAAACTCTGGATGGGGTAAATGGATCCTGGAGGTATCCATTTACCCATCTACAACATAATAGGCGCACAACCAAATACTCCAACAGATAGCAAGTTCATAGAGAATTCATGAGCGTAAAGAACGTTCTGGAGACGCATTGCAGAGGTTAACTGCACCCCCCCTACCCAATAATGGGAGAATGTGTCCCATCTGCTATCACAACTGATCTTCCAGACTGAGTTGGGCTATAGGAACTAAATTGCCCTCTGTCACCACATAGATGATGAGAAGCTCCTGAATCCATAATCCATTCTGACAAGTCTGCTCTGTAAAAACTAGTAAATGCATATGCTGTACCTGATGTAGATGCCGAGGCTGCTACCTCTGATGATCCTGACGAGCCAGTTGACCCAGGAGAGGGCATAATCTCCCCAAGCCTTGCTACCAAGTCATCAAATCTCTGATCAGATGCAGTTGAAGAGCTGCTGCCTGGCTGGATCTGTTCTGCAACACGAGCTGAAGTTGGAAACCCATGCTTAGAATAGCATGTTTCCTCTGAATGACCTGGCCTGTGACAGTAGGTGCACGGTTGACGAGGGGGTCGGCTGCCCCCACCTCCTCTTCTACGGCCAGCACGACCCCAGAACTGCATAGGCCCCCCCTACCACGAGATGCTGCCATGGCAGAAGAAGTCTGAGACACTTGAGTACTTCCTGAAGATATGGAAAGCCTGCTCAGCCTACGATATGCCCCCTCCATTGGGGGTATAGTGGCATCAGTCAGAATCTGTGCTCCAGCGGCATCATACTCAGAGCCAAGTGCCGCTAGAAAAATTCCGGTCATCACCGAATCTCTATATGCCTTGAGCTGCTTTGGTGTAGCAGTCAAGGGAATGTATCCATGTAACTTCTCAAACATACCCCTCAGAGGAGTGTAAATGGTATGAAGAGGGCGACCATTCTGCTTGGATGTGAAGATGTCGTGCTGAAGTTGCAGGATCTTCGATACGTTCTTTGTTGGAGAGTAAGTTGCAGAAAGTATGTCCCACATAGCCTTGGTCGTGGGCTGGCTCAATATATCATTGGCTATCTCAATGGACACCGTCTCTGAAAGCCATACGCGTGCATATGCATCGTCTGCCTCCCATGAGGCGTTAATCCCGGTCTTGTTAGTAGGCTCCGCCTGTGTGAGAATATGTTTCTTGCCATTGCATTGGACTAGACTTATGAACTGCATGGCCGACAATTCATAGTTTGTTCCATCCATCTTGACGATGGGTGCGGGACCTTTGAAGTTACCCAGGGATGGAACATCAACTTTGTTGTTAGACATGGTGACAACTATTTTGCAAGACTTGGTGATCAACAAGAGAGACTTGCGTCTACACAGATATACGGGAAGATGGTTGCGGGTGTAGACTCATACCGCAACCTTTTCCATTACTTGGAGGCTCCTTTGGGTAACTAGGGTGATTTAGATAATCACGTCACACCTTAATCACCCGAAAAAATACACGGCAGAAGCACCTACAACCCTCAAGGGCAGTAGTGGAACACGGAGCATGACGGAGGGAGGCGCACCCCCTCGCACACAGCGCGCGGCACCCCTCGTGCACGACGTGCGGAAGGGGGGGAGGACGCACGACTCATGGTGGGCGGCAGGGGACATGGGGCACGACGCGACAGGCGCGCGCTGCGAGGAGCATCGAGTCGGCGACGGGCAGAACACGACGAGGGTCGGCGGGGCGCGCTGCTGGCTGTGCGAGTTCGCGTTCCGTACTAGGGTTTTTGGTGGGATGGGTTTCTAGGGCACATGCTCCAGTTTAGGACCGCCGCTCTGATACCATGTTGAAAGTATTGGAATGAAAGGAATAAGTTTATTGTAGCCCTAGAGCTCTCTTATATTGGAGAAAAGCTCTAAGGGAAAATTACATAGAGAGACAACGAAAAGGGAAAATTACAAGGTAATACTGAAGAGATATAAAATGTCTCAACAGTAGTCATAATCTTTTTGATTTGAATCATTTTGATATTTACGGTCCCATCCGTATCCCAGTTTTTTAGGGGCATAGGTTTTATCCTGTTGATGTTGATGAGTTATCTAGATTGTTGTGGGTTTTTCTTCTTAAGAACATCTGATGATGATCCTGTTATTCTGTACTTTATTAATGAAATGATGAAATAAGGAATGTGTTTTCTGCAAATGTCAAGTTTGTACGTTCTGATAATGCACTTGAGTTCTGCAGTACACAACTTTCTCAGTTCCTTAGATCCTATGGTATTGTGCATCAGACATCTTGTGCGTATACTTCTCAACAGAATGGGGTGTCTGAGGGGAAACACCACTATCTTTTGGATGTTACCAGGACTCTTCTGACTCACTGCATGTTATTTGGTGAATCATATGCCTTTATCGGTTCTGGGGGAGAAGATCTCATTCTCGATTGCGTTTTCCGAGACGGATCTTTTCTCTCTCACGCCTCGTGTTTTTGTATCAGTTGTTTTTGTTTATCAGATGTGTCCAGGTCTTGACAAGCTCTCTCCTAGAGCGGTCAAGTGTGTATTTGTTGGGTATTCCAAGACCCAAAGGGGTATCGTTTCTTTGATCCTGCTCGATGAAGGTACTATGTTAGTGCAAATGTCACCTTCTTTGAGTTCATCTTGTATTTCTCTCCTACAGGTGACAAACTCATTCCTTCATAAAGTGGAGAAGACGTTTATATGCCTCTACCTCCGGTCTCACCTTCTCCAGGAGATACTGCAACACTGCCACCACCACCATCCTCTCCTCCACCGCCACTTCCACCACCTCCTCCATCTCCTGCTACACCTACTTTCTTTCTGCAGACCTACTCGTACCATTCGTGCTCATCTGCCTCCTCCATCATCCTGCTCGCCCAAGGTGTGTTCTGAGCATTTGAGTTCCACTAATGGCACTGGTGATTTGAGTGTGCAGATTGAGATGCAGGATGTCATAGATGATACTCCTCTGAGGATATTGTGGACTTGAACATGCCTATTTCTCTACGTAGGAAGAGGCATGCATGCACTATGCATCCTCTTTCTTCTCATGTTTCCCTAGCACAACTCTCTAGGGATTTTCAGAGGTTTGTTGTTGGCTTATCAACTGTGTAGATACTGAGATCCTATCAGGAGGCTTTGCAGAGTGGTCCGTGGCATCTGGCTATGGAGGAGGAGATGACCGCTTTACAGTCCCGTGGTACATGGAGTGTTGTCTCCGCTCCCCCAGGTGCTTCTATTGTTGGCAGTAAATGGGTGTTTACAGTAAAACACCGTGTAGATGGCAAGGCTAGGTTGGTTGTTCGCAGGTTCACCCAAACCTATGGGTGGATTATCAGGATACCTTTTCTCCCATTGTGCGTCACTCTATACTGCGCATTCTTATTGCCATTGCTGTGGTACATGACTTGCCACTTTTCCAATTAGATGTCAAGAATGCTTTCTTGTATGGGGATTTGCAAGAAGAAGTTTATATGCAACAGCCACCAGCGTTTGCTACTGAGGGGGAGTCCAGTATGGTGTGTAAACTCCACAAGATCATATATGGCCTTAAGCAGAGCCCGAGGGCTTGGTTCTAGAAGCTCTCAGAGTTGATTGAACAACAGGGTTTTCTCAGATCTACTGCAGATCATTCTCTTTTTATTAAGAGAACTTAGAGAGGTATTGTTGCTATTTTGGTCTATATGGATGATATTATTGTTACAGACAGTGATGACCAGGGTATTCAAGCAACTAAGGATTTCCTTGGACAACAATTTGTGACCAAGGATCTCGACAAGCTACGGTATTTTCTTGGCTTAGAATTTGCAAGAAATCAGCGGGGTATGGTAATGACGATGTTAGAAAAAAGGAATGCGGGAGCGGAATAATAAACAGAGCATGAAGAACAGAAAAAATAAACTTCGAACACAGAGATTTTATGTGGAACCCAACTCCCTAAGGAACGGGATGAAACCACGGGTGTTGGGATAAAAATTAGATATATTATTGAAGGGATCCCAGGGCTCTCTTATATAGGAGAAAAATCATGGGTTAATTGCATGAGAGATACACAAAGAAAACATAAAATATAAAATAGGTACTCATAGATATAATTATCTCAACACTCCCCCTCAAGCTGGAGCATAAATATCAATCATGCTCAGCTTGGAGCAGCACCTCTCAAACAGACCTCTAGTCAAGGCCTTGGTGAAGATGTCTGCCGTCTGATCTCTAGTGGAAACATGAGAGGTGGATATAAGCCCTTTCTGGATCATGTTTCTAGTATAATGATAGTCCACTTCGATATGCTTTGTCCGTACATGAAAAGTAGGGTTATTGGCAATAAACAAAGCTGCTTGATTGTCACATAGCAGTTTCATGGGAAGAGAAACCTCAACAGTAAGGTCGGTTAATATTGATCTGACCCACATCATCTCCGCACACCCTTGTGTGCCATGGCCCTGTATTCAGATTCCGCACTAGATCTAGCCACCACTGTCTGCTTCTTTCTTTTCCATGAAACCAGTGAGCTGCCAACAAAAATAACAGCCAGAAGTAGACTTTCTATCTTTGGGACATCCTGCATAATCTGCATCTGCACATGCTGTCACATCAAGAGATGGATCCCTACTGAATATGCGAACTGAACCAGGTGAAGCCTTCAAATATCTCAAGATCATATGAACGACATCCATATGCACCTTCCTAGGTTGCTCCATGAACTGACTAACTTTGCTTATTGCAAAAGCAATATCTGGCCTGGTGATGGTAACGTATAAGATCTTCCCAACAAGCTTCCTGTATCTTCTCCTGTCGACTTCCTCTGTGTCCTAATCATATAGCCTCATACTTGCATCCATAGGTGTGTTAGCAGGTTTACACCCTGTCATACATGTCTCAGAGAGAAGGTCCATAACAAACTTCCTCTGAGTCATTACCATGCCACACTGGTTCTTGGCGAATTCCAGCCCAAGAAAGTAACGAAGCTTGCCAAGGTCCTTAGTCACGAACTGTTGACCAAGAAACTCCTTCGTAGTATGAATGCCATGCTCATCATCTCCTGTAATAACAATATCATCCACATAAATAAGAATCACCACAGTACCTCTTTGTGTCCTTTGGAGAAACAACGAGTGTTCTGCAGTAGACCGAACAAACCCCTATCGCTCTATCTGCTCTGATAGCTTTTGGTACCAAGCTCTCAGACTCTGCTTCAGACCATAAATCGCCTTATGAAGTCGACACACCTTCCGGGACTCCCCCTCAGTAGCAAATCCTGGTGGCTGTTGCATGTATACTTCCTCATGTAGATCCCCATAGAGGAATGCGTTCTTCACATCAAGTTGGTATAAAGGCCAGTCCCGCGAAACAACAACAGAGAGAAGAATGCGTAGTATCGAGTGTCTTACTACTAGAGAGGAGGTGTCCTGATAGTCCACACCATAGGTTTAAGTAAAACCCCGAGCCACAAGCCTTGCCTTGTAGCGGTCTACAATGCCATCTGCCCTCTGCTTAACCGTAAAAATCCATTTGCAGCTAACAACGGAGGCACCTGGAGGAGCAGAAACAATGCTCCAGGTCCCACGTGATTGTAGGGCCGCCATTTCTTCTTCCATTGCAAGGCGCCACCTGCTGTCCTGAAGTGCCTCTTGATATGTTCGTGGGATATTGATTGCCGATAATCCCACCACAAACTTCCTGTAGTATGCGGAAATGTGATCCAAGGATACATGCGCAGCAAGTGGGTACGTGGCACATTTGCGACGAGGTTTCCGTAGAGAAATAGGTATCTCTAGATCATTAGCCTCATCATCCTCTGGAACTAACTCATCCTGTGTATCATGTAAATTTCTAGTGCCATCAGTACAAACAATATATTCGTGACATACCTGAGGCATGGTGGATGATGTCGACGGCGCATGAGCAGAGGAGCGAGTAGAATACCTATCAGATTAAACATGGGGTAAAAACGTGGACTTGGTGGTAGGAGGTGGAGGTAGAGGTGGAGATGACCGAGGAGTATCAGAAGTAGTATGGGAAGGAGAAGATGGAGGTGGGGGAACCACCACATCCTCTCTAGAGCCAGCATGGGATAACCTGTCACCTGTAGGAGAGAAATACATAATAGATTCAAAAAATGTAACATCAGCACTCACGTAGTATTTCCTTCCAATAGGGTCAAAACATCTATATCCCTTTTGGATACGTGAATAGCCAATGAAAACACATTTGACAGCTCTTGGAGAGAGCATGTCTCGACCTGGAGTAAATCATGAACAAAAGCAGCCGATCCGAATACCCTGAGAGGAAGAGAGAAAAGTTCTTTCTCGGGAAATGCAATCTGAAAGGGGATCTTCTCGCCAAGAATAGTGCACGGCATACGATTCACCAGGTGACAAGCGGTGAGAACAACATCTCCCCAGAATGAATGTGGAGTATGACTGTGAATCAACAAGGTTCTTGTGATGTCAAGAAGGTGTTGATGTTTACGTTATGCCACACCATTTTGTTGTGATGTATAATTGCATGATGTCTGATGAACAATACCTAAAGATTTCAGAAATTCTGCTAAGCGTAATGTAGAGAATTCCAAAGCATTATCAGTACGAATGAATTTGACGTTGGTAGAGAAAATATTATTCACTTCAATAAGAAAGGTCTTAATCATAGAACCTGCTTCAGACTTATGTTTTAACTTTTAACAGGAAAACCCAAGAGAGTCTAGAATAATCATCTACAGCATCCATATAAAACCGATGCCCCTGATGGTCAGGAACACGACTGGGACCCCAAATGTCAAAATGAAACAACTCAAAAGACCGATGACTAGTACGACTCGGAAAGAGGAGCAGTGATGTTTCCCAAGTTGACAAGCTTCAAATCCAATGCAGTACGAGGATATATTTGCGGAAGAATCTTTATCATCTTTTGAAGAGGCAGGTGACCAAAACGAAGATACCACGTGACAGGAGATCTGGGCCAGAAGGAATAGAGGCTACACCAACAACAAGCTTGTACAATGCTCTCTGCTCATGGCCATGAATAATCATCCTGCCAGTTAACATGTCCTGAAACATAAGAGAAGTGGGGTCAAAGATGGCACGACAGTGTAAATCTTTTGTAATTTAACTGATAGACAAAAGATTCATTTGAAAATCTGGAGCATGTAAGATGTTCTGAAGACATATAGAAGGTGCTAGAACAATCTCCCCCTGACCAACAATGGGTAGGCGAACTCCATTGGCAATGATCACGGGTCATCCAAGAGGAATAGATCTGTAAGATGTAAACTGCATTCGATCGCCACACATATGATATGATACTCCAGAATCCATTATCCAATCTGATTAGTCAGTAATGCTAGTACTGCTAAACGCATATGGAATACCTTAGGAAGTAGACAATGCTTTGGCAGTGGCCGCTGCATCTAATGGGCCTGCAGTCTGAGGCGCAGGGGTGGTCACCATTTCTCGAAGTTTCGAGACTAGATCATCAAAACGTGCATCTGTAGTAGGAGCTGGTGAAGTGTCTGTCTGCTCAGCAACGCTTGCAAATGCTGGATATCCATGCTTATGAAAGCATGTATCCTCCGAATGTCCAGGACGATGGCAATAGGAACATGGACCTCTCTGACGTCCTCCACCCCGGCCACAAGGGCCACGGCTATGGAGCTGGGACGAGCCTCCTCGGCCTCGAGAGGCGGCCATAGCCGAAGACGTCGTCTGTGGCGTAGTAGTAGGTGTGGTAGTAATCCTACTCAGACGTTTGTAAACTTCCTCCATTGGTGGTATGTTCTCACCAGTTAGAAGTTGAGTACGATCAGCATTGTACTCTGAATCAAGGGAAGATAAGAAAACTCCAGTCATAATGGCATTCCGATACGCCTGTTGTTGTTCCACGCTGGTAGTAATAGGCATGAAACTGTGGAGTTGTTCAAACATGCCTCTTAGATGCACGAAGTGGGCATGGAGAGGTCGACCATTCTGTTTGGTCGAGAAAATGTCAAACTGAAGTTGGAGGATCTTGCTTTCATTCCTTGCTTGTCCATAATTAGCGTCCAATATATCCCACGTGGCCTTAGCAGTTGGCTGATTGACAATATCATTAGCAATCTCTGTGCTAAGCGTCCTAGAGAGCCAGATACGAGCATGGGCATCATCTTGCTTCCATGATGCTTTTGCACCAGTCTTGTCTGCCGGCTCTGAGTCTTTCAGAATATGCTCCTTGTTGTGGCATTGCATTAGGGTCCGAAACTGCATGGACCATAACTCGTAGTTGGTCCCATCCATCTTCACGATAGGTGCCGGGCCCTTGAAGGCTCCGGAAGAGGAGAATACGTCACCCTTAATTTCTGACATTCTTCAATAGGCCAAATCACAGAACAAGAGGGGAACAACTTAATAATAGGCTTGTTTACAACATCATAATGAGGATGAGTTATATATATATAGACTCCTACGCTCATCCCTAATGCTTTGTTCGTGGATTAGAGCCTCAAATTACATGATAAATCAGATTATATCACGTATTTATAATCAGTCCAGACCTTGATATGGCTGGAAAGAGGGCCGCCGGGCACTTACAAGGGCGCTGGAGCCCCTGTGGGAAGGGCAGCAACACCGAAGGAGGTGCGGGGCGTCGTTTCTGTGGCGAGGACAGCACCGCCAGCCTTGGAAGGCGGCGCGGAAGGGCATCAGAGGGCCTGCTGGAGTGCTGGGAGGGAGGCGGCGCCAGGCCCGAAGGTGCGGCGACGCGCTGAGAGAGAGAGAGAGAGTGGTAGGGGGCTGGCGGGTGAAGGGTTAGGGTTAGGGTTAGGGTATGAGAACCCCGGTCTAGGACCGTTGCTCTGGTACCATGTTGGGATAAAAACGAGACATATTATTGAAGGGATCCCATGGCTCTCTTATATAGGAGAAAAACTATGGGTTAATTACATGAGAGATACACAAAGAAAACATGAAATATAAAATAGGTACTCAGAGATATAATTATCTCGACAACGGGAGAAGGCCTCAAAGGGCCATATGCTTCATTGCTTTTTCTCAATGGATATAGGAGGTTTGGGGCTCCTTATATAGCCTCCACGGAGCCTCCAAGTCCCACCACTTGTAGATGTGGGACTAAATACTGGGATGGGGTAAATGGATCCCGGAGTGATCCATTTACCCATCTACAATTCATGTGGCGCACAACCAAATATTCCAACACTCCCCCTCAAGGAGAATGCAATGCTCAGCTTGGAACACAACTTTTTTTTCAAAAGAAATTTTCATCATTTTTTTGGAACTCGGCACAATTTTGGGCCCATATCTCCCTCTCTCTTCTCTTTTTTTACTTCTCTTCTCTCTTTTTTTGTGGCTGTAGCCAATTGGGTTTTCCAATATAAGCTGTTTTTTTTCTTTCAGCCCACTTGGGCTCATTTCCGCTTTTGTTTTGCCCCCCCTGTATATTAAATAATGAGGGGACCCTATCGGGCCTAAACTCGCATACACTAGGGTTCCCAAGGAACCCTGCGCCACCAAGGGAAAGATGCTGCCTGGGCTTGACTAGGCTCGCTCGGGGACGATCGACCGCACCTGCTGGACTGCGACTGCGAGGAGGGAGCATCGCCTCCACCTTGGAAGAGCGGGACTCGCCGCCTCGAACATGGATGGTTAGAGGTGGATGGGGGAGGAATCGCCTGGAGTATCTATGCAAGAGCGAGAGAAATATTTGTGCGAGAGGGTTTTGCAAGGAGGAGCGTCGGCCTGTTGGATCAACGAAGGAAGGGAGGAAGGGCGCCGCAGTTGCCTGGAGTGCTCTACGGGCTTCGCCGCTTGCCGCATATGAAGAAGAAGTGGGCTTCCGAAGCGCTGTCAGGAGATGAACAAGTGGAAGTCACCGGTGCTGGGGTGTTCTGATGATCGCCGCCTGTAGATTCATTGGAACCCTAGCAGATGCGCAACCTAATTGCCTTTGCTGGTGCATCGTATCGCATAGCCAGATGGATTTGCGGGTTAACGAAGGAGGGCGGAGTGTTGTGCCACTGCCTTGGAGATTGAAGAGGAGGATTGTGAGGATGAGGCCTCGCCTGGAGCCCTAGGGGCTGCGCGAGCTCTATGGACTGGAGATCGCGCGGAGCTCGTGCGTAGATGCTGTCAGATCCGCCTGGAGTGGCGGGGCTCGAGATTTAGGATGGACTTCTTCTGCCGCCTCTATTTAGGGCATGAGGGAGCGCCGCCTGCTGCTCCTCTCCAGCACTGCCTAGAGATTATTGGAGGTTGCACCTGCGCTGGAAAGGGATGCCCTGCCTGAAGATATTCATGCTGCCTGGAAAAGTTGTGCGCGAAGGCTGGGGTGCACCGCCAAGCCTGAGCAGGGAACCAGGAGGTCTGATGGCCTCGTGCGACCAATATGCGCATGGAGAATAGAGGGTTGTGCCTGGGCGATCTGATGCACATCTTCTTCTGGAACTGGACTTGAACAGATCCGATCGTCATTAACGATGGCTGCACATATATGCAATAATCTCCAAAATATACAGAAATTAGGGTTTTATGAAACCCTAGAACTCTTGAACATATCTCAAATAAAGTACAGGAAATCGTACCTGGAATAAATAAAAAACTTGAAATCCTCGAGAATCGACCCGCTCTGATATTATGTTAGAAAATAGGAATGCGGGAGCGGAATGATAAACACAGCATGAAAAACATAAAAAATAAACTTGGAATACAGAGATTTAACGTGGAACCCTACTCCCTAAGGAGCGGATGAAACCACAGGAGAAGGCCTCAGAGGGCCATATGCTTCATTGCTTTTTCTCAATGGATACAAGAGGTTTGGGGCTCCTTATATAGCCTCCACGGAGCCTCCAAGTCCACCACTGGTTGATGTGGGACTAAACATATGGATGGGGTAAATGGATCCTAGAGGTATCCTAGGGTAAATGACCAGGTATTCAGGCAGCTAAGGATTTCTTAGACAACAGTTTGTGACCAAAGATCTTGACAAGCTACGGTATTTTCTTGGCTTATAATTTGCAAGAAATCAACGGGGTATGGTAATGACACTATTAGAAAATAGGAATGCGGAAGCGGAATGATAAACAGAGCATGAAGAATAGAAAAAATAAACTTGGGAACACATTTTTTACGTGGAACCCGACTCCCTAAGGAGCAGGATGAAACCACGGGAGAAGGTCTCAAAGGGCCATATGCTTCGTTGCTTTTTCTCAATGGATAAAGGAGGTCTGGGGCTCCTTATATAGCCTCCACGGGGCCTTCAAGTCCCACCACTGGTAGATGTGGGACTAAATACTGGGATTGGGTAAATGGATCCTGGAGTGATCCATTTACCCATCTACAACTCATGTGGCACACAACCAAATACTCTAACACTCCCCCTCAAGCTGGAGCATGCAATGCTCAGCTTGGACAAACAGAAAGAAACTCAACTCACAATACATGACACTACAGACAATATCAACTCAACGCGCACAACTGTCGGCTGCTGTCGAGGACGTTGCTTCTCATGCCGTGCAGGTGAGGAGGACGAATAGGCTGGAGTGTGAGTCAACTAAATCTCCTCGTCGGAGAGCATGTGCTCTGGACTGTGCCTGTCAGAGTCACTGCAACTGGAATGAGTCTTCCTCGTCGGAGTATGTGAAGATATTTGTATTTTCATATTCCATATGTATCTCTTTCTTATTATCTTTTTCTGTTTTCTACTTTATGTAGTTTACCCATAGGCCTCTCTACTATATAAGAGAGCCTAGGGTTCTCAGAAATGATAAGCGCTCTTATTTTCTCCAACATGGTATCAGAGCGACGGTCCTAGACCGGAGCTCTCGATTCCCAAGAAACCCTAACCCTACCTCCAACCCTCTTCTTGTGCGCCGCCGCCTCCTTTTCCGGCACCATACCTCCTCTCCGGAGCTGCCTTCTCGACTCGCGTGCGCACCCTCTCCTTCTCTCTTGGGTCGCTGCCTTGCGGGTCTCCCCAGCAAGGTTACCGCGCAAGCCTCCCGCGCACAGCGCATGCACACCGCGCGCACAACGCGCCTGCCCTCGAGCGCACAACGCGCCTTCCCTCGCGCGTACCACGTGCATGCAATCGCGCGCACCGCGCGCTTGTTTTGCGTGCACAACGCGTTCGTCTTGCGTGCACCGCACGCATCACATGCTGTCCCGTGCTCGTGTACCGCCTCGGCTTCGTTCAGTTGATTGATGGGTTGGCGTGCATGAGTCTACACTTGCACCCAAACCCTTATATGTTTGTGTAGACACACAAACTTTGATTTCTCGCACCCGTAGCAGTCTTCTTTCCGCAATATGTCTGAGAACAAGGTTGATGTACCTGCCATTGGCGCATTCAGAGGTCCAGCGCCTATTGTGGAAATGGACGGGACAAATTATGAGTTCTGGCCATGCAATTCATGAGCCCGATGAAAGTCGAATGGTAAGAAACATATTCTTACCGAAGAGGAGCCGGTGGAGAAGACTGGGGTGCATGCCTCGTGGGAGGCATATGATGCGTATGCCAAAGTTTGGCTATCTGGAACGTTGACGATAGAAATCGCCAACGATGTTCTACATCAGCCCACGGTTAAGGCTATGTTGGATATTCTAGGGGCGACATATTCACATGCGCGGAACGAGACCAAGATACTTCAGCTGCAACATGATATTTTTTACACTCAAGCAGAATGGATGCCCTCTTCACTCACTGTACACATCCCTACGAGGGATGTTTGAGAAGTTCCATAGCTTCATGCCATTGACAGCCACTCCAAAACAGCAGAAGACGTACAGGAACGCTACCATGGTAGGTGTATTCCTGGCTTCCCTTGATCCAGAGTACGATGCTGCCCGGTCTCAGATTCTAGCTGACGCTACTATTCCTCCAATAGAGGAAGCTTTTTGCCGATTGAGTCGAATCACTGTCCCTAGCTCGACTGCCAGCCAGACACCTTCAGCGATGACAACCTCCAGGGGTAGAGGTGACTCCTCTACCTTTTGTGTCGTGGCCCCGGGGTCGTGGGGATCGGATTCGTCAACCATGCAGTTACTGTCGTCGACCTGGTCACTCCGAAGACATGCTACTCAAAGCATGGCTTTCCTGCATCAGCTCGGGTAGCAGAACAAGTTGAGTCTCCTACACCTTCCTCATTGGACCAGCGATTCGATGATCTTGTTACCGACTGAGGAATATTTGCCTCCTGATACAACTCCTGAAGGTCAGTCAAATGTGGCTGTCTCTGCCTCTGTCAGTTCACCTGCCACGGCCAGTACGTCAGGTAGCTCTCATGCTCTCACATCTTTTGATGGATCAATGATTACGAACTGGATTATGGACTCTGGAGCGACACATCATCTCTGTGGGGAAAAAGAACAGCTCACTTCATATAGACCCGTTTCTTCAGGACGAACTGTGGTGATAGCCAAGGGGACACATTCCCCGATCACAGGACAGGGGGAGTATAATTTACACCTTCCTTGAGATTGCAAAATGTGTTATATGCTCCTGATTTCTCTATGAATTTGCTGTCTATTAGCCAGATTACAAAAGGTTTAAACTGTCGAGCTATTTTTGACTCATCATCTCTTGTTTTTCAGGACATACCCTCGGGCAACGTGATTGGCTATGGCTGTGAGCAGAATGGTCTCTATCGTCTGATCCATACTCCTTATGTCGGTGCATCTCTCTATTCTACAGGATCATACTCTCCATATATCTGGCATCTCCGTTGGTCACCTCCCTCTTCAGAAGATGCGTCGTGTTTTGCCCCAGATTTCTCTGAAGTCGTCCTTCTAATGTGAAGTGTGTCAGTTGGGAAAGCATCATCGGTCTACTTTCCCGAGTCGTCAGAGTCGGAGCAGTGGCTCCTTGTTCGAGTTAAGTCCATATTGATATTTGGGGGTCCAAGTCGTGTTCCTGACCACCAGGGCCACATATTCTATCTGGTTGCAGTAGATGATTTTTCTCGCTTGTCTTGGGTGTTTTTATTGAAGAATAAATCTGAAGCAGGAGATGTGATTCAAACGTTTATCAGTGAAGTTAAAAATGTTTTTCTCTTCTTCTGTGAAAATTGTGCGTTCTGACAATGCATTGGAGTTTTGTACTAGAACTCTGTCCTTGTTCTTTTCCTCTCGTGGTATAATTCATCAAACTTCATGTGCTTACACGTCACAACAAATGGTGTTGCAGAACGGAAACATCGACATCTATTGGATATCACTAGAACCCTACTTATTCCGAGTCATGGTCCACGCTCGTTCTGGAGTGATGCGGTTCTCACAGCTTGCTACTTAGTAAATCGCATGCCCTCGTCTGTCTTAGGTAAGAAATCTCCTCTCGCTCTAGCCTTTCTTGAGAAGGAGTTGTTCTCACTTCCACCCCGTGTCTTTGGCTGTGTTGGTTTTGTCCATCAGTTGGGACCAGGTCTTGATAAGCTCTCTCCCAGGGCTATCAAATGTGTGTTTGTAGGATACTCCAGGACACAAAAGGGGTATCGTTGCTTCGATCCGCTACGTCGAAAATATTTTGTTAGCGCAGATGTCACATTCTTTGAATCTGTGATGTTTTTCTCTCCTACATGCGACAGACTGTCTACTTCTCATTATGATACTGAGGTATTCATACCACCACCTCCCATGAGTCAACTACCGTCGGTGCCATCTCCATCACCGCCTCCTGTCATACCTTCACCTCCACCTTTACCACCTCCAGTGACCCTTGTCCCCCTGTTACCAAAGCATTATACTCGTCGGTCCTCCTCTGCTCAAGGTCATGGCCCGACATCTAGCAACCCTCAGGTTGGTTCTGATAACTTGATTTCTAACGATGAGTCTGAGGATCTATTGATACAGGGAACACAGTAGGATGCAGATGATGGAGATCTGGACGTGCCTACAGCTATTAGAAAGCAGAGGCGTACTTGTGCTTCCTACCCCTTGCTTCCCAGGTCTCCTTTCATCGTCTTACGAGCGATTTCCAGAGATTGCAGCAGCTCTATCTGCAGTAGAAATTCCACGCAATTATCAGGAGGCACTACAAGATAGCAAATGTCGTCTTGCTATGGAAGAAGAAATGGCCGCATTGCAGTCCCATGGCACATGGACACTTGTTCCCCCCTCCTTCCGATGCATCTATTGTTAGCTGTAAGTGAGTCTTTACTGCTAAATATCATGCAGATGGCAACCTTGATCGGTACAAGGCAAGGCTCGTGGCCCGTGGTTTTACTCAAACCTATGGAGTTGATTACTTGGACACGTTTTCTCAAGTTGCTCGACATTCTACTTTGCGTGTCCTTCTTTCAGTCGCTGTAGCACATGATTGGCCGCTATTCCAGCTAGATCTGAAAAATGTATTTTTATATGGAGATCTTCAAGAGGAGGTCTATATGCAGCAACCTCCAGGGTTTTGCTGCTGAGGGCGAGTGTCAGCAAGTTTGTCGGACTCCATAAGGCAATATATGGCCTTAAACAGAGTCCAAGAGCGTGGTTTCAAAAGCTTTCAGACCTGATTGAACGACAGGGATTCAAGCGGTCAAATGCAGACCATTCACTGTTTGTGCAGAAGACGTCTAGAGGTACTGTGGCTATCATGGTGTATGTTGATGATATTGTTGTTACAGGAGATGATGCGCAGGGAATCAAGATGGCGAAAGATTTTCTGGGCAGTAAATTTGTGACTAAGGATCTGGGCACCCTAAAGTATTTCTTGGGGTTGGAATTTGCTAGGAATGCACATGGTCTAGTGATGACCCAAACGAAGTATGTTACAGATATGCTTGTAGAGACAAGCATGATTGGATGTCGGCCTTCCACGACTCCTATGGATCCTAGCATGAAGCTATACGATGATGATACAGATGAAGTTGATAAGAGGAGATACAGAGAGATGGATGGAAAACTCATTTATGTTACAATTACCAGGCCGGATATCGCATTTGCAGTGAGTCGAGTGAGTCAATTCATGGAGCAACCTCGACAGGTACATATGGATGCAATACACATGATATTGAGATATTTAAAATCATCTCCAGGCTCAGGATTGCTATTCAAGAAAGGAGACCCACTCTCTGTATCTGCATATGCTGACGCGGATTATGCAGGTTGTTCCAAGGATAGGAAATCAACTTTGGGATTTGCAATATTTGTTGGCACTTCTCTCGTTTCTTGGAAAAGCAAGAAACAAACTATTGTAGCAAGATCAAGTGCCGAATCCGAATACAGGGCTATGACTCAAGCAAGTACAGAAATGATGTGGGTTCGAGCACTGTTATGCGATCTACATGTAGAGGTTCCCTCTACCCATAGAGTTACACTGTGATAACCAGGCTGCTCTATTCATTGCAAACAATCCTGCGTTCCATGAGAGAACGAAACATGTTGAGGTAGATTGCCATTACACTGGAGACATGATTCAGCAGGGCCTGATTTCTACTTCCATGTCAGCTCTGGAGAGCGAACCGCGGACATCTTCACCAAGCCACTGCCCATATGATCATTTCAGAAGTGTTCATCCAAGCTGAGCATGATTGATATCTATGCTCCAGCTTGAGGGGGAGTGTGAAGATATTTGTATTTTCATATTCCATATGTATCTCTTTCTTTTTATCTTTTTCTGTTTTCTACTTTATGTAATTTACCCATAGGCCTCTCTCAGAGTACTCTGGCCTGCCACAACATGTGGACAATTGCTTCATCTCTGAAAAGGGCCTAACTGAAAAGGCCGTGGAGTGTAATCCTCGTTGGAGTCCACGGTCGCTGGAGAATGGAGTTTGAAAAAGTTTCCTCATCGGAGAACTGGGGTCTCTCCCATCTAGCACAGAGAATGGTACTCTACTCTGGAGTCCCTATGAAACCACATGAAACCCTTGGCCACATGGCGTGGAGAGCAGTCAGGCCGCGGAGGTGGCTGAGACGTGGCGGTGCGCGAGGTGCTGGGGGAGGCCGTGCGCGTGTCGGCGGATGGACGCGCGGCCTGGAGGGCGGCGCCATGCTCGAGGGTCGGGGCGGCATTGGCGAGGGCGTGTGGCGCTCCGGGAGTGGAGGGGTGCGCGGCCGGCTACTAGGGCGGCGTGCGGCTGGGCTGCCGCGTGGAGTCGGTGGTGCGACCTGGAGCGGGGGTTTGGGACGACGCGGGTGGCCAAGGATGGTGCCGTGTACGAGGTCGGAGGCACGCTCACGGTGGTGGAGATGACAGCGACACGCCGCACGGAGCTGTGCGCGCATGGACGCGACAGTGGGTCTCTCGGCGGCGGGCGGGGAGGAGGGCCGACGGAGGGCCGTCCAAGGCTGCTGCTCCTGTGTCCCTTATTTTTTTGTATTTCTTTTTGCAATTTTTTTTTAATTTTCTTTGTAAAAATGCAATGGATGAGTGTGTTGGCGTGTGATTTTTGTGATTTGGATGTGGTAAAAACAAAGAAGATGGTGATTGTGATTTTGATGGTGTGTTTGGTGATTAACACAAGGAGAAATTTGTGAGATAAAAATGAAATGAAAAGATGAAGATAGAGTACTTACCTGCGGTTTTGCCAGATGGAGCCGCGTTGTGCGGCTTCCGTCATCGCTTCAAGGAGATGACAGCCTCCGAAGCTCAACGAGCGTTGTGAAACTCGTGACAGTGGTGAGGATCATCGGATCTCTACTCTGGAGTCCCTAGGGCTCAAATGAAAACTCTGGCCAAAAAAAGAATTATGGGGAGCACGACAAATGATGTCTATTTATGTAATTTTTCTCTTAGTCCTTTCTCCTATATAAGAGGGCTCTAGGGCTACGGTGAATGCATCTCTTTCATTTCAATCCTTTCCACAAACCCATCAATCTTGACATTGGGTTCTGGACCTTTGAAGGTACCCAAGGATGGAACATCGACTTTGGAGTCGATATGGTTGCCTAACTGATGACAACTGCACGAAGACTGGGGTTGTAGACAAGAATTGATGCGTCTACACAGACATACAAGAAGATGGTTGTGGGTGTAGACTCATACCACAACCTCTTCCATCTGTCAAAATCAATCTGAACAAGAACCAAATCACCCTTTTGGAGCAATTTTTATACCCCAACGAGCGATGAAGAGGACCACTATAGCCCCACGGTGGGCGCCAGCGGCTGCTAGGACCTCTAGGGCGGCAGCAGCTGCTGCCATGCAGCGACACGGCAGCTGCAGCAACAGGTGCTGCTGTTGTGCGACTCTTAGGGCGGTGGCCAGCGGTAACCTCGGGTTGCGATGGACGTCCGAGAGAGGGTGGGGTGGGGGGGGGCAGAACGGTGGAGTTCGACAGTGGAGAGGACGTGTCCCCTTAGGGTTTAGGTGGGGAGAGGCGGCTAGGGCACAGGCTCTGGTCTAGGACCGTCACTCTGATACCATGTGGAATGGAGAAAATAGAATTAATTCATTCAAGTGAACCAATTCTCTCTTATATAAGAGAAAAACCCTATGGGTAAATTACATAAAAGAGACGGAGAAAATAAGAAATATGAAAGAAGAACAGAAAAAACAATTATCTCAACATACCCTAACGCGGCTTGAGGAGTAACAAGGATGGTTGTATGAGTCTACACGTACAATTGATCCTTCATATGATCATGTAGACTTGCTCGATTCGGTCTACTTCTCCCAGTCGAGTTCCATTTTTCGACCTTCTTTTATCATGTCAAAAAACAAGGGTGATGTCTTCTCTTCGTCTGGTGCCTTCAAAGGCCCGGCTCCCATTGTAAAGATGGAAGGGACCAACTTTGAGTTGTGGTCTATGCAGTTTCTGAATCTTATGCAATGCAACAACAAGAAGCACATTCTGACAAAGCCAGAGCGGACATACAAGACTGGGGATAATGCTTCGTGGATGCAAGATGACATGCATGCACGCATTTAGCTCTCTGAGACCCTTTCCACAGAGATATTCAGACATCCACTTATGCCCAAGCGAAGAACGAGGCCAAGCTTCTTCAACTTCTGTTTGTCATATGTAGGGCAAAACAAAATGACCGTCCACTACACACATTCTACTCCTCTCTTCATGCTATGTTCGAGAAGCTTCACAGCTTCATGCCGATTACGACCTCCACATAGCAGCAGGTGGTATACAGAACTTTACGATGGTTGGAGTTTTCTTGGCTGCGCTTGACCTAGAGTATGAGGTAGCACGAACACAGCTTCTTACTAGGATTACCATACCTCCCATGAGGGAGGCTTACAATCATCTCAGCAGGCTTCTTATTTCACCTGTTGCCACTACACAATCTTCCTCAGCTATGGCTGCTTCTCGCGACAAAGGAGGTTCTCATCAGTTCACAGGGTGTGGTCCCCATGACAGAGGTGGTAGACGTCAGCGTGTCCCTGCACCTACTGTCGTCGTCCAGGACAATATGAGAACACATGCAACATGCTATCAGAAGCATGGATACCCGCTTCTGCGCGAGTGGTAGAGCAGATTGAGCCTTCAGACACTACAACTCCTCAGGCAGATACACGCCTTGATGACATTGTCTCTCGTATATGGGAGATCACGTCTCTAGTGACCGACACTACCACTACATGATTCACATATACTGCAGCTGCAGCTAGGGCCTCTTCGAGCTCCTTAGGTATCGCATAGGCTTTTACTGCTTGAAGCAGTGCAGATATGGCAGAATGGATCTTGGACTCCGGTGCTTCTCACCATCTGTATGGAGATAGAGGCCAATTCAAGTTTTGCAGGTCTATATCCTATGGTAAATGGATCGTCATTGCAAATGGGGTTCACTTACCCATAACGGGACAGTGAGAGGTGCATTTGATGCCATCCATACGTCAACATAATGTTTTATATTGTCGAAAGAATTACGTAGTCTGTGTACCGTTTGTGCTTTTTATTCTTCTATGTTCCATCTTATGTAATTTACCCATTGGTTTTCTCTATATAAGAGACCCTAGGGTTCTCTGGAATAAACAACAACTCTTATTCTTCCAGCATGGTATCAGAGCCAAAACCCTAGGCTCTCTTTCCCACCCGCCGCCCCTCCCTCTGCCACCGTCGTACCTCCTTGGGCCGCCTCTAGCACTGCCCTCGCCTCCCGGCCCCGGCACCGCCTCCCAGAACCCCCTCCTGCCTTCCGTCTCTCGGCCCAGCCGACCCCGCCTACCCGCGCCGGCTCGCTTCCCCGCTCCGAGAGCCGCTCCCGTCCCGCCGGCTTCGCCCTAGCCGACGCCGGTTCCCTCCTGCGGCCTCTGTCGTAGCCGTCTCCTTCGCCATATCCATGGATTTGGGTGCGTAACGTCTACATACGCACTCAAATCCTATGCAGTTTGTGTAGGCACCTGTTTCTCTGTCTACAAACCTTAGTTCTTCTTCTCCGGTGATATGTCAGAATCCAAGGTTGATATGCCCTCCATAGGCACGTTCAAAATTCCCGCGCCAATAGTGAAGATGGATGGGTCGAACTATGAGCTCTGGGCGATGCAGTTCATGAGCCTCATGAAGTCAAACGGTAAGAAGCACATTCTTACCGAGGATGAGCCGGCAGAGAAGACAAGGATTTATGCCTCCTGGGAGGCTTATGATTCTTATGCCAAGGTCTGATACCAGGCACATTGTCGATGGAGATTGCCAATGATGTCCTCCATCAGCCCACCGCTAAAGCGATGTGGGACATTCTTGCGGCGACATATTCCCACGTCCGCAATGAAACCAAGATGCTACAACTTCAACACGACATATTCACCATAAAGCAGAATGGGCGACCACTTCATTCCTTGTATACATCCCTTAGTGGGATGTTTGAGAAACTCTACAACACTATCCCTTTGACGGCCACACCCGAGCAGCAGAAGACATTTAGAAATGCTACCATGGTAGGAGTCCTTCTCGCGACTCTTGATCCCGAGTATGACGCAGCCATATCACAGATACTTGCAGATGCTACCATTCCTCCTATGGAGGAGGTCTACCGGAGGCTTAGTCGCATCTCGGTTCCCGAAATAGAACATAAGCCAATATGACAAAATATAAGCCAGTTGGACAGAATTGAATCAAGATCTAGCGGAATAAAGTAATGCTACATTATAGTCCAGCATCATTAGAAGCCAACATGACTAAAATGATGCTAACTTAAAGTTAAACATAACATTAGCCAATAGAACATAGCATTAACCAATATGACAGATTCAAATTAAAATCCACCAGGAACAAAGTAATGCTACATTAGAGTCCAACAACACAAGAATCCAACACTATATTAAAGTAATGGCTTCTGCTTTTGACAATATAGCATAAAAACAGAATGCTGAGGTGAAGATCGTGCTTGTGGAAGTCATTCTAAGTGTAAACTAATGTGAAGATATCTAGAAGGAGTCCATAACATAACAATCGAGTGAACATAAGAAAATAGCATAAAGATTCTAGGAGAACAAGTTCAATATCATGCTTATTAAATTCATATATCATGCTTCTGGAAGCCATTCACGTGTATTCCAAGGTAAAGATAACTACAAGGTTCAAACTCTGCACTAAATTAGGCATGGGAATCAAACTCAACATTAAATCATTCATGGGACTTAAACTCAACTTCAAATCAAAGCCAACCTTTATTCAAAACATAACGCTAGCTTATTCTTCAAATAAGGTTACTGTTAAGATTCTTACGTTTTGTCGTCTTTATTTATATTGTTTATTTCTCTAGTCTTGTTTATGTAATTTACCCTTTGAGCTTTTCTCCTATATAAGAGAGCTTTAGGGTTAGATGGGATACAACTTTTCATTTTCACATTCCACATGGTATCAGAGCGACGGTCCTAGACTGGAGCCTGTGCCCTAGAGCCTAACCTCACCAAAACCCCACGCGCGCCGCCTCCAGCTGAGCGCCGCCGCCTCCTGCCGGGTGTCGCCTCCTGCCGGGTGCCACCTCCTGCCGTGTGTCGCCCCTAGCTGTGTGCCGCTTGTGCCTCAAGCGCGCAGTGCGCAACCTCTAGCCCTGTGCAGCCTCGCGCTCGCACCTCACGTACGCAGTGCCTCACGCGAGAAACACTTCACGCGCGCAACCCTACTTCTCCGTGTCTCCAGCCTCGATCTCGTGCATCTTTGCCCCCGCGCATCCCTGTATGACGCTTGCATTGCGGCGGACTACAAGTAGCCCTTGAAGAATGGAAGGGGTTGTGGTATGAGTCTACACGCACAACCATCTTCCTATATGTCCGTGTAGACATTATTCGTCTAGTTTGTAACCCTAGTCTTTAGAGATTGTTGTCATCATGTCAGACAACAAAGCAGATGTTCCATCCCCGGGTGCCTTTAAAGGTCCAACACCCATTGTGAAGATGGATGGAACGAACTATGAACTGTAGGCCATGCTGTTTATGAGCCTGATGCAATGTAATGGCAAGAAACATATCCTCACACAGGAGGAATCTGTTGACAATACTGGGGTTAATACCTCATGGGAGGCAGACGATGCATATGCATGCATATGGCTATCTGGCATAGTATCCTCAGAGATAGCCAATGACATTCTGAGTCAGCACGCAGCAAAGGCTATGTGGGACATTCTTGCCACTACATATTCCCTGGCAAAGAACGGGTCGAAGATTCTGCAACTTCAACACGACATCTTCACTTCGAAACAGGATGGTCATCCTCTTCATACCCTTTACACTTCTCTAAGGGGTATGTTTGAGAAGCTACATGGTTACATTCCCTTGACTGCCATGATGAATATATGATTCTCATTCTTTATTCTTTTATTTTTGCTCTTCTTTTTAGCAAAACCACCTGTATATACCTGTAAATACAATAACTTAGCATTCTGCATACCTCTGTTAATAATGCATAGTTAACATTTATTTTGCAGAAATAAAAGAATAAAGAGAAAAGAAAAAGAATGATGTATTTAGAATAAATACAGAGTGACCCAAATCCCAAGAGAAGGTCAAGTCTTGACCTGATCGTAAAAGAAAATAAGTAGAGAGAGATAAGGGTTCACTATCTATTATACATATCACCTATGCTTGTATATAATATTTATCTAATTATTTTTGACAAAATAAAATTATTTCTTACACCCTTGTATATAGCCCTAGAAATAATATAAAAATAAAATAAATATCATAAAAATAAAAAAATAAAAAATAAAATCATCAAATTCTTGTACAAAATACATATATATATATATATAATACATCACCTATTTATTCTACACCCTTAATTAATTTATAAAAACTAAATAAAAATTATTTTGTATTCCTTAAATTATTTTATAAATAGATAAAATATAAAAATAAAAGTATTTTTGTCAAAATAATAACATAAAAATACGTGTATGTAATACATAGGTATATTATACATGTATATAATACTATATACCGTATATACCCTATTTTATTTTTAAGAAAAATAATTAAAAATCATAGAAAAATAGTTTATAAAATAATAAACATTTTTTATTTTATAGACTTTTTATTTTAAATTCATTTACTATTTTTAATTTAATTATCTTTTATTTTTATACATTTTGAATTCTCATTGGTCCACATCGGACCATTGACCCCGGTCAACAGTCTCTTCCAGCCGGGTCGGGTCATGCCCTGTCTCGCTGGAGCTCCTTCTCCGAATTCTTGCGCCCGAACCCGACAACTATTCTCATTCTCATTTACGTTGATGACATTATTGTTACATGAAATGACAAGCAACCAATTCAGGGTGCCAAGGACTTCCTAGATCAGCAGTATGTGACCAAGGACCTTAGACATTTACGTTAGTGTTTGCTAGGAACCAACGAAGTCTTCTTTCAGAGATCGTGGGTCGATGGCTCCACCTCAGGTATCCTTCTACGACATGCTGTTGTCGTCGCCATATATCAGATCTCAGTTAGTCATATCTGACAGGCATGGCAGATTGCAGACCTGCCACTACTCCTATTGACCCAAGCATGAAGCTCTATGATGATGATACCGAGGAGGTTGACAAGAGAAGGTACATGGAGCTTGTTGGGAAGCTAATATGTGACTATTACCAGGCCTGACATATCCTTTGCCGTGAGCAAAGTGAGTCAGTTTATGGAGCAACCCAAACAAACGCATATGGATGCAGTCCATATGATTCTGAGATATCTGAAGACTTCACCTGGTACGAGACTTCTTTGCAGCAGAGACACATTTCTTTCAGTTACAGCATGAGCACATGTAGATTATGTTGGGTGTCCAAAGGATAGGAAGTCTACATCAGGCTTTGTTATGTTCGTATGGAACTCCATGTTTTCATGTAAGAGCAAGAAGCGGACTGTAGTTGCCAGATCGAGTGCTGAGTCAGAATACAGGGCCATGGCACATGCTAGCATAGAGATGATGTGGGTCACATCTGTTCTTACTGATATGACTATAGAGGTGCCTCTTCTCATGTACCTCCAATGTGACATGTTGGTGGAAAAGAGTAATCTATTTATTCCATAGAACCCTAGGCTCTTTTATATAGAGGGGATCCATGGATAAATTACATAAGAAGTTATCTGGAAAATAAAAATAGAATAAACGATACGCCGACTACATAATTATCTCTACACTCTCCCTCAAAATGGAGTATAGATGTCATATCATGCTCATCTTGGAAGAACATCTCTGGAATGATCCTCTGAGCAATGGTTTGGTGAAGATGTCGACATTCTGCTCCCCTGAACTAACATATGAAGTAGAAGTCAGGCCCTTCTGGATCATATCTCTAGTGTAGTGGCAGTCTACCTCAATATGTTTTGTTCTTTCATAAAAGGCTGGATTATTGGCAATGAACAAAGAAGCTTGGTTGTCACATTGTAGCTGCATGGGTAGAGGTACATATATATATGCAAATCTTCTAGTACAGCTCGAACCCACATCATCTCCGTGCTTGCATGTGCCATGGCCCTATATTCAGATTCAACACTATATCTAGCCCCAACAATTTGTTTCTTGCTTTTCCAAGAAACCAGAGAGCTGCCCACAAAAACTGCAAAGCATGAAGTAGAGTTTCGATCCTTAGAGCATCCTGCATAGTCTGCATCCGCACATGCCGAAATAGATGAATCTGTGTCCTTTCTAAACAGCAATCCTGAGCCTAGAGAAGACTTTAGACACCTTAGTATCACATATATAGCATTCATATGTTTCTCTCTTGGTTGTTCCATACTTCCATGAACTGGCTCACTCGACTTACTATAAAGGCAATATCAGGTCGAGTTATAGTGATTTAAAGAAGCTTACCCACCATTTCTCTATATCTTCTTCTATCAACCTCCTCAGTATCGTTGTCATATAATTTCATACTTGGATCCATAGGAGTACTCGAGGGTCTATATCCAACCATGCCCGTTTCAACCAACAAATCTGTAATATATTTCATTTGTATATTTCCTTTGAGTCATCATAAGACCCTGTGCATTCTTGGCAAACTCCAGCCTCAGAAAGTATCGTAGGATACCAAGATCCTTCGTCACAAACTAACGGCCCAAAAATGCTTTTGCCATCTCTATCCCCTGAGCATCATCTCCTGTAACCTGAATATCATCAACATATACCATGATGACAACCGTAACTCTAGAAATCTTCTGAATGAACAACGAGTCATCCACATTTGATCTTTTGAATCCCTGTCGTTCAATTAGATGGGAAATCTTATGAAACCACGCCCTTGGGCTCTGTTTAAGGCCATATATCGCCTTGTAAAGTCTATACACCATATGATTCTCCCCCTCAGCAGCAAACCCCTGTGGCTGTTGCATGTAGACTTCTTCCTGCAGATCGCCATACAATAATGCATTCTTGACATCAAGTTGAAATATTGACCAGTCACATATCACAGCAATAGACAGAAGAATGCGAAGAGTAGAGTGACGAGCCACTAGAGAGAATGTATCCATACCATATAATCCACACCATATGTGCGAACCCCCGAGGATCCGGGTACTCGTTTACAACACTTTCGCGGCATTATATTCGCTAGAGATCGCACAAGCTATTTAAAATGTGGGGAAATTTCGCGCGTTTCTGCCATGACATTCACATTGAGATAAATAAACCACATTCATCAAAATCAACAAAGACAAAAGCCACCAGAATTTTATTCCATTCATTTCCATAATATAAATACAACATATACAAGAATTCTGCCACTACATACAGTATTCCCAAAATTTTGTACTCAGATACTAGCAGATGCCACGATACCCCCCATAGAGGAAGCATTTCGCAGGCTTAACAGAATCACTATTCCGTCCGCTACCTCTAGTCAGACTTCTTCAGCTATGGCAACTTCTCGAGGAAGAGGAGGTCATTCTAACTTCCGTGGACGTGGACCTCGTGGAAGAGGAGGTCGCACTCGTTAGACATGTACCTTTTGTCATCGCCAAGGGCATACTGAGGACACATGCTATTCCAAACATGGGTTTCCTGCGTCGGCTCGGGTTGCAGAGCAGATTGAGTCCCCTGCTGCTTCCACGTTAGATTAGAGGTTTGATCACCTTGTGGCCAGATTGAGAGATATTATACCTCCTTCCGCATTACCATCTTCGGCAGATCATTCGGATGTGGCTGCCTCTGCCTCTGCCAGTACCTCTGCTACAACCAGCACCACAGGTACTTATGTTTTTTCTTCTTGTCATGGGTCTGACACGACAGAATGGATTATGGACTCCGGTGCTACGCATCATCTCTGTAGAGACAGACATCAGCTTTCATCATATAGACATGTTTCGCCAGGAAGAACAGTTATGATAGCTGATGGAACTCATTCCCCGATCACAGGATCGGGGGAGATTATTTTGACGCCTTCGATGCGTCTACAGAATGTGCTACATGCTCCTGATTTCTCTATGAATTTACTTTCTATTAGTCAGATTACAAAGGATTTACACTGCAGAGCCATTTTTGACCCATCGTCTCTTGTTTTTCAGGACATCCTTACGGGCAAAGTGATTGGGTGTGGCCATCAGCATGGTGGCCTTTATCGTCTGGTTCGGAATCCCTATGCTGGCGTATCTTCTCATTCATCGGGATTGGTCTCTCCTTTTACATGGCATCTCCGGTTTGGTCATCTCCCTCTTCAGAAGATGTGTCATATTCTGCCACAGATCTCACCCAATACTTCTTTTCAGTGCGAAGCGTGTCAGTTGGGAAAGCATCATCGGTCTGCCTTCCCTAGTCGTCAGAGTCGGAGCAATAACTCCCTTTTTGAGTTGTTTCATATTGATATCTAGGATCCGAGTCGTGTGCCTGATCATCAGGGACACATCTTTTATCTTGTAGCTGTGGACGACTTTTCTTGCTTGTCATGGGTATTTCTTTTGAAAAATAAATCTGAAGCAGGAATGTGATCGAAACCTTTATTATTGAAGTGAAAAATGTTTTCTCTGCCTCGGTGAAGTTTGTAAGAAATGACAATGCTTTGGAGTTTTGTACTCGTGAATTGTCTCATTTTCTTTCATCAAAGGGGATTATTCATCAAACTTCTTGTCCCTACACCTCTCAACAAAATGGCGTTGCTGAAAGAAAGCATCGTCATCTGCTTGATGTTACCAGGACTCTTCTCATTCAGAGTCGTACACCACATTCATTTTGGGGAGATGCTGTTCTCACAGCATGCTATTTGGTGAATCGCATGCCGTCGTTTGTCTTAGGTGAGGAGACTCCTTTCTCTATAGCTTTTCCTGAAAAGGAGTCATTCTCCCTTACTCCTCGTGTATTCGGATTTGTTGCGTTTGTCTACAAGCTGTCTCATGACCTTGACAAGCTCGCTCCTAGAGCTGTCAAATGTGTGTTTGTTTGTTACTCTAGGACTTAGGGATATCGATTTTATGATCCTTTGAACAGAAGATACTATATCAGTGCTGATGTCACCTTCTTTGAGTCTGTAATGTACTTCTCCCCTACATGTGATCGGTTAGCTTCATCAGACTTGGACAATGAGATCTACATGCCACCTCCTCCCATGCATGATGTACCTCCACCACCAGCCCATTCACCGCCACCTTCACCACCACCACCATCACTACCCCGTCCACCGCTACCTTCTATCCAGTCCAGCGTGCCCTTTGTTCCATCTTTTCCTAATTTCTACACGCGTCGGTCTGCGCCTGCTCATGGTTTTCGCCCAGCCCTCACGGAGCCCCTGGTTTGTTCTGATAACATAGCTTCTAACGATGGGTCTGGAGTTGTATCGGTGCAGGAGTTATTGCTGGAAGATAGCACGCAGATGGAGGATGTCGTATCTGACCTGGATATTCCTATTGCAGTTAGAAAGCAGAAATGCTCATGTGCTTCTTATCTACTGGCATCTCAGCTCTCCTTTCATCGTCTTACAGGGGAGTTTCAGAAATTTGCTATGGCTTTATCTGCCGTGGATATTCCACGAAATTATAATGAGGCATTACAGGATAGTCGCTGGCGTTTGGCTATGGAAGAGGAGATATCAGCGCTACAGTCGCGTGGTACATGGAGTCTTGTTTCTGCTCCAGTTGATGCATCGGTTGTGGGATTCAAATGGGTATTCACAGTGAAACATCGTGAGGATGGCAGCGTAGATCGCTATATGGTGCGACTTGTGGCCCGTGGGTTCACCCAGACTTATGGGTGGACTATCAGGATACTTTCTCACCAGTGGCAAAGCATTCTACATTGCGTATTCTTCTTTCTGTTGCTGTGTCACGGCCAATAGCTGCTCTTTTAGTCTGCTATGTGCACATTCCCAAAGAGTGCTTGCAAGCCTCGGGGAACGTGTGCTCTAGCACTCACTGTCGGAAAAAAGTGGGAGAGGCAGGATTCGAACCTACGTAGAAAACCTTCAACTGCGTATTCTTCTTTCTGTTGTTGTGTCGCGAGATTGGCCGTTATATCAACTTGATGTGAAGAATGCCTTTCTTTACGGTGATCTTCAGGAAGAGGTCTACATGCAACAGCCACCTGGGTTTGCTGCTGAGGGGAGTCTCAGAAGGTTTGCAGACTACGCAAGGCTATTTATGGCCTTAAGCAGAGTCCAAGGGCATGGTTCCAGAAGCTCTCGGAATTGATAGAGCAACAGAGGTTTGTGCGATCGACTGCTGATCATTCCTTGTTTGTGCAGAAGACACTGAGAGGTACTATCGTCATTCTTGTGTAC
This sequence comes from Ottelia alismoides, assembly GCA_037367405.1. NCBI lineage: Eukaryota > Viridiplantae > Streptophyta > Magnoliopsida > Alismatales > Hydrocharitaceae > Ottelia > Ottelia alismoides. Next base: position 60,722 of record JAZKJV010009024.1, read on the forward strand.
GTTGATGACATTATTGTTACAGGATATGATGAACATGGTATTCAGGGAGCCAAGAACTTCTTAGGTCAACAGTTTGTGACCAAGGATCTTGGACATCTACGTTACTTTCTTGGGCTAGAGTTTGCCAGGAACCAGCGTGGTATGGTGATGACACAGAGGAAGTATGTTACAGATCTCCTCTCAGAGACAGGCATGGTAGATTGTTGGCCTGCCACTACTCCTATTGACCCTAGCATGAAGCTATATGATAATGGCACTGGAGAGGTCGACAAGAGGAGATACAGGGAACTTGTTAGTAAGCTTCTATATGTGACCACTACCAGGCCTGACATAGCCTTTGCTGTAAGCAAAGTAAGTCAGTTCATGGAGCAACCTAGACAAACACATATGGATGCAGTCTATATGATTCTGAGATACCTGAAGAATTCACCGGGCACAGGACTGTTGTTCAGCATGGGCACATCTCTCTCAGTTACAGCATGTGTAGGCACAGATTATGTTGGATGCCCGAAGGATAGAAAGTCTACCTCAGGATTTGCTGTGTTTATAGGGGATTTTGCTAGTCTCCTGGAAGAGCAAAAAGCAGACAGTGGTCTCCAGATCGAGTGCTGAGTCAGAATATAAGGCTATGGCACAGGCTAGTACCGAGATGATGTGGGTCAGATCTGTCCTTGCTGACTTGACTATAGAGGTGCCTCTCCCCATGAATCTCCAATATGACAATCAGGCTACTCTCTTCATTGCCAACAATCCCGCATTCCATGAGAGAACAAAGCATATTGAGGTAGATTGTCATTACACTAGAGATATGATCCAGAAGGGTCTGATTTCTACCACTCATGTTAGTTCAGAAGAACAAACTACAGACATCTTTACCAAGGCTTTACTCAGGGGGCCATTTCAGAAGTGTTCGTCTAAGCTGAGCATGATTGACATCTATGCTCCATCTTGAGGGGGAGTGTTGAGATATCATGAGATATTTCTACTTCTATGTATCTTTTTGTTTATTTTATTTTCTCGTGTCCATCATATGTAATTTACCCATAGGCCTCTCCCTATATAAGAGAGCCTAGGGTTACAGGAATAAACAATTCTCTTATTTCCTCCAACAAAAATAAAACTGAGTCTTCTATTGACCCCATAGTATGCACAATAATAATCAAGACTCCACCACCAAAACCCCCATGTTGTTCCCACATCTGTCAATTCTGTACTTAATTCCAAATCCAGTGACCAAATCTACCATATCAAGACATTTATATCATAATCATATGATTATTGATAATGTGGAATCTAAATAGATATCCATACTTAACCTTAATACATCATATTTAGTTTTCATTGAATTTCATCAACCAGAAAAGAAGATCAAGGGATTTATGAATTAATGAATTTCAGTTACATGCTTGTGGGGTGTTAATAAGGATGAACCATGGAATTAATATATAAGCTCCTTAGGATAGTTTCTGTTCATCTTAGAGAAAGATAATTCTCATATCATTGGTCCAAGAGGATGTCAATAAATCATGTATGAATGAATTATTTATTATTTTAATAGAGAATTATAACAGAATTTTGCCTTTCTGTACAAGAACATATTATATGCATTCAAATTTTTTGATGCATTGTATCCTGTACCACTACTCTCCTCTATTATGCATTCTTATATCATTGTTATGCTGTCCTCTATCACCATTTCTACTCTATTGGCACATATAATTATAGTACAGTTATACTTGTAATGTTTGTAGTTTCAGTCTTTTATAATTGGTTGGTTGCTGATTCAGAAGTTTACCTTACTTACCTTACGATGATACTCTTTGAATCTCCTAATGTGTTCTAAATCCTTCCACATACAGTCCAGCCATGATTTTGAATGATTTTGAAACCAAAGTCTGAAGATCTTCTAACAACTAGTAAAATAAAAACAAAAAAAACTACAGAGACTTGTTGATTTTATTTAGTTATTTTGATTATTCGTACAGGCTAGGAGAATAATTTAGATATGGATTTTTTTTAACAGTAAGAAAAATTTGGATACCCAAACTACTACTAGGTACTTCAAGGTAGAAATCTAACAATATCTCAAAGGAATGTGGAAATCCTTCACTCAACATTCGATCTATAATGTGTATAAAACTAATGCATGGCAACAATAAGGATGGAGAAGGGAATGTACCTCAAATTAGATCATCAAATTTGAAGAAATGGAAAGCCATGCAACAGATTTGGAGGCTTCAGCAAGAGAGAGGCTGGGGTTTCGTCTCTCGTTGGAACTTGAGAGAGAGTGGAAAGGAAACAAGGGGGAAATGCTGTGGGGAGATTTAAGAAGAACATCTGGAAAGTAATAGAAGAGGGAAGTCTTTTGACGTTGGAATGGAGAAAAAGTTAGAGAAAAAGAGAAGTCTTGACGTTGGGTTTGGAAGACAATATATAGAAAGAGAATAAGGAAGGTGGGGAGGAAGCTTCCTTAGCACGCTCCTATTTTCCCTTTTATAAATTTTTTTGAATTTATGACATCATCTCTAGTGATGTCATTAATGACATCATCACCAATGATGTCATCCATGACATCATTTTTTAATAATTATTTATAGACATACATATATATTTATATAATTATAAATTTGTACTTTTGTGAAAATCTTAAAAGTTACACGTACATGCGCCTCGAGTGTCGGATTTTGACGCGCAATATCTCATTTTGATCGTCTCTGGACGACGATTGATATGAGTACAATATTGCTATACTTCCGATCAGGTTTTGAATGCCCGAAATTTTTGAGATACGGTTTTGGTTTGAGTTTAAATTTTATGATTTAAAAATATCAAACGACCGCTATTGATGAACGATCGAATCCGTTGGTCTTGTTTCGTCGAATCAGATTTTTAGGCAGTCTCTGTTCGTTTCGCGGTTTCTGAATTTGCGTCGCGGCTTTTTCGCGGCAAGCATTACGATGCGACTGATTTTTGGTCGATTTCGCACGAACGACTTTTGATTCACGATCAATTGATCGATTTAGGTTGTTTAACGTTGACCAACAACTTTATTGGTTTAATCGGACCCTAACTGGGTCGGGTTTGGGTTTGTGTGGATACAGATGTTACAATTATAAAAACCTCAAAGGGAGTCTCGTCCTCAAGACTCGGGTCAAGGTCATTAAGTGTCTTGTTTGGATTTTATATGGTCATAAAAACCTCAAAGGATTTTAAACTCATAAAAACCTCAAAGGGAAAACAATCATATATTTTAACATATATCTAATTACAAAAGCTTATTTTGCTTATTACTTCAGAAAAGCTGCGGGTATCGTGCCCATATGTCGGCTTCAGTCTCCCACGTCGCCTCTTCGACGCCGTGTCAGCACCATAACACCTTGACCAATGGAATCTCTTTGCTGCGAAGCTTCTTCACAGCACGGTCAAGTATTTATACCGACCTCTCCTTGTATGTCAAATTAGGATCCACGTTTAAATTCTCGTAACTGATGACGTGTCGAGGGTCGTGTACATACTTCCTCAAGTTGGATACATGGAAGACGTCATGAATAGCATAAAGATGTGGAGGAAGGGCTACCTGGTAGGCCGCCTTCCCCACTCTAGCCAGAATCTCAAAAGGTCCAATATATCGCAGCGCCAACTTGCCACGAACACCGAATCTCTACACTACCTTCATGGGAGATACTCGCAAAAATACCCAATCTCCAACCTATAACGTCATTAATATGGGATTAAGTTAATTTTGTAATAAAAGAAAGAGAAGAAGATTGGATATCTGAAATTCCAAATCTCTTCTCCGACGGCATGCATAGCTCTTCTGGCGGCCCTGTGCCGTCAGAAGTCTCCGTCTCACAAGATCTAAGGCTTTCGCAGTCTCCTCCAAGAGATCTACGGAGTAGAGAGCATGATCACCTACCTCACGCCAACTGAGAGGTGTGAGGCATCTCCGCCCGTATAGGGCTTCGAATGGTGCCATGCCAATACTGGAGTGATAGCTGTTGTTGTACGTGAATTCAACTAATGGTAGATGGTCCTTCCAGGAGCCTTTCCACTCCAAGGAGCATGCGCGAAGTAAATCCTTGAGTGTCTGTATAGTGCGCTCACTCTGCCCGTCTGTCTGCGGATGATAAGTAGAACTCATCTTCAGCTCTGTCTGCAGTACTGACATGAACTGATGCCAATAATGCGAAGTAAACCTCGAATCCCTATCAGACACCACTTCTCGTGGTATACCATGTAACCTGATGATGCTCTGTACATATAGTTTGGCCAATCTGGATGGAGTGTAAGTCGTGTTGACAGGTATGAAATGGGCTGACTTGGTCAACCTATCAACAACGACCCAAATGGAATCATATCTACCCGGTATCTTCGGCAAACCTGTGACAAAATCCATAAAGATGCTCTCCCATTTCCACTCGGGAATAGGGAGAGACTGCAGTAATCCTGGTGGTCTTCTGTGCTCAGCCTTGATCATCTGACAGGTCATGCATCTGCTGACATGTTGCGCCACATCGCGCTTCATTCCATCCCACCAGAAATGTCGACGCAGATTGCGGTACATCTTCGTGCTGCCGAGATGAATGGATAATCGTGAACTATGTGCCTCATCAAGAATGTCTCTGCGTATCTGCTCGTCGTTGGGCACAACGATCCAACCTGCCTTCCATAAAATAGACTCCGCCACAACAAAATCATCAATCTCGTCCTTGACGGCACGCGTGTATCTATTTCGAATTCATGGATCTGTCTTCTGGCCCTCGACGATGCGATCCCACAAACCGCTGAATCGAGGGGGTACGGTGGTAGAAATGGATGCGCTCTCCTGAGGATGCCAATATGTTAAAGATGCAAGCATATCCCATGTGTATTGCCAGTTTGCCGTACCCTCAGCATGCGCTCTCTTGCTAAGTGCATCAGCCACCACGTTTTCTTTACCGGGATGGTAAGAGATCGTGCAATCATAATCCTTCAGTAACTCGAGCCATCTGCGCTGTCTCATGTTGAGCTCCTTTTGATCAAAGATATACCTCAGGCTCTTGTGGTCTATGAAGATCTCGAAATTCACCCCGTATAGATAGTGGCGCCAGATCTTCAAGGCGAAGACAGCTGCCGCCAACTCCAAGCCATGTGTGGGGTAGTTCCGCTCATGCGGCCTTTACTGTCGTGATTCATAAGCAATCACCTGTCCTCTCTGCATCAGTACTGCTCTTAGACCTTCTCCAGATGCATCTGTGTAGACTGCATAATCCTGTGTGCCTGATGGAAGTGCAAGTATGTGCGCTGAAGTCAATCTCTCCTTCAGTGTCCTGAAGGCATGCTCACATGAATCATCCCAAATAAATGGAACTCTCTTCTGCATCAATCTTGTCAAAGGGCGAACAATGCATGAAAATCCACTGACGAAGCGTCTGTAATATCCCGCTAATCCGAGGAAGCTCCGAATCTGAGTAACTGTCTTGGGCTGCTCCCAAGACATGACTGCCTCAATCTTCGCAGGATCAAATGTGATACCTGGTCCTGAAATAATATGCCCTAGAAATGAGACCTGGGATAACCAGAACTCATGCTTGCTTAGCTTTGCATATAGCTTGTGCTTCCGCGATGTGTCCAAAGCAATCCGTAGATCATTCGCATGATCCCATTCATTCCGTGAGTAGATGAGCACATCATCAATGAACACTACCACAAATTTGTCCAAGTATGGACGGAAGATCGGATTCATCATATCCATGAATGCTGCAGGTGCATTGGTGAGCCCAAACGGCATCACCACAAACTCGTAGTGTCCATAGCTAGTCCTGAAAGCAGTCTTCGGAATATCAGACTCTCGAATCCTCAGCTGATGGTAGCCTGAGCGAAGATCGATCTTCGAGAAAACCGAAGATCCTTGGAGCTGGTCGAATAAATCATCAATGCGTGGCAAAGGATAACGGTTCTTCACCGTTCTCTTGTTCAGCTGTCTGTAATCTATGCATAACCTCATGGATCCATCCTTCTTCTTGACAAATAGAACCGGATCACCCCTAGGTGAAGTGCTCGGCCTCACGAATCCTAAGTCAAGTAACTCCTGTAATTGAACCTTCAGCTCTCTCAACTCAGCAGGTGCCATGCGGTAAGGAGCCATCGAGATCGGCTGTGTGTCTGGTTGTAATGTGATCTCGAACTCGATCTCTTTCTCAAGAGGTAATCCTGGTAGCTCATCAGGAAACACGTCTGGGTAGTCTGATACTACTCGGATGTCCTGTGCCATCGGCTCATGATCGGATACCTCTTGGACAAATGCTAGATAGGAATCTCAACCTTGATCGACAAGTTACTGAGCTCGCAACACTGAAATGTACTCCATTGTGGAGTCATGTATAGTATCCTCAAAAGTGAACTCGGGTAAATCTGGAATCCTGAAGACAACTGTCTTCCTAAAACAATCAACAAGTGCATGATAAGCGGATAACTAATCCATGCCTAAAATCAAGTCGAACTCATCAAGCTGTAGGAGTAGACAATCTGCGATCATCTCGTAACCGCCAATCAGTACGGGCAAGTGTCTGACTATCAGGGAAATGACGAACAACTGACCACCTGGCCCTCGGATTTGATATGGAGAAGAGAGTCTCTACGACTCTACCTAAAGAAGCAAGTAGCTTCGAAACAAGAAAAGAATGCGTCGCACTAGAATCAAATAGAACATGGAAAGGTCGGCCCAAGACTGAGACCATACCTTTCACCATAGTAGCTGTTGAACGTGCTTTCTTCTCAGTAACTGCATGTAGCTGACCTTGCCTGGCTGGTGCAGTACTGGATCCTGCCATACTCTGCGTCTGTCTCTGCTGCAATCGCCTGAAGTTGGAGTTCCTGCCACGGAAACTCCCTGAACGCTGTGCCTGATGCTGTGACTGTGAAGGCTGTGGCTGAGGCTCATCAGAAGCCTGTGGGTACTGTGATCGATAATGTCCCCACTCGTGACATCTGTAACATCGGACTGGCCTGGTAGGTGGAGTGGATGTGACTGTGCTCCGAGCTGGTCCTACTGGTGGTCTGTCTACTCGCTGCGACCCAGATGGTCGAGCGGAATCTGTGCCACGTCCGGCTAGTGCTCCTCCTAAAGTAGTCAATGGAGATGAGCGAGCACTGCCTGAGAAAGTCGAACCTGTTGGTCGGAAACGCCTAGCTGACCTCTGCTGCTGAAACGGTCGACGGATCGGCTCAAAAGATCATCGCGGTCTAGGCGCTGCTCCAGACGAGCTCCCGAAACGTCTCTCTCTGATGTCCTCGAACTTCTATACTGCATCAGTAGCCTCGGAGATGGAAGTGGTATGCAATCCAGCTAACTTCTCCTGCACTTCTTCCCTCATGCCTCTGATGAACTTTTCCAGATTCTCCTCTGGAAATGCATCAGCTGCTGATGTATGTCGTGATAGCTCGGTGTACCTGACAAAGTAGTCTCTAGCTGTCATCTATCCCTGATGAAGCTCTGCAAAAAGTCGACGTTGGGACTCCTTCCACTTTGCAGAAAAGAAGTGAGACCTGAACCTCGTCTCGAAATCATCCCATATAGGCTCTCGGTCCAACTTAGATACTACAACATCCCACCATCTCTCAAAAAAATCTGTCAATGAGTACTCCATGAAAGATAGCTACGTATCTCGTGGCGCGTGTATCATCCTCAGCACCTTCATCACCATCTTGAGCCACTGCTCAGCAACATCAGAAGTACCGGTGCCCTCGAACATGGGCACATTGGCCCGCTGGTAGGAAGTAAAAACTGACTGGTGCCTATGAATGGCAGAGTACTCACGTGCACCCTCATCTGCAAAGTCAACAGGGTCCTGCTCCCTATCAAAGTCTCCATCCTCCTCAGATCCATGCTCTGGTATGTCCTCAAGTGGATCATCGAAATGAGGCTGTTGTACCTCTACTGACTGTCGCTGATCCTGGCGTGTGTCGTCGTGAGATGGACGGTAGGTGGAATTTGACAGCTCATCAAATCTAATCTCTATGTCCGTCTGTCTGTCAGCAATCTCTATCTGCTGAGCCAAAATCTGATCATGCTGGCCTCTCATAGCAGCCTGTTGCTGCTGAAGGTCAGTGAGAGCGGTCAGTATACGTGCCAGTTGGTCAGCCGTCTCTTGTCCTGGTCGAGATGTCATGGCTCTGCATGAGAACCATAATTAGTCATAAAAAGTACCATTTGGAGATACTTATAATATATGCTTTTTCTCTTCTTGGGATATAATATGAAAATTTATGAAATTGGTGACTTTTTTGGTAATTGAATATGAATGTCATATTTCCCTTCTCGGACTCACGACAAGTCCGAAGACTGTCGTTATCCGAGACTTAATGCGATCGGAATTATAATACTGCGAATGTGCGTATCGGGATATCACTGCTCTGATACCAAACTGTGAACCCTCGAGGATCCGGGTACCCGTTTACAACACTTTCGCGGCATTATATTCGCTATAGATCGCACAAGCTATTTAAATTGTGGGGAAATTTCACGCGTATCTACATGACATTCACATTCAGATAAATAAACCGCATTCATCAAAATCAACAAAGACAAAAACCACCAAAATTTTATTCCATTCATTTCCATAATATAAATACAACATATACAAGAATTCTGCCAGTACATACAATATTCCCAAAATTTTGTATAGAAGATAAGGGAAGCATTTACATCATAAAATAAACCAAAAACTGAGACAAAAGCAACATACCGTACGGTATATACCCTATCGCCTAGAATCATCAACAACTACTGGGCAGCAGGCTCCTTGCCTACCAAAACATGTTAGGAACGAAGAGGCATCAACGGTTGCTGGTACTTCCCAAAACTTATAAAAATAAGAAGACATTTAATATGTTCAAAAGCAAGCAAGTAGAAAGGCAGGAACAATTACAATTTATTTCTACTTGCGTATGTAAAAAGGTTTTCAAATTTGCTTGAGTGTACCCCCCGTTCACCCTTTATCCCAACTTTGCCCATATACAACATATTTATATTGTATTTGATTGTACATAAGTGTATGGGTGTGTATATATATATATTCTCATATTATTATAATCATATTATTTCAAATCAAATTTTATTATAGTCAATTCCAATCAACTCAACTTTGATTGTAATTACTCCAATTCTCAACTATAACTGACTCATATATAACTCTAGATGACTTAGATGCAGACATGGATGACTTTGGATGTAGAATCGGCAAGTCTGCTGGCGAAAGAAAAACTCAAGCAGTGAGGTAGCCTACAAATGGCTCTTCTATCTCGCTCTCTAATTGGAAGTGCGGTCCAATAGAGGGATAGGTATACTCCAAAACTACGCCACTGAGACGGGTGAGAGAGACTCTCCGGAAAAGTGACTCTAGAAACTGGCCCGACTCGTATGGGCAAATGAGCTCGTACGAAAAATTGAAAATCGAGGATCCCCCGCATGGGTATCCTAAAACAAAGGGTCAGCGGAGCTGGTCTTAAGTCGGGATCCCAACGAGGCGTAAAAAAAACACTGCGAGCTCGCGTAAAAATCGTGAAGGGACTGGGATCCTAGACCCGCGCACTTGGCGGCCGATGCCCTATCTGGGCTTCCTATCTCCCGCCCAGTTGAGGGTCACCGCGCCCTTGCATGGTCAGGTGTAAGGTTCACAATGACCGGCATATTATTTGTCATACTGATTCACCAACATACTTATTTGATTTCTCAATCTTTCTTATCCCTTTCTGTGGTCATCTTAACAGATCTAGGTATCTTATAATAAATCTTCTAATAATGATTAATAATTAGTGGAATATGCTAAAAGGATGATCTTAATTTAATCTACGAAATTGATTGCACTCATTTTTAATGATGCTCTCACTATTAAGCTGTGGTTCATGGTATTCTAAGAAACTGTTGACGAAGCCCCAATTAGGATACTTCACCATCTTCCATAAATAAGCAGGTATCGACTAGGGTACCTCACATTTTTAAGTTAAGTCCACATACTTTATATTTTAGTTGAGGACACTACAGAATGATAATCTTGTGAGCTTTCCTTGTAATATAAACCTCCTCGCTTATGTACTCTTGTTGGGACAGAGATTTCAACATGTGTTGATAATTGTAGAGGTTTAAGTTATGTCATGATGTACTGTTACGTATTTCTTATTTATCTCATGTACGTCTATGTAATTTACCCAAGGGTTTTCTCTCTATATAAGAGACCCGAGGGCTCTATGGAATAACACATCAAAGTATAATTGGCTTCGGTATCATTGTCATATAGCTTCATGCTTGGGTCCATAGGCGCGCTCGACGGTCTGCATCCAACCATTCCTGTTTCAACTAGCAAGTCTGTGACATATTTTCTTTGAGTCATCACCATTCCTTGTGTATTTCTTGCAAACTCTTTCCCCAGAAAATATCGTATCGTGCCTAGATCCTTCGTAATAAACTGACTTCCCAACAGAGATTTGTTATTTAGAAAAGATACAGATCTGTCCATTTCAGCTTGTGCAGATGCAGACTATGCAGGATGTCCAAAAGATCGTAAATCTACTTCCGGATTTGCTATCTTCATAGGAAGCTCTTTGGTTTCTTGGAAAAGCAAGAAACAGACTGTTGTGACGAGATCTAGTGCTGAATCAGAATACAGAGCCATGGCACAAGCAAGCACAGAAATGATGTGGGCTCGAGCGGTCTTAGAAGATTTGAATGTAAATGTCTCCTTGCCCATGAATCTTCAATGTGACAACCAGGTAGCATTATTCATTGCCAATAATCCAGCTTTTCATGAAAGAACAAAGCACATCGAGGTAGATTGTCACTATACTAGAGACATGATCCAGAAAGGCTTGATTTCCACTTCACACGTTAGTTCAGAGGACCAGACTGCAGATATATTTACCAAGCCATTGCTTTTTTTGAAGCTCTTTACCAAGCCATTGCTCAGAGGACCTTTCCAGAAATGTTCTTCCAAGCTGAGCATGATTGATATCTATGCTCCATCTTAAGGGGGAGTGTCGAGGTTTAAGTTATGTCATGATGTACTGTTACGTATTTCTTATTTATCTCATGTACGTCTATGTAATTTACCCAAGGGTTTTCTCTCTATATAAGAGACCCGAGGGCTCTATGGAATAACACATCAGAGTATCATTGGCTCTAACAATAATGATATAAATAAGTGTAAAATGGGGCTGCCCCCATGGGGGGGGGGAGCTAACTTGGCTCCCCCGTGCAGTTTTCCGCTTTTTTTATTTATTTTTTTGAAAATTTCTTCCGTAGATTTTCATCAATATATACCTATATTATGTCATTCAAATTTCGCGCGAAACATAGATTCATACGACCTCCATCCAGAAGGGTTGTTTTTAGCAATTCTGTTACCGTTAAAAAATGATTGTCTGGATGGAGGTCATAGGAGTCTCTGTTTCGCACGAAATTTAAATAGCATAATAGAGGGATATAGTGATGAATATTCACGGAAGAATTTTTTTAAAAAAAATAAAAAAGACGGATGAAATGGCGCGGGGGGAGCCAAGTTAGCTCCCCCCAGGGTGCAACCCCATTTAACCCTATAAATAATGATAGTATATCTTAACTTGTCAACCAGGGTCATTATACAATTAATTTATTTAGTACACGGTATAGTCAGTTATTTAAATGGTATAATATAAACAAAATAAAACTGAGACTTCCATTGACCCCATAGTATGCACAATAATAATCAAGACTCCACCACCAAAACCCCCATGTTGTCTCCACATCTGTCAATTTTGTACGTAGTTCCAAATCCAGTGACCAACTCTACCATATCAAGACATTTATATCATTATCATGTGATTATTGATAATGTGGAATCTGAATAGATATCCATACTTAACCTTAATACATCATATTTAGTTTTGATTGAATTTCATCAACCGGAAAAGAAGATACAAGGGATTTATGAATTTATGAATTTCAGTTACATGCTTGTGGGGTGTTAATAAGGATGAACCATGTATATAATATATAAGCTCCTTAGGATAGTTTCTGTTCATCTTAGAAAAAGATATTCCCATATCATTGGTCCAAGAGGATCAATAAATCATGTATGAATGAATTATTTATTATTTTAATAGAGAATTATAGCAGAATTTTGCCTTTTTGTACAAGAACATATTATATGCATTCCATTTTTTATGCATTGTATCCTGTACCACTACTCTCCTCTATTATGCCTTCTTATATCATTGTTATGCTGTCCTCTATCACCATTTCTACTATATTAGCACATATAATTATAGTACAATTATACTTGTAATGTTTGTAGTTTCAGTCTTTTATAATTGGTTGGTTGCTGGTTCAGAAGTTTACCTTACGATGATACTCTTTGAATCTCCTAATGTGTTCTAAATCCTTCCGCATACAGTCCAACCATGATTTTGAATGATTTTTAAACCAAAGGCCGAAGATCTTCTGACGAATAGTAAAACAAAAAGAAAAAAAACTACAGAGACTTGGTGATTTTATTTAGTTATTTTGATTATTCGTACAGGCTAGGAGAATAATTTTAGATATGGATTTTTTAACATTATGAAAAATATGGATACCCAAACTACTACTAGGTACGTCAAGGTAGAAATCTAACAATATCCGAAAGGAATGTGGAAAGCCTCCACTCAACATTTGATCTATAATGTGTATAAAACACATGCATGGCAGCAATAAGGATGGAGAAGGGATTGTACCTCAAATTAGATCATCAAATTTGAAGAAATGGAAAGCCATGCAACAGATTTGGAGGCTTCAGCAAGAGAGAGGCTGTGATTTCTTCTCTCGTTGGAACTTGAGAGAGAGTGGAAAGGAAACAAGGGGAAATGCTGTGGGGAGATTTAAGAAGAATGACTAGGAAGTAATAGAAGAGGGAGGTCTTTTGATGCTGGAATGGAGAAAAAGTTAGAGAAAAAGAGAAGTCTTGACGTTGGGTTTGGAAGGCAATATATAGAAAGAGAATAAGAAAGGTGGGGAGGAAGCTTCCTTAGCACGTTCCTATTTTCCCTTTTATTTTTTTTTGATATTACGACATCATCTCTAGTGATGTCATTGATGACATCATCTCTAGTGATGTCATTGATGACATCATCATCAATGATGTCATCCATGACATCTTTCTTTATTAATTATTTATATACATACATATATATTTATATAACTATAAATTTGTACTTTTGTGAAAATCTTAAAAGTTGCACGTGTGTGCGCCTCGAGTGTCAGATTTTGACGCGTAATATCTCGTTTTGATCGTCTCTGGACGACGATCAATATGGGTTAATATTGATATACTTCCGATCGGGTTTTGAATGCACGAAATTTTGAGCTACGGTTTGGGTTTGGGTTTAAATTTTGTGATTTAAAAATATCAAACGACCTCCGATTGATGAATAATTCCTTGCCTGGAAAAATAACAGAGAGAGGAATTTTTTCACCAAGTGCTGAAGATATCATACGATTCACAAGGTAACAAGATGTAAGAACATCATCCACCCAAAAAGAGATAGGCACACAACTCTGGATAAACAGGGTTCGAGTAATATCAAGAAGATGACGGTGTTTCCTCTCGGCAACTCCATTATATTGAGATGTGTAGACACATGTGGTTTGATGAATAATACCTCTTGACAAAAAGAAATGGGAGAGAGAGCGAGTGCAAAATTCCAATGCAATGTCCGTACAAACATATTTGGCATGAGAGGAAAAGACATTTTGCACTTCAATTATAAGTTTTTTAATAACATCGCTTGCTTCAGATTTGTTTTATAGAAAAACCCATGGGGCCACGACACACGAGAGAAGTCATCAACTACTACAAGATAAAACCTGTGTCCTTGATGATCAGGAACACGACTCGGACCCAAAATATCAACATGAAATAATTCAAACGGAGAGCTACTGCGCCGACACTAACGACTAGGGAAGCTAGCTCGATGGTGCTTTCCCAACTGACATGCTTCATACTGAAAAGAGCTTAGAGAAATCCGAGGCAAGAGATGACACATCTTCTGAAGCGGGAGGTGACCAAAGCGTAGATGCTAGGTGTATGGAGAGACTGATTCGGCTGAGTAGGAGGAGGTGCTAGCATAGGAATTCTGGACCAGACGATAGAGACAATCCTGCTCAGAGCCACGTCCAATATCCCTGCCCGTTAGTATGTCCTGCAATATAAGAGAAGATGGGTCAAATATAGCGCGACAGTGCAAATCCTTCATAATCTGACTAATAGACAGTAGATGCATGGAAAAATCAGGGGCATGTAGAACATTCTGTAAATGCATGAAAGGTGACAAGGTAATCTCCTCCTGTCCTACGATGGGGGAATGAGTCCCATCAGCTATGATCATGGAAGGCCGTATCCCGATATATCGGCGATATATCGCCGATATATCGATATCGACATGGGACCGATATCGAAATCGATATATCGATATATCCGATTTCAGGCATTTTCTTCAGAAAGAATCCTAGATATAGCGATATATCGGTGATATATCGCCGATATATCGATATCGACACGATATCGAAACAATATCGATATCGATATGTCCTTCCATGGCTATGATCACTGACCGTCCTGGTAGAATGTCTCTGTATGACTCAAGTCTATCTCTGTCGCGACAAAGATGATGTGTTGCGCCGGAGTCCATAATCCAATCTGAGATATTATGACAGGATGTAAAAGCAGAAGCACTACCTGAGGTGCTAGCAGAGGCAGAAGTACTGACAGATGCTGAAGCAACAATATCTGAAGAGCCTCCTGAAGAATCTGTAGATGCTGGAGGCATAATATCATGCAACCATGCCATGAGCTCCTCAAACCTGTGATCTGAAGTGGATGCCGACGGAGATGCAACATGCTCGGCTACACGCGCCGATGTTGGAAACCCATGCTTAGAATAACATGTATCCTCAGAGTGACCTGTGCAGTGGCAAAAAGTGCATGGTTGGCAAAAACGACCACCTCAACCACGAGGTCCACGTCCACTGAATGAAGACTGACCACCTCTCCCTCGCGACACAACCATCGTCAAAAGTGGTGGAGTAGAAGTACTGGAGGAGACAGAGATGCGGCTAAGCCTCCGGTAAGCTTCCTCCATAGGAGGAATGGTAGCATCGACAAGTATCTCTGATTGGGTAGCCTCTTATTCATGATCAAGAGCCGCGAGCAGTACCCCCGCCATGGTAGCATTCCGGAAAGTCTTATGCTGCTCAGGGTAGCCGTGAGAGGTATAGTACTGTAGAGTTTCTCAAACATCCCCCGTAGGGATGTATACAAGGAATGTAGTGGTTGACCATTCTGCTTCATGGTGAATATGTCATGCTGGAGCTGTAACATCTTCTCCTCATTTTGCACATGCGAATAAGTGGCCGCCAGGATGTCCCAGATTGCCTTAGCGGTGGGTTGATGGAGAAGATCATTTGCAATCTCCATTGACAATGTGCCTGAGAGCCAGACCTTGACATATGAATCATCAGCCTCCCAGGAGGTATAGGTACCAGTCTTCGTTGCTGGTTCTTCCTCGGTAAGAATGTGCTTATTATCGTTCGACTTCATGATGCTCATGAACTGCATCGTCCAGAGCTCATAATTCGTCCCATCCATCTTAACTATTGACACGGGACCTTTGAACGCGCCTATGGAGGGCATATCGACTTTTCTTTCTGACATGTCGACGGAGATGAAGAAATAGGATCCGTAGACCGAAAGAAAATTATCTACATAAACTGTATAGGATTTGAGTGCATATGTAGACGTTACACACTCAAATCCATGGAGAGAGAGAGGTCAACGGAAGGGTAGGCACCAACGTTGGAGAGGGGGGGGCCCGGCGGTGGAGAGCCCCGACGGTGTGGACGGAGGGCCCCAGCGGCAGAGGGAGGGCCCGACGGCGGAAGGAGGGGAGGGAGGCGGTTGCGTCAACGAGAAGGAGGGAGAGAGGGGGCGGCAATGAGAAGGGTTAGGGTTTTGGCTCTGATACCATGTTGGTGGAAAAGAGTAATATGTTTATTCCATAGAACCCTAGGCTCTCTTATATAGAGAGGACCCATGGGTAAATTACCTAAGAGGTTATCAGGAAAATAAAAATAGAATGAACGATACACCGACTACATAATTATCTCTACGTGAATCAGGCTGCTATTTTCATTGCCAACAACCCAACCTTTCATGAGAGGACCAAGCACATACAGGTGGATTGTCACTACAATCGTGACATGATACAAAAGGGTCTTATCGCCACAACATGTCAGCTCTGTTGACCAGACAATAGATGTTCTTACTAGGGCCCTAGCCAGAGGGCATTATCGGAGATACTGCTCCAAGCTGAGTTTGATTGATATCTACCCTCCAACTTGAGGGGGAGTGTTGAGATATTTGTTATCTTTATTATTGTTTTTCTATTTTCTATTTCTTTTATCTTCTTGTAATTTGCCAATAGGTTCCTCTCCTATATAAGAGAACCCGAGGGCCTCTCATTAGTGCAACTTCATTCTTTTCCCTCTACAGTATAGAAATCAGTCCTTTGAGGCGGCTCTCCCGTGTTTTCATCCTGCTCATTATGAAATAGGGTTCCATGTAAAATTCCAGTGTTCTTTCATATTTATATTTCTTTCTTTCTAATATGCCTACAGTAATAAATGTTATTTATGTAATGGTAACGCTTATCTTTGGTAGAATTATACCAATTTCAGCTGTCACGTAGAAAAACTACTTCTTAATTCTTATCAACTAGAAATATACATTAGAAAAATAACTCAACTAGAAATACTTTATGCACATGGACATTAAATGAAATATAGCTGTCAACATTCTTCTTTTTCATCCTGGGCTTAATTTGTTTCTCATTGTTATGTTGAAAAGGTGCCACTAAAAAGATGCAATAAATAAGTAAAAAGGTATTTTTTTATAATGCTCTTAATCTCGATATCCTTCCTAAGCCTGTTGCTAACAAAGGCTTCATTTTTTGCAGAGATTTGAGTTTTAATAATTTTACTGGTGAAGTACCTGGCACTCTTGAGGGCTTGCAATTTTTAATTAACTTCATGTAAGCAGATTTTTAGTTAAATTCTGAAGCATGGCCTCTATTTATGTCCATGACATATACTGGATTCCTGCATTGAACCTAAAACATGGTTATCTCAGCTATCCTTTTTGACAGTGTGTGCTCAATTCTCTTTCCTATAGGTACCTTACGAATAATATGTTGAGTGGAGCTGCACCTGGCTGGGTGTTGAACAGCAGGAGGAATTTGTATGGGATCCTCATCGAGTTTTTAATTTCTTTATTTTTTGGACTTGCTGTACTCTTTTGTTCTTAACCCTTTAATTTAGGGATATATCCTACAATTACTTTGATCCGTCTTCTCTCCCAAGCTTATGTGCAAAGGGTGACGTGTAAGAATATCTTCTCTTTATTAAAGCTCCCAGAAAAACCTCATTAACCTAGTAAATTTTCTCTAAATCTTATATTTTGTATGCAGAAATCTAGTTGCAAGTTTCCGGGCATCAGATAATAATTTGTAAGTTTCTTTACAACTGCATTTTCGGACTATATGTTTACTATGATCAATTTGTTGTGATTTCTGGTAGTTCGTAGGAACGGAAAGGTAGACATCTCAAGGATGTAGGTAGGAGAAATAGATGCTCTAATTAACTATGAATGTGCACCTTAACTCGCATGTGTTAGTTTTATGCTTAGCGATCCAATAAAAGCAGAGTTGACATCATGCAGTGTTATAATGAATGAAGCTTAGAAAGAAGGATGAAATGATCAGTGAAACCAATAGCTTAGGGGTTATATAGAGAAGATCGAAGGGAAAAATATACAACAACACCAAAAACAAAAAGAACTAAACATAAAAAGTCCTTGGAATAAAAGAATGACCCAATACCCCACTTCATGGAAGGCCGTATTGATATCGATATCATTTCGGTCCGCTCGGAAATGGATATATCGAGATATATCGACGATATCGGTGGAAATGTCGAAAATGGCTCAAAAAAGCCATTTTTGGCATTTTTTTCAGAAATTAAGATCATCCAAGATATTAGAACAACAAATAACCTATAAATACACACTTATATCACACATATCGGTCATTTATAGACCATATATCGCACATATCGATCATCATATCGAACATATCGCTGTTATTGTTTATTCCTGACCTTTAGATATTGGAAATGGATTCCATTCAAGTTCTTATAACATTAAACAACTTACATATATATACTTAGATGACACATATAGATCATTTGTGAAGACTATGATCCTTATATTGCACATATCGATCATATCGAATATATCGCTGGTAATGTTAGTTGTTAACCTATATGTATTGAAAATGGAGTTCATCCAAGTTCTTAGATCACTAAATAGATTACAAATATACTCTTAGATCACACATATCGATCAATCTATGAAGTTTATATCGCGTATATCGATCATTTTAAACATATCGATATTAATGTTTGATTCTTGACTTTTAGATATTTTGTTTTTGAAGAATTGACTTATAGATATTGGAAATCGATTTCATTCAAGTCTTGCAACATGAAATAACTTGTAAACATACACCAAGTTGAAGAACCATTTGTATGCACCCTTCAGTCGCACCATACCCTACCAGTACGGGGGTATCGCTGCATCCGAAAAAAAATATATAAACCATTGTGTGTATTAATACTAGGTGTAGCTAGATATATGTGTTTTAATACTAGGTGTAGCTAGATAAGTAGTTGAATCAATCTTCCACGAATAATAGCATTTATATATAGAGATATCGACGAAATATTGACGATATCGATCGATATCCAAGATTTTTTCTACTGAATCAAGTCATTTTTGACCGATATGAGCCGATATGGTGATATATCGCCGATACCCCTGTAAAGGAGATACTGGGTAATATCGAAACCCCTACCCTGTCGAAACCGATATATCGCCGATATATCGCTGATACGACCTTCCATGCCCACTCAAGCAAGAGCATAGAGGGCCATCATTCTCAACTTGGAAGTACATCTTTCAAAGGGAATACATTTAGATGTTTGGTGAAAATAATGGTTTGCTCAATAAGTGAAAAATGAGAAGTTCCCACATTATTTTTAAGTTTGTGCATAAAAATTTGGTAATTTCCTTTACTTCTGGAGGTGCCTTACATTATATATTTTGTCCATAACTTCCCAACAAAAATGGAATCGTAGTGCGGAAACTTCATCACATTCTTAATGTTACTTGCACCCTCCTTAGTTATATGAAGTTTCCTAGGACCTTTTGGGTTGATGCTATTTTAAATGCCACTTATATCATTAATAGAGTCCCCTCCATCATTCTTGAACCTTTTCCCTAAAACTACATTTTTTGGTTGCACCGCTTTTGAATTTATCTCTTGTTGATAAAATATCACATAGAGCAATCAAGTGCATGTTCTTTAGATAAACCTGAACCTAAAAAGAATATCCTCATTTTGAATCTATTGGTTGTTGTTATTATATCTAGGATGATGTCTCCTTTTTCGAGCATACATGCTACATCGGTAACTTCATTAGTGATATTCTATTTCAGTTTTCGCTTTTGCTTTAGTCAATGAAAGGAGGAAGTATTTTGAGTCTACATATGTTCCCCCTACTTATTGCTTAGTTATTTTTATATTTCTTTTATCCGTATTATGTAATTCACCCTCTAGGATTTCTCCTCTCTATAGAAGAGAGCCATATGCCCCCTCTAATGATCAATTTCATTACTTTTCTTCCACATGGTATCAAAGTGACGGTCCTATACTAGAGCCCTGAGCCCCACGTGTTCCCACATCCCATTGTCTATCCCTTATGCCGCCAACCCCCATGTCGTAGATCGCTAACCATCTCGACACACCCCCGCCCTTCTCCTCTCCGTTGCGTGCGGGTCCATCGCCACCGCCGACGCCCCATAGCCGTTACGTGCGACCCCTTAACCGTTCCGAGAGGCATCACACGACCCCATAACTGCTCTTAGCAACGTCACGTGGACCTAAGCGCATCTTACGACCTTCTTGCACCATTACCAGCAGTTCATAGCTGTATTGTTGCAGCTTCTTGTCATCGCTTAGTGCCCTATTCACTTCTCGTAGACTCTCGTCACCACATTTAGCAACATCATGCCTCCTTACGGGTGCCTTCCCGTGTCTAATGTCTCAAGGTGGTCTGATTTTGGGCCTTTCGAGGTAATTTAGATCTCTAGACTAAAGATGCAAGAGGATATAGTTATATCTTGTATCCGACCACCATCGTATCCGCTTTTAAGCAGATATACATACGCATTTTTTATTTTAGCGGATATGGATACATATACATATATACGTTTTATTTTCTTGTAGATATGGATACTGTTGAGATAGTTATACATCTTTGGTGTTATTTCTTATTTTATTTTGTTTATGTACCTCCCATGCTATTTACCCAAGGCTTTTCTCCTATATAAGTGAGCCCTGGGGTCTCATGAATAAACAAGCAATTCATTTTTCTCCAACATGGTATCGTAGCAACGGTCCTAGAACGGGGTTCCCGTATCGCCACCATCCCTAACCCAGACCCTACACAACCCGAAACCCACTTCTTCCCTTGCGCCGCCAGTCGCACGCCGCCTCACCTCTTCCCTCCGGCGGCAGCCTACTGTGCGGTAGCCCTCCCACCCATCGTCGCTCCACCTCTAGTGTGGCAACACCTCCTCTCCTCTCACAGCAACAACGTGCTACACTCCAAGTGGTAGCAACACACCGTTCGCATCACCCAGTGCCTGCGCATCTGCATTCTACCGCTGAGCGTCGGTTGTGATTGGTAAATCGGCCCAGCCCAACGCCGATTTACATCCTCTTTCGCAGGTTGCCTGCAGTTTTGCCGAGGAAACAGAAAGCTACATTCTGATTTTGTTCATTCTTTATTATTTTCAGCATCTAGATCACGTATTCCGACCCTAGAATAGAACAAGTGATGAGGATGGTTGTATGAGTCTACAGATACAACCGATCCTCATGATTGTGTTTACACACTCAGATCAGTCTACCCCCCAGTTTGTTCTACATATCGACGTTAGTATTGCCATGTCAGAAAATAAGGGAGTTGTTTTTTCATCGTCCAATGTCTTCAAGGGCCCGACTCCCATCGTGAAGATGGATGGGACCAACTACAAGGTGTGGTCCATGCAGTTTTGCACCCTTATGCAGTACAATAACAATGAGCACATTCTGACGGATTCAGAGCCAGTGGACAAAACTGGGGCTAATGCTTCTTAGAAGCAAGGCGATGCCTATGCTTACATTTGGCTCTCCTGGATACTTACTACAAAGATTGCTAATGATATTGTCAATCAACCCACAACAAAGGCTATGTGGGACATCTTAGCTGACACTTATGGGCAGACAAAGAATGAGAGCAAAATTCTACAGTTGTAGTTTGATATTTTTTCGATCAAGCAGAATGGTCGACCTTTTCATACACACTTCTCGCATCTTAGAGGCATGTTTGAGCGTCTGCATAGCTTCTTGCCTATTACTACCTGTTGGAGTATTTGGTTGTGTGCCTCTTATGTTGTAGATTGGTAAATGGATACCTCCAGGATCCATTTACCCCATCCAGTTATTTAGTCCCACATCTACCAGTTTGGAGATGTGGAGACTCGGTGGCGGCTATATATAGACCCCCACACCCATTGTATCCATTGAGGAAAGCAATAGACTATCAACCCTTTGAGGTGTTCTCCCATGATTTCATCCCGCTCATTAGGGAGTAGAGTTCCACGTAAAATCCCGATGTTCATATTGTTTTATCTTTTTCTCTGATTCCACTTTCGCATATGTTTTTTTTCTAACATGGTATTAGAGCAGGTTCGATTCTCGAGGAGTTTATGTTTTTTATTTATTCGAGATTCGATTATTGTTCATTCTTGAAGATCTTCCTTTTATAAAAAGATCATGTTAGTGATTTGTTCAAGTTCTGAGCGGATTTAGGGTTTCGTTTTAAGACCCTAATTCAGTTCTATGATATTTTCTTCGTCCAATGATCTTCTAGCGGCGAGCATACTCCCAGATCTGAAGTTCCATCCGAAGCTGCGAGTCACGCAGTTCCCAGATCTGAAGTTCCATCCTAAGAGCGCACCTTGTACACCTTCGGTGCCTCGCATAAACCCAGGGCAATGCTACATACTCCAGCCTCCAGTTCTCTTGGAGGCCCACAAGCGCAGGCGGTCGATCCTTCTTCCGGGGAAAGCTCCTCGTGCAGTTCTCCAATGCTCCATACTCTTTGCGGGGAGAACTCCATCGCCTCCCTCTCCCAGACTGGTTGGAGGCGGCACTCGTCCAGCAGCCTTCTTCGAACACATCTCGCGGATGTGCAACTCCAGGGCCCTGATCCCAGGGAACTCTTTCTGGACTTGGAAAGTCCTAACCGCGAGCCCAAGCGGTAGCTCTGCCGTTCTCCTTTGCCAACGCGTTCACGAGCTCTTCTCCAGGCTTTGCCAGGCAGAGGCAGCGAGCACCATGACACCCTTTTCCATCACCTTCAAGCCCCAGGCGGAGAACTGCGATGTTCAGGCGGAGCATCCTCTTCTCACAGAGACCGACAACGCAAACCCCTCGTGATCTCCCTCCCTGGCGCAAAGCAACGACTGCTCCAGGTGATGCATCGCCATCCTCAATCAACCTATTCTTCAACACGTCCAGGAACCGGACGATGAGCGGGTTTCAATACCCCCATCCACACGTCGAGCTACCATCAACCCCTAGGCGGAGGCGGATCCAAGATCCCAGGCGGAGCTCGACAGCTTCAGGCGGCTCCAAGATCGCTAATTCCCCCTGAAAGCTCCAATGACTCCTCCAAGCGGCTCGGATCTCCCAAGGCGAGGGCGACATCCTTTTGAAGAGAAGGGTTCCCAATGTGGGAACCCTAGCCCAAGTGGGCTACTTTATTTATTAAAAAAATTGTTGAGCCCAACCATATGTAATAGAAAAGAAGGAGATGAGAGGGAGAAAGGACCCAGGTGGGCCGAAGGTCTGTTTATAAAATATGGTGCGTACGAAAAAAAGGTTGAGAAAAAAAGAGGGAAAGTGGCTGTGTTTAAAAAAAAGTGAAAAGCCGTAAAAAATGTAAACTACTTAATTTTAAAAAATGAGAAGAGAAAAACCGAAAAAATAATTCAACATCTTAAAAAATTGATTTAAAAAATACATGATTCATGTTTTGTTTACCCCCATTATCGTGTCTTCTCCCAACTTGGTCGATGTCGATTTTCTGACCAGTATGGGAGAAAGGGGGAGTATTGTGTTGAGCCACATATCGGATTCAGATTCCTCATATTCCATGTCCAATTCAGACATTCCAAGACTAGTCAGATTTCCAGAGTCTACAGTTGATCAGACTCAACATTCAATTGGTTCCGAGTCTTCAGTTTCAGACATGCACATGTATGCGGTCTTCTTTCAGATGAGCACATGTATGCCATCTTTTGTGTGGTCCCCATCTTTTATGTGTTGGCTAGAGTTTTCATGTGAGCCATAGGGACTCCAGAGTAGATGACCATTCCCTATGCCATGTTGGCTTGGGTTTTCATGTGGTTTCATAGGGACTCCAGAGTAGAGTACCATTCTATGTGCCGATGGGAGAGACCCAGTTCTCCGACGAGGAGACTTTTCAGACTCCATTCTCCAACAACCGTGGACTCTGACGATGATTGCACTCTATGGCTTTTTCAGTTCGGCCCTTTACAGAGGTGGAGCAGTTGTCAACATATTGTGGCAGGCTAGAGTACTCTGACGAGGAGACTCATTTTCAGTTGCAGTGACTCTAACATGCATAGTACAGAGCACATGCTCTCCGACGAGGAGATTCAGTTTGACTCACACTCCAGCCCGTTCGTCCTCCTCACCTGCACGACATGAGAAGCAACGTCCTCGACAGCTGCCGACAGTTGTGCGCGTTGAGTTGATATTGTTTGTAGTGTCATCGACAGCTGCCGACAGTTGTGCGCGTTGAGTTGATATTTGTTTGTAGTGTCATGTAGAATTAGTTGAGTTTCTTTCTTTTTGTCAAAGTTGAGCATTGCATGCTCTAGATTGAGGGGAAGTGTTAGAGTATTTGGTTTTGTGCATCTTATGTTGTAGATGGGTAAATGGATACCTCCAGGATCCATTTACCCCATCCAGTTGTTCAGTCCTGTAGAAGTTTATGTTCTGTTCTTGCACCTTTAATCTATTGTTTTTTTCTTTTGTCTACTGTATGTAATTTGCCCATAGACCTCTCCCTATATAAGAGAGTCTAGGGCTCAAGGAATAAACAAATTCTTATTTTTCCCAACATGGTATCGGAGCGGCGGTCCTAGACCGGAGCTCTCGTACCGAACTCTAAACCTAAACCTCCACCTCCAAGTCCCGCGCACCGCCCTCCACGTGGCCCTCCGTGCGCCACCCTCTACGCAGCCCGTCGCCCTTCGTGCGTGGCCCTCCACACGGCCCGCCCCTACGCGCGCAGCCCCCACGCATGCCGCCTTCACGCGCGACCCCTCCTTCTCGTGACCTAGGCTTCACGCGTGCCACCTTCACGTGCGTCCGTGGTCTGATGCCGTTGTCCTTAGGGTTCCACCGTCCCTAGGGTTCGGCGGGTATCTTCCTAAGGGGCTTCTCTCTCGCGTTTCCAGGTTGAGGGGTTAGGTTGCATAAAGGTCTACATGTGCAACTAAACCTAGTCATGCCAGTGTAGACCAAAGTTTCTCTTGTCTACAACCCTAGTTTTCTCCAATCAAAATGTCAGAAAGCAAGATCGAGATCCCCACTACAGGCGCCTTCAGAGGTCCTGTGTCTATTGTGAAGATGGATGGATCCAACTATGAGTTATGGGCCATGAAGTTCATGAGCCTAATAAAGTCGATGGGTAAGAAACATATTCTTACCGGGGATGAGCCAACTGAGAAAATAGGGTTGTATACCTCATGGGAGGCTGATGATGCATATGCTCATGTCTGGTTGTCTGGTACTCTGATTCCAGACATTGCTAACGATGTCTTGCACCAGCCCACTGCCAAAGCCATGTGGGATATTCTTGCTGTCACATATTCCCAAGCCAAGAATGAGACGAAAATATTGCAGCTCCAGCATGACATCTTCACAATAAAGCAAAATGGTCGACCCCTGCATGCTCATTACACTGCATTGCGGGGAATGTTTGAGAGTCTTCATAGCTTCATGCCTCTCACAGCTACTCCATAGCAGTTGAAGACATATCGGAATGCCACGATGGTGGGAGTCTTTCTGGCCTCTCTTGACTCACAGTATGAGGCTGCGTCATCTCAGATCCTGACCGATGCTACTATCCCTACAATGGAGGAGGCTTTTAAGAGACTAAGCCGAATCAATGTCTCGACCCCTGCTACTGTGCCAAATTCTTCTGCTATGGTGGCCTCTCGCGGAAGAGGCAATCCATCTCAGTTTCGTGGACGTGGCAGGGGTGGCCATGGCCGTGGACCACAGTGTACTTACTATCATAGGACCGATCAGATGATACATGCTACTCCAAGCATGGTTTCCCTAAAGGATATGGTTAGATCCTCAAGCGCATCACGGAAGCATGAGCGTCGTATCGAATACGACGAGGAGCGACTAGTTGCACTAGTGGCTCGATGCAACGGAATTTAAAAAAAATTTCATGCGACGAAACCACATGATCCAAGAACACTTCTCGGATCGTTTCGTCTAAACCACAAACAAATAATAGGATTACCTCTTGAAGCGTGGTTGCGATCAAGTCTCTAAACGAAGAGACCTCCTATCTCAAGTTCGATCCGACGAAGGAGACACTTGCGAGCGCGGGGATGAATCGTGTGCTTCTCGCAATCCATGTTGATGATCCAAGCGGCGGATCTCCTGATCTCGACACACGAGATCCGACGTCTTCTTCACGAGTGAGGCGCACCGAAGGAGACGGAGATCCACGAGCAGACGATCGGGCAACATAACGACGACGTTGCGATGATGGAGAACCTCTCTAGGGCATCCATGATGGACGACCATGAGAGGGAGAGAGAGAGTAGGCGTGTAGAGAGAAAAAAGAGAGAGAGACTTATGTTCTCTTGGTGTAAAGAAGAGCAAAGGGAGGCCTCTCCTTTTATAATATTTTGGGATCCATGGATCTCAATCCATGGACAATACAAATCCAATGGCTCTCATTGATTGTGTTTCTTTTAATGGCCAAGATTTGTGTTGGTAAAAACCAACAACAATTAATTTAATTTAGATTAAATATATATTGATAAATCAATATAATTCAATCACCAAATTGAATCAACTAACATTAGAGATAATGGAAAGGAGGCTCCTCCCTTCTATATAGGAAGAGTGGACGGCCACCCTTTCCTTTAGGGATTGGTGGCCGTCCCCCCTCTCTTATTAGGAAAGGGAGACTCCAATGCAATCTCCAAGATTGCATATATCTCCAATATTTACAACAACGATTGTTGTAAATTATTCTACAAAAATAATTCATAATTATTTTGTAGACATTGCAATCTTGCCATTGAAAAATTTGTGAATCATATTCACAACCCAAAATAAAATGTAAATTACATTTTCAATTTAATGTCCAATGTGAATCTAATTCACATCAACATTTAATTAATGAATGTAAATTACAAATAACTCTCTCTTATATATTATAAATCACATTTATAATATATATGATTAATGTGGATATTGCTATCCACATTATTCATATCCATGATAATTAAATCACATTTAATCATCTTGGATCTCTATTCTCATGTGCCCAAATAATGTGAATCACATTCACGTTATTCACATCTTTGATAATCAAATCACATTTAATTATCTAAGATAACTCTCCTTGTAATATGAATTAAATTCATATTATTCATGATAATTAAATCACATTTAATTATCCATTTTCTCAATGCTCGGTTACATATATCAACAACAGAATTATCCATGAACTCTTTCAAGGATAATGCGCTTTCTCTGCGAATATTTGGAGATAATGACAGGGCGATTGTATTGTTTCACGTATAGTGACTTGGATATTGAGATTACATCTCAAATCCAGATCTCGGGCCTCCCATAAATGCTTGATTAAATCAAGACCGCAAATCTAATCTTCTCATTGTATCTGAATCACATTCAGATCAATGTCCAACATTTGGATGAAGATCAGATAACTTCTCTATTGAGAGGAGTCACTAAAATCCTGACCCGTTTCATCACTCCCTAGGATTGGAAGCGTCATGGTTATACAATCGTTTATGATCTCATCACCCTCAGGTATTCCCAATACCTGTACATCCTGCATACTGGAAGACTCAGAGTAAACCCGAAGTATTAGATCAACTTTATACTGTCTACTTCTGGGTTTTATCAGTAAGTTTCTCATTTTAATCATTGGGAGTTGGTATCGATCATATACTTTCCAAAAGCATATTTCATACCTAGGTCTTGATCATATACTTTCCAAAAGTATAAATCAAGCCTACAAATTCAGTCAAGCTTCCAAAGCGAGATGACCGTGCGCACGGAATTTGATTCTTCCCAATATCTCATGAGTGAGCTCATGTCTTCCGGTTCAGTAATGAACCTGTATGATCCCTTTAAGAGATCGTATTACTCATATGCCCTTATATGCACACCAGCACACCGGTGTATAGACCTTGGTTAGGTCATCAACCTATTGATCTGCCAAATGTATATACTCAGACATATAGTAACGCATCTGTCTCCGGTCAGAGGATGCGTGCCTATATTATGACAACATACGATATAGGACTTTGGTTATCTCGATCTCGTTAAATCAACTCTTTGACCTAACTAATCTGACACCTCCGAATCTCTATTCCTATGCAGAGGACCTGCATCAAGAGGTCGGTCAGATATCAGCCTAACTGAGAAAGGATTGCCATTTCCTACTCAGGCTGGAAATCATCTCTTAATGATCATTTGACACTGCTTGATGAGTCCTCAATCTAACTCATTAGATATTCATCTAAGCACCGGCCTCTATGATTCAATAATTGAATCAACAGCTATATGATCATTAAGATGGCCATAGTACATAACCCTAATTGTACTAAGGGACCTATTATGCAAATTATGTATTCTTCATTTCAGATTAGGGAATGATATTTGCGATAACATTTATTGCATAATGGCTCGCCGTGGGCTCGCATGTCCAACATTCCCAGCATCTACCCGTGCAGCAGAACATATTCAACATCATGGTGCTACACCCGCGTCAGATCCACGATATGAAGACTTGTGTCTCGACTGCGTGATATCATGCCTCCAGTTAATACTCCTCCACCTGTTTTAGAGATTAACTTGGATGTTGTTGCGACTGCAGAAGCTAGTTCCTCAGGTAGTGCTCACACTTCTACTTTCTACCAGGGTTCAGGCACCTCAGAGTGGATTGTAGATTCAGGTGCCACACATCATTTGTGTGGAGATAGACCTCGGCTCACATCCTACAAGCAAGTTTCCCCAAGAAGGACAGTGGTCATAGCAGATGGGGCTCATTCTCCCATCATAGGACAAGGACAGATTGCCTTAACACCTTCTATGTAGTTGCAGAATGTACTTCATGCTCCTAATTTCTCAATGAATCTACTGTCTATTAGTCAGCTTACTAAGGATTTACATTGTCGAGCGATATTTAACCCATCATATCTTGTGTTTCAGGAAATTCTCATGGGTAACGTGATTGGACATGGCTGTGAGCAAGACGGGTTGTATCGACTAGTCCATACACCTTATACTGGAGCATCATCTCATTCCACTGGACCTGTCTCTCCTTATCTATGGCATCTGCGCTTCGGTCATCTTCCGTTTTAGAAACTGCGCCAAGTCCTTCCTCAAATTTCACCCCGCTCGTCGTTTAATTGTGAAGCTTGTCAGTTAGGGAAGCATCATCGGTCTGTCTTCCCTAATCGTCAGAGTCTGAGCAGTAGCTCTCCATTTGAGTTTTTTTCATATTCATATTTGGGGTCCAAGTCTTGTTCCCGATCATCAGGGACACAGGTTCTATTTAGTTGCTGTGGATGATTTTAGTCGTTTGTCTTGGGTTTTCCTGTTAAAGAATAAATCTGAAGCGGGCAACACTATTATAAATTTTATTAAAGAAGTGCAGAATGCCTTTCTGTTTCTGTCAAAATTGTGTGAACTGATAATGCCCTTGAATTGTGTAGTCAAACATTATCTCAATTTCTTTCATCTCATAGTATTATTCATCAAACGTCTTGTGGCTACACGTCCCAACAAAATGGTGTTGCAGAAAGAAAAAACCGTCACTTTCTTGACGTTGCTCGCACGCTTCTTATCCAGAGTTGTGTCCCACACACGTTTTGGGGCGATGCGGTTCTCACTGCTTGTTACCTTATTAACCACATGCCCTCGTCTGTGTTGGGGGAGAAGATACCTTTCTCCTTTGTCTTTCCTGACAAGGAGATGTTCTCCCTTACTCCTCGTGTCTTTGGGTCCGTTGCTTTCGTTTACCAATTGTCTCCAGGTATTGGCAAGCTCTCTCCTAAGGATGTCAAATGTGTTTTTGTTGGGTATTCCAGGAATCAAAAGGGGTATCGTTGCTATGATTCGGTACGTCGAAGATATTATGTCAGTGCAGATGTCACGCTTTTTTAGTCAGTTATGTTTTTCTCTCCCACAGGTGACAGATTGATGCCATCAAATATAAATGAAGAGGTCTATATTCCTCCTCCACCCATGTATGCACCACAACAAGCTCCTACACCTCCACTACCATCCCCACCGCCGTCACCACCTCCACCACCACCACCACCTCCACCATCTTCCATGTCTTTGGTTCCTCCTCTACCGCTCCATTACAGTCGACAGCAAGCCCCTGCTCATGATCATGGTCAACCATCAAGCATGCCTCAGGTTTGTTCTGATAACATTATTTCTAATGATGGAACTGATGGTATTTCTCAGCAGGAGCTGGTAGGGGATGATACTGGTAGTGATACTGCCGATGAAGTACTTGATTTGCCTGTTGCGCTGAGGAAGCAGAAGAGGTCATGCACGTCATATCCAATTGCCTCTCATGTTACTTTTGATTGTCTGACAGGAGATTTCAGGATGTTTGCAGTTGCTTTATCAGCTGAGAACATTCCAGGGACTCACTAAGAGGCATTAGCTGATAGTAGATGGCGTCTGGCTATGGAGGAAGAGATGGCCGCTCTTCAGTCGAGAGGAACTTGGAGCCTTGTTCCCGCTCCTTCTGGGACATCTATTGTGAGTTGCAAGTGGGTTTTTACGGTGAAGCAAAATGCAGATGGCAATATTGATAGGTACAAGGCTCGACTGGTTGCTCGAGGTTTTACTCAGACGTACGGGGTAGATTACCTTGACACGTTTTCTCCTATTGCTCGTCATTCTACCCTAAGGATTCGTTTATCTGTTGCTGTGATTCGTGATTGGCCCCTATTTCAACTGAATGTCAAAAATGCCTTTTTGTACGATGATCTTCAGGAGGAATTGTACATGTAGCAGTCACCATGGTTCACTGCTGAGGGGGAGTGTGTACAGGTATGCTGGCTTCATAAGGCAATCTATGGCCTAAAGTAGAGCCCGAGAGCTTGGTTCCAGAAGCTCTCAGATTTGTTTAAGAAGCAAGGGTTCAAAAGGTCCAATGCAGACCACTCTCTTTTTGTACATAGGACATCCAGAGGTACGACTGTTATTATGGTGTATGTTGATGATATACTTATTACAGGAGATTATATGCAGGGAATAAAAAGAGCAAAAAAATTCTTGGGCCATGAATTCGTTACCAAGGATCTAGGAGTACTTAGATATTTTCTGGGATTGGAGTTTGCTAGAAATGAACAAGGACTTGTGATGACTCATAAGAAATATGTCACGGACCTACTAAGTGACACATGTATGCTTGGATGTCGACCTGCGTCTACACCTATTGATCCAAGCATGAAGATACATGATGATGATACTGAGGAGGTTGACAGGAGAAGATACAAGGAACTGGTGGGAAGGCTTCTTTATGTTACCATTACTAGAGCAGATATTTCATATGCAGTAAATAAAGTGAGCCAGTTCATGGAGCAACCTCGTCAGGTACACATGGACGCTATACATATGATACTAAGGTATCTTAAGTCGTCTCCAGGTGCAGGATTGATGTTTAGGAAGGAGGGCACTATTACTATCTCAGCATGTGCAGATGCATACTATGCAGAGTGTCCACAGGATAGGGCGTCTACATCAGGCTCTGCTATATTTATTGGGGAGTCACTTGTCTCATGGAAGAGTAAGAAGAAAATGATAGTTGCGAGATCCAATGCTGAATCGGAGTATAGAGTTATGGCCCAAGCCTGTGCAGAAGTGATGTGGGTTCGTGCAGTTCTGACAGATCTACATATAGATGTTCTCTTCCCATGTCACTAAAATGTGACAATCAGGCTGCATTATTCATTACAAATAACCCTACATTTCACGAGAGGACAAAGCACATCGAGGCTGATTGCCATTATATCCGTGATATGATCCAGAAAGGCTTTATTCTACAACCCATGTCAGCTCAGGAGACCAAACGGCAGACATTCTTACCAAAGCTTTACTTCGAGGTCTGTTCCAGAAGTGCTTATCCAAGATGAGCATGATAGATATCTATGCTCCATCTTGAGGGGGAGTGTAGAAGTTTATGTTATGTTCTTGCACCTTTTATCTATTGTTATTTTCTTTTTTATCTACCGTATGTAATTTGCCCATAGGCGTCTCCCTATATAAGAGAGTCTAGGGCTCAAGGAATAAACATAACTCTTATTTTTCCCAACAAGTCCCACATCTACTAGTTTGGAGATGTGGAGACTCGGTGGGGGCTATATATAGACCCCCGCACCCATTATATCCATTGAGAAAAGCAATAGACTATCGGCCCTTTGAGGCGTTCTCCCCTGATTTCATCCTGCTCCTTAAAGAGTAGGGTTCCACGTAAAATCCCGATGTTCATATTGTTTTATCTTTTTTATCTGATTCCGCTTCCGCATTCCTATTTTCTAACATGGTATCAGAGCTATGGTATTTTTCTAACACTGCCAGCACTGAGTAGCAACAAGCATACTGGAATGCCACTATGACAGACGTCTTTCTGTCATCTCTTGACTCTGAGTATAGTGCAACACGTACTCAGCTACTTATTGGAGAGACGATACCTCTAATGGAGGAGGTCTACATGCGGCTAAGCAAAATCACTACTACATCTACTATTATAGCTCTGACTCCCTCTGCTATGGCAGCCTCTCATGATAGAGGGGGTACTTCACATTTTCATGGCTGAGGACCATGTGGTCGCAGATGAGGACGTTAGCGTAGCCCCTGTTCACATTGACACCGTCCTGGTTATTCTGAGGGGATATACTATCAGAAGCATGGGTATCCTACGTCTGCCTAGGTTGATGACTAGATTGAGCCTACTCCCACTCCTGCTCTGGCTCATGATGCACGTTTTGATTATATTGTTTCCAGACTGAGAAAGATGATGACTACTCCTACCACTTCGGCTGCACAGGATCTTCAGATGTTGCGCACGCTGCTAGAACCTCTTCGAGTTCGTCAGGTATTGCTTATGCACTTACTAGTAGTAGCAGTTCAGATCTGTCTGATTGGATCGTGGACTCTGTCCTCATGTTGAGTCTTACTCACCTCCACCTCCACCACCTCCTCCTCCACCTCCACCGCTATCTACCCTGACTCGGTTCCTACCTCGATTTTACATTTGCAGGTCCTCTGCTCGCCCCTCTGCTCCTACACCTTCCCAGTTAGGGATGCAAACGGTTACGGATATATCCGTATCTGATCCGTCACCGTATCCGTTTTATACATATTTTGACATCCGTATCCATATCCGTTTAAAATGGATACGGATATGGATATTGTTTTGATATCCGCAAGCGTCCGTATTCGTATCCGTATATCTGTTTTCATATATAAATATAGTCATAGATTTATTTTTAACCATGTATAACATAATTCTATACCTTCTTTACCATATTTGTATAAATTTTATAATACAAACACATTGAATAAATTTATATCATGTATTTTCAATCTAATTTTTATATATTTAGGTCGATTCTATAGAGTATTTCTAACGTTACTTGTATGCGATCAGTATCCATTTTACATCCGTATCCGTTTTTTAAGGATATGATAAGATAGTTTTAATATCCATCAATATCCGTATCCACATCCGTATTCGTATTCAAAAACGGATAAGGATACTGTAATACCTATATCCGTATCTGTATCCGTCCGTTTGCTTCCCTATTCCCAGTCATCTAGCACGCCCCAACATATGTAGTGAACACATTGTTTCTACTAATGGCACCGGTGCTATGCTTGATCCACAAGATACTGCACAGGAGGAACTGATAAGAGAACAAAGAGGTTGATGACCTCGATGTGCCTATTGCCTTGAGGAAGCCCCGTCGCAACTGTGCTACATATCCTCTACCTGCACATGTTTCTTTGGACCATCTTTCAGAGGAGTACAAGAGGTTTGTTATGGGCCTTTCAGCTATTACTGTCCTACGTCCACTAGCTTCTCTGACATCCGTGGTAGTATCTCTTAGTCATTTTCATAATATGATCTTTTCTCTTTGCCAGGACCTACTGGCGGAACAGTAACTAGCTTACCTGAAACCAAGCTCAGATGTAACCAAACTCAATCGTATCCAAGCTCAACCATATCCAACTCAACTGTAATCAAGCTCCATTGTATTCTGCTCAATTGTAATCAAGCTCCACTGTAACCAACTCAACTGTAACCTACTTACTTGTAATCAATCTCAATCTGGAACCAACTCAACTATTACCAAGCTCAATTGTAACCCTACTCAGTTGTAACAAACCCAATTCTAGCCAATCTCAAATATAACAAACTCAACAATTGCACCGTCGAGCCTATTCGCGGAACGGTAAGCAATGTGACATCCGGATATAATTAAACCCAAACCCAATCCGATTAGGTTCCGATTAGTAAATAAAATTATTAATTAACATTAAATAAGCTAATGTGATAAATTAGTCGCAAATAAAAAGTTGTTTGGGCAAAATCAACCAAAAGTCGATTGCATTGTAAAGCGTGCCACGACTGCGATGCAAATTTGAAAACCGCGAAATAAACCAAGACCGTTATAAAATCCGATTCGATAAAATAAGATCAATGGAATAAACCGCTCGTCAATCAGAGATAATTTTATATTTTTAAATTATAAAACCCAAACCAAAATCGTATCTCGAAAATTTCAAGACTCCAAACCCGATCGAAAGTACATGTATATTATACTCATATTAATCGTCGTTCAGAGACAGCCAAAACGAGATGTTGTACATCGAAATCCGAGGCCCGAGACGCTTAAAGACGACTTGTGATTCACCAAATTCGAATTTGCGGCTAAGATAGGGCTGCAAATGTCCAACAAGATGAAATAAATAAATAAATATATATATATATATATATATATAATATGTTGTAGGTCTTAAAAGTTCTAATCCAATAGTATGTTGTTAGAAGGTTTAGACTTCTCAATGATTGAATTACCCGGAATCTAATTACTTTAACGGATCAAAGGACATAGGCAATCTACAACACTCTGAAAATCTCTAAGATAAATGGTTTATTGAGAATCAACGATGACTAATAATTAATAGTGCCGATCATGGTAACCTTACACCTGACCTTGTGAGGACGCGAAGACACTCAACTGGGCGGAGGAAAAGAAGCCCAGTTTGGGCAGCGGCCGCCAAGTGCGTGGGCTTAGGATCCCAGTTTTTTTCTATTTTTACGCGAGCTCGCAGTGTCTTTACGCCTTGTTGGGATCCCGACTTTTGACCAGCTTCGTTGATCCTCTGTTTAGGATACCCATGCGGGGGATCCTCGGTTTTAGTTTTTCGTACGAGCTCATCTACTCGTACCAGTCGGGTCTGTCTAGAGTGACTTTTCTGGAGAGTCTCTCTCACCCTTCTTAGTGGTGTACTTTTGGACTAGACCTATCCCTCTATTGGACCACACTTCCAATTAAAGGGCGAGACGGAAGAGTCTCTTGGGAGTTTTCCTAACTGTTTGAGTTTTGGATTACTTTCCACCAACAGGCTTGGCGATGCTACATCCGAATCAATTATGTCTACATCTGAATCATCTAGGGTCATATTTGAATCAGTTACAGTTGAAATTGGAGGAGTTACAATTTAACTCAGAATGAAGCACAATGGATCATGGCTAAGTAATGAAATCAATTATAAGTTGTGTTGGCTAGAGCTGTTATAACTATGTTAGTGGACGTGTTAGGAACTTAGTTATGATGCTTTATACTCCACCACATACCTACGGAGACACCCCAACCCTAAGGCACTCTTCATACCTTAGAGTCATAGTATGAGGTCACACACATACCAAGACCATAGACTATCCAGTAAACTTGAGTATTTAAAAAAATCAAGAATCAGTTCAAAATCTAAATCTTCTCCATTATCAAAATCCGTAATTATGATATCTAAAAAACAAGATATAATATAATTACATATGAGTCATTAATTATTATATAAGAATATAACATAAAAAGGTAGTGGGTAAAATTTGGGACATTTCCTCGAAGTAGCTTGACATTTTTTTTATAGTAAATAATTGTAATTTTTTAAATAGTTGTGGATTTTTAAATGTTTATGTCTTACTACTTGTTTCTTTTGCAACCATCTTAAATGCCTGCTAGTTTTAATAAATTTTCAGTATGTACCAATGCTCGCTGACGTCTCTTGTTCCTTTCATGCTTGGCAAGCAAGCTGCCTGCAACTCAGTAGCTAGTTGATGAATCCTGACATACGCTGCTATTTCATACGGTACAGTTACTTTTGTCCCAATTTTCGCTCGATTATGATGTAACATGCTTTCTTTCTTTTCAGTAATAATTTTTGGGATACATGTATGTATTGTCATCCTCTGCTGTACATGTTGTATATATATATGAAAATTAATGAATATCAATTTGGCGGTACATCCTGTTGTTGGTTCTGTGATTATTAGTTTAGCTGTGAATGTCATTGTAGAAACGCGAAAAATTTCCCTGTATTTTTATATAACTTATGCGATCATTAATGAATAAAATATCGTGAATGTGTTGTAAATGGGTACTCGGATTCAAGGGGGGTTCACAACCAAAAACTCAAGCGGTGAGGTAGTCTCCTTAAAGACCCTTCAGTCTCGCCCTCTAAGTGGAATTGCGGTCTAGTAGAGGGATATGTCTACTCCAAAATTACATCATTGAGACGGGTGGGAGAGACTTTCCGGACAAGTCACTCCAAAAGAAATCGGCCCGACCGGTACGAGAAAACGAGCTCGAAAGACTAAAATCGAGGGCCCTCCAGCCTAGGCACTCTAAAAAAAAGGGTTAGCGGAAATGGTCTTTAAAGAAAACCTGTGGATCCCATAGAGGCGTAAAAACTACGAGCGCCCGCAAAGAACTGAGAGAAAGACTGGGATTTCAGACCCGCACACTAAGCGGCCACTGCCCTAACTGGGCTTCCTATCTCCCGCCCAGCTGAGGGTTATCTCACTCTCGCACAATTAGATGTAAGGGTCACTATGATTAGCACTCTTAAATATCAGTCATCACCGACTTGATTCCTCATCCTCTCTTATTCCTTTCTGTGGTTAATTGTAAGATCTAGGTCTTTTACTCAACGATCTTATTGATGTAACTGATTACCATTGATTTCACTTATTTGTCTACCCATCCTTTCTCAATCTCTTGTATGATTGACTTTACAAATCTAGGTATTTTGTTACTACCTATCTTTAGTGATATGTATAAATAGTAGATTTTACTCAAGAATCAGTTGATTGGGGATTTCTATTCATAATGATTTTCAGGAAATCATTTGTTGACTTCATAAAAGAAGAGCATTAATATTTTAATATTTGTATTTTAATCTCTTCAATAAGGTCATGAGATTAAAAGGTTTCCTTGAATCTCGATCTAAGTTCTGATTGATGCAAAAATTTCTCTTTTCTTATTCAACTCGTAATTTAGTGGTGTGATTACTGATCTAACTTTTATATGCCACTTGTATGAAATATCTCAATGTATTCGTTTTTCGAATGAGATTAGGAGTTGTTCATAGATCTGGATTCAAGTTTAGTAAATGCTAAATTTCAAGTTCTTCATATCATGAGATTAAGTACCACTTATTTAAATCTAAAACTTGTCTCATCTTGTGTACAAATTCAACCCCAAACCTCTAATTTATTGTCATGAGATTAATAGCTAATCGATGTTCTTAAAACTTGACTTAATTGCAGTTGCATACAAATCATCCTTAATTTCTCCTCAACCAACATGAAATCAAAGGTCTGGAATTATGTTTAGTTTCATGCAACCCATTCCCAATTTTCATCAGTCAAGCTTTCAAATCTGAATATTTATAGGCCTGATTTTGAGTTCTAATTGCATGCAAAATACCTCAAATTCTTGTCAAATCAATCATGAATATGTAGCTATTCAATGGTCTGAAATTGGACTCCAATGACATGCAATTCATTCTCAAATCCTTATCATTTTAATCAATAAATCAGATCATAACACTATTCTGAATTTGGGTCAAATATATGTATATCATCACCAACTCCTCATTTTTCAGCATGTAAGGTATAATTAATTAATATTCTTGAAATTAGACTTCAATCATATGTCAATCACCCAACGATTTCTCTTAATTTAACATGGAACTAATATCTAATTTATGTTCTAAATTGGATCTTAAATGGTACTAAATTGTATGTAATATATTTCAAATTTCTCCTCAAATCAAATCTTAAAATTGTAGCTATTATACGTCTGATTTTAGACTCAAATCATGCTATTTTATCCTCCAGTTTCTCTCAATTCTAAGGCATGAACAGTGACTCATTAATGAACTTTAATTTGATCTTAATGTCATGTTAATCACTCCAAGTCTTTCACATTTGGGATTTTTACACCCATAACCCTGAGTAATTCCGCAATAACAATCATAACCCTGCATAATCTTTAATTACATGAGAAACCTCGAGAAATGCTTAACTCTTACATGACATGACCCCGTGTTACATTCCGTTTGGAACAACTGTTAGATTTGACGGTTTCCGTTAAAAAAAGACAAAAATGTCCCCAAAGCCCATTCCTATATGCAATAACATGCCATCGGTCCCCCCCCTGCCCGTCGACGCTGGCTGCCCGCAACCCCCTACCCTCCATAGTTCCCCTCGTCCCCCTCCATGAGCTCCTGCTCCGCCATCGTTTCCCCCATCCCCCCCTGCCCCGACCCATGGCGAGCTGCTCCGCCGACGCCGTTTTGCTCGAGCTGCTCTGCAACCTTCCACGGATATGTATCCACCAACAGTAGCCGGCAGCCGCGAAGGATCTCTTGCTTCAGACTCTGCATTACGCTCCTCACATCTTTGCTCTGCTCCTTGTAGAAATATTCGAAGTGGATTCGCTCCAGGAGCCCCGAAATCTTACGAAGGATGTCGTCGCCGTCTCTGTGTTTGTATTTGTCGGGATTCCAGTGGTATTCCTTCATGTAGATCACATTGCTCCGGTCCTCCTCCTTCCTGACCGTCAGATTGTCGTTGAGAACGACAATGGTGGCGGGGTGACCGAGCACCACGTCAAGCCCCTTCTTGCCGTCCTCCGTTGAATCCTCCCGACTGATGACCTTCCCTGTGAATACTCCTCCTCAGGGTCGAGCAGCCTCACCGTGGCTTCCGTGTACTGTCTGTCTCCCATGGTGTATATATGCAGATTGTACATGGTGCTCGCCGCCCTAAGGAACTGCCTTGCGAAAGGCCTGATCTTGGTGACCGCCTCCGCGGACTCCACGACGTGGATTTCATGGTCGGACATCTGGTGGGATCCTTGCTGGAGGGGGTGGGAGTGGAGGAGGGTGTGGTCAAGGTCGAGGACTAGTAGGAGCTTCCCCATATTCTGGATGAAGTCGAGGTCGAGCAACTTCTTCTGTAGGAAGAAATGGGCGTCAAGGAGGAGGCCGTCGCATATGTAGTTGAGGGCTACAAGAGGGCCCTCGTGTTGTTGGGCTACTACCTCGGAGCCGCAGTGGAAGCAACGGGATCCGATGTAGGTGGGGCCGTGGGGAGGGCACACCTTGAGATGCCCATCGCGACGGCGCCTCTTCAAGGAGTGTAGCAGTCGAGGCTCTTCCTCTCCCACACCAGATTGCATCCTCTTGCGGGTGGAGGTGACATCAGGTGGAGAATTTCCGTCGGCGAAGGGATGGATGCCGTAGCAACACGATCCCTTGCCCGCCTCTACCAGCAGCAAGCTGTCGTCCTCCTCTGCTTTTCCTCGAAATCCCCCCCCCGCCCCTTGCCTGCCTCTGCCAGCAGCGAGCTGTGCGAGAACACCCCCCTCCCGTGCCGAGCTTCCTCTCTCTCGAAGGCTACCGAGAAGGCCCCCCTCCCCCCGCGCGCCACCCACCAACCTGCAACCTTGCCCGCGAGCTTCCTCTCTGTTAGAAAATCGGAAGCGGAAGCGAACATGGAAAAATATAAAGAAGAATAAAGAACAACAGGATTTTTACGTGGAACCCTACTCCGTGTGGAGCGGGATGAAACCACGGGAGAAGCCCTCAAAGGGGCGTATTTTTCTATTGCTTTTCTCAATGGATACAGGAGGTCTGGGGCTCCTTATATAGCTTCTCCAGAGCCTCCAAGTCCCACCACTGGATGATGTGGGACTAAACACTAGATGGGGTAAATGGAGCTCCTCCAGGATCAATTTACCCTGCTACAAAACACAATAGGCGCATACAACTTATACTCCAACACTCCCCCTCAAGCTGGAGCATGCAATGCTCAGCTTGGACAAACAGAAAGAAACTCAACTCAACGCTACAAGACACTACGGACAATATCAACCCAACGCGCACATTGCTGCAGTCGAGGACGTTGCTTCTCATGCCGTGTAGGTGAGGAGGACGAACGGGCTGGAGTGTGAGTCAACTGAAGACTCGGAATCTGACCATCGAGTCTGAACCTGCGCCTGAAGTCTCCTTGTCGGAGAACTGGGTCTCTCCCATCTGGCTCAGAGAATTGTGCACTGCTCTGGTGTACCTATGATACCACATGAAAACCCTTGCCATCAAGGGAATGGTCCTCTGCTCTGGAGTCCCTATGGCTCACATGGAAACTCTAGCTTGACAACAAGAAGAATGATGGGGACCTCTGACAATGATGGCAACATATGCTCATCTGAAAAATGACCGCGAACATATGCGTGTCTCAAAACTGAGGACTCGGTAGACAATCGTCGAGTCCAAAACTAGAATGTAGAGTCTGATCATCTGGACGGGCATCTGGACTGGAATCTAAACTGTCTTTGAACTGGAGCTTGAATCTGAAACATCAGAGTGATATATGATGTCAAAGAACTCTACATGCACTCCCCCTTTCTCCTATACTTGTTGGAATATGAACATCGATAAAGTTGGGAGAAGACAAGATAAAAATTGGGACAAAACATCACTTGCGGATTTTCTTCATTTTTTTTAAATAGCCGCCACACATTTTTTTTAACATTTTTTTCTAAAGCCGTTTCAACACATATTTTTTTCTCGGCTTTCAATCAATTTTTTTATTTGCGTACGACTCTTTTCTTTTCTTTTTTTTTGTACGCGACTTTTTTTTCCTTTTTTTAACTTCTCTCTCTTTTTTTAATCTCTCTTTTTTTTAACACTCAGCCCGAATGGGGCCTCAAACTCGGCCCATCAGATTTTTGGTTGTACGGCTCTTCTTGGGCCTACAACGATGGATGCTTACTATTTTTTTATTTAAAAACCCCGGGACCCCTTAGGGTTCCCACACGATTGAAAATCCCTGTTGGGATTTGCCGCTGGAGAAGTCTGGATGGAGGAGGCTCCTGCCTCGCGCGGAGGAGGAGCTCGCCACCGATCGGGAAGCACGAGGGCTCTGCGCCTGGGGGGTTCCGCTTGGAGGTTGCGGGAAATGGGGCCTGGAGGAACGGGTAGGGATGATGATGTCGGAAGAGAGGCAGCCTGGCGCATGCGCGCACGAGCGCGCCTGGAGATGAAGAGGAGTCACCGCCAAAGGGGTTTCGCGTCAGGGAGTAAGGGTTTCGCCGCCTGCAGATGGAGGATGAAGGCGCTGTATCGCCTTCTCGCGGGTGTTTGCCTGGAGTTCGAAATAAAAGGGGCCGCCTCCATAGCGCTGTCAAGTGTGTGTTCGTTGGGTACTCCAAAACTCAGAAGGGGTACAAGTGCTATGATCCATTGCGCAGGCAGTATCTTGTTAGTGCAGATGTCACATTTCTTGAAATTGTCATGTATTTAGATGTTCTGAAGATATTATTATTGATGGATCTGACGATGTT
Source organism: Ottelia alismoides (assembly GCA_037367405.1). Classification (NCBI taxonomy): domain Eukaryota; kingdom Viridiplantae; phylum Streptophyta; class Magnoliopsida; order Alismatales; family Hydrocharitaceae; genus Ottelia; species Ottelia alismoides. Next base: position 102,190 of record JAZKJV010009024.1, read on the forward strand.
TCTGAGCAGGATGTGTTACAGAGGACAAACGAGGATACATTTGATTTAGATGTTCCTATTGCTATACGAAAATCGAAAAGGAGTTGCGCGTCATATTCTTTAGCAGCTTCTGTGTCGTTTGATCGACTAACTGGAGATTTCAGGAACTTTGCAGTCGCATTGTCAGCTGTAGCTATTCCCCGGAATTACCAAGACGTTCTGAAGGATAGTAGGTGGCGTCGAGCAATGGAGGAAGAAATGGCAGAACTCCAGTCTAGAGGAACGTGGAGTTTGGTTCCTATACCTGTTGATGTGTCCCCCGTGAGCTACAAGTGGGTATTTACAGTCAAGCAGAATGCAGATGGCAGTATTGACAGATACAAGGCTTGCCTTGTTGCTCGTAGTTTTACACAGACATACGGGGTGGACTACCTTGATACTTTTTCACCAGTGGCCCGCTATTCTGCTCTACGGATTCTGCTGTCAGTTGCGGTTACTCGTGAGTGGCCTCTTTATCAGTTGGATGTGAAGAATGCCTTCTTATATGGTGATCTACAGGAGAAAGTCTACAAGCAACAACCACCTTGGTTTGCTGTTGAGGGGGAGTGTTCCAAGGTGTGCAGACTTCATAAGGCTATCTATGGCCTTAAACAGAGCCCCAGAGCGTGGTTTCAGAAGCTCTTTTATTTTCCCAACAGATGATGTTGGATTCTCCTGGCAAGGATGTGCGCGCTGGGATCACGCGCCTCATGGAGTGCCGCCTGCAAGCTGAAGGAGAGGAGGTGCGGCTTGAACATGGCATAGTGCCACATGCGCGTGCGGGTTATGGTTTGGACCTGGCGCGAGGGCTCCGCCTGGAGTGGGCTTCCGCCAGGCGTGGAAGAGACCCGGGCTGATTGGCTGGGAGTTTGTCAAAGGAGGAAGGGGCCACCTGCGAGGGCTGATGGAGATGAGGAAGCGAGGAGGGCCTCCGCCTGGAGGAAGGCATGCAACCGCATGCCTAGATAGCCACCGCCTAGGCAAGAAATGAGGCCGAGGGTGGGAGTGCCTTGGGTTGTCGCCGATATGGAGGGACCGCCTTGGGCTACCGTCGATATGGAGGGACCGTCTTGGGAGGTGCGAGGTGCTTGCCTGGATATGGAGTCTGGATCATCGTCGCCTCAGGCTACGGGTTCTGGATTTGGGCCTGGAGGTCATCTCCTACGGCTGTGCGGCAAGGGCTGAACTGGAGGAGATCAATGGTGCCGCCTGGATCCCAGGATGATTTCGAGGGTTGGAGGAACCCGTCCCCATTAATGATACATGGACTTCAAGAACCCTCTAATAACAATAACAAGGTTTCAAGAAACCCTAAAATTGAAACATGAACTCGATTGATCAAAATAAAAAAACTTCAAAATCTTTGACAATCAACCAAGAACAACCCGCTCTGATGCCATGTTAGAAAATAGAGATGCGGAAGCAGAATGATAAACAAAGCATAAGAACAGAAATATAAAGATTGAACACCAAGATTTACATGGAACCCTACTTCCTAAAGAGCGGGATGAAACCACGGGAGAAGCCCTCAAAGGGGCGGATATTGCATTCCTTTTTCTCAATGGACTACAGTGGTGTGGGGCTCTATATATAGCACCCACGGAGTCACCACATCTCCAAACTGGTAGATGTGGGACTAAACTCTGGATGGGGTAAATGGATCCTAGAGAGATCCATTTATCCATCTCCCTTACATGTGACGCATATAACAAATACTCCAACAGTTGAGAAAATATAAAGAGTTTATTCTTTGGTCCCCAGACTCTCTTATACAGGAAGAGACCTATGGGAAAATTACATAAAGTAGATAGAGGAATAGAAAATATATAAACGATACATAACAGTGAAATATATCTCTACACTAGACACTACGGGGCATCCGTCAGGGATGTCCTTTGCTCTACTCCTATTTGTTCTTGTTACCGATGCTTTGTCGATCATGGTTGATCGCGCAGTTACGGAGGGTTTCTGTAGAGGCTTCTTGAAGGAGGAATTGTCGATCCCCGTTCTACATTACACTGATGATATGATTATTTTCATAGAAGGGGGATCCTTGAATTGCAAAGGAGTGATAAAGGTCATGGACTTATTCGACCCAGTTTCAATCCTGCAAATCAATAGGGAGAAATCAGAATTTGTCTCCTTTGGTCTATAGGAGGAAGTGATTGTCAGACGCGAGGTTAGGTTGAGCTCCTCAAGGGGAAATTTACCGATGTGTTACTTGGGTGTACCTCCGGTAGCAGGGGAGATGAATTTGGTGGACTGGTTACTGGTGATTGAGAATATGGTGATTGAGAATATTGAGCAGATATTAGCAGGACAGAAATCAATATGCTTATCAAGAGGTGGGAAATTGGTTCTACTGAAGTCGATGTTATCCATGATTCCTATCTTTTTCCTTTCATCTAGGCTACTGCATGTTGGAGTGAGGAAGAGACTTGAGGGAATTATGAGGAGATTTTTATGGTCCTACTCAGGGCGGATAAATGGTTTCCCTTTAGTGGACTGGAAGACGATCACGAACTCAAAGGATGACATAGGTCTCGATATACGCTTTTTGAAAGAGATGAACAAGGCTCTTCTTGGCAAGTGGATTGCATGTATCTGGGGTGATCACGACAGTTTACTTTGTTAGATCATTCGTAAGATCTACGGGATCAGATGCTTTTTCCCCAACTCAGGGGAGCTCAGATCGGTGCCATCATATTTCTGGAGAGGCATTTGTGGCGTGGCTCAAGAGATTTGACCATGCTTGAGACCGATTGTTGGATATGGCTTCGGTTTCAAGTTCAGGACAGATAATAGGTGTGAGAGTGTGCTTTTGGGGATTCGCTTCCCTCGTTTGTTGGCATTGACGACTAATCAGGAGGCTAGGTGGGCGAGGTCTGGAATGGCTCTACTTTCTTCCCACAAATCATATCTGATCTCTCACATCAGCGTTTGGAGGAATTATTGACTATGATCGAGGAGCTGGATAGCGTAGCAGGACCAACTGATGGGAGTGATTGTTGATGCTGGCGTGACAGGTCTTTTTCGGTGGGAAAGGCCTACAGAGCCCTAAAGGGAACGATGGCCTTTGATCCTAGTGGGTGCGGGGCAGATTCTAGGAGAATTTATAACTGGAAAATTCCAACTTGAGTAAAGGTTTTCATGTGGATTTTTAGGAAAGTCTATAGATGAATACAAAGAAAGGAAGTAGAAGAGGCTTTGAAGGTTATGAGACCTGGGAAGGGTGTAGGACTGGATGACATCCCTGTAAAAGTATGGAGAGTTTTAGGTGAGCGCGGTTTGACTTGGGTTATAAATCTATTCAATGTTATTTGGCAAAGCAAGAAAATGCCTGAAGATTGGAGGAAGAGTATCATGGTGCCTCTTTATAAGAATAAAGGAGACATCCAAAATTGTTCAAATTACAGAGGTATCAAGATGATGAGTCACACTATGAAAGTTTGAGAACGTGTGATCGAAATAAGCTTGAGGCAAGTTTCTAAAGTAAAAGAAAATCATTTCGGATTCATGCCAGGTCGCTCAACTATTGAAGCCATCCATTTGCTGAGGAGAACAATGTAGATTTATAGAGATAAAAGGAAGAATCTCCTGTGGAAAGGAAACAAAAAAGTTGTATTCCATCTAACCCTAGAGCTCTCTTATATAGGAGAAAAGCTCTAAGGGTAAATTACATAAATAAGGAATTATAAATAAACAATATAGGAAAAAGGACAAAATAACATAAATATCTTAACACTCCCCCTTAAGCTGGAGTATATATATCTATCATACTCAGCTTGGAACAACAGTGATGAAAAGGACCTCTAGCCAGAGCTTTAGTAAACATGTCTGCAATCTGATCTCCTGACGCTACATAAGATGTTGAAGTAAGCCCCTTTTGGATCAAATCACGAGTGTAATAACAATCCACCTCAATGTGCTTTGTCCTTTTATGGAATGCTGGATTATTAGCTATAAACAAGGTTGCTTGATTGTCGCATTTGAGATGTATAGAAAGAGGCATTTCAATCGTTAAATTGGTCAAGACAGATTTGACCCACATCATCTCTGTACTATCTTGGGCCATTGCCCTATATTCTGATTCCGCACTAGATCGAGCAACAATAGTTTATTTCTTACTCTTCCATGAGACCAGTGAGCTGCCAACAAAAACAATGAAGCCTGAAGTAGACTTCTTGTCCTTAGGACACCCGACATAATCTGCATCTGCACACCCTGTAACTGAGAGAGATGTATCTCTTCTAAACAGAAGACCTGCACCTGGAGATGACTTCAGATATCTCAGGATCATGAATACTGCACCCATGTGCACCTGCCTAGGTTGCTCCATGAACTGACTTACTCTACTTACAACGAAAGATATATCAGGCCTAGTAATAGTATCATACACTAATTTCCCTACCAGCTCTCTGTACCGTCTCTTATACACCTCCTCAGATCCGTCATCATAGAGCTTCGCATTAGGATCCATCAGGTAATAGCTGGTCTACATCTTGTTATACCTGTCTCAGATAGAAGATCAGTAACATACTTCCTTTGTGTCATAAACATACCCTGCTGATTTCGTGTAAACTCCAGGCCAAGGAAGTAATGAAGCGTGCCAAGGTCCTTGGTAACAAACTGTTGTCCAAGGAAATCCTTAGCTGCTTGAATGCCCTATTCATCGATGCCAGTGATAACAATGTCATTAACATAAACCAAAATGACTACAATACCTCTCTGGTTTCTCTTTACAAAGAGAGTATTATCTGCAGTAGATCTAAGAAACCCCTTCTGTTCAATCAATTCTGAGGGCTTGTGAAACCAAGCCCTCAGACTCTTCTTAAGGCCATATATAGCTGTTAGAGTTACTATATTTACTGTTGGGAAACGTGAACGAGAGATCATCTATTCCATAGCCCTAGGCTCTCTTATATAGGAGAGTAGCCTATGGGTAAATTACATAAAGAGAATAACAAGAAAATAAAATAACGAAGAGGTACAATTATTCAATATGCGTCAACACTCCCCCTCAAGATGGAGCATAGATGTCAATCATGCTCAGCTTGGAAGCACACTTCTGAAATGGACCTCGTAACAATGCCTTGGTGAATATGTCTGCAGTCTGGTTCTCTGAAGTAACATGAGATGTGGCAATGAATCCTTTCTGAATCATATCACGTATGAAGTGACAATCCACCTCAATATGCTTGGTCCGCTCATGGAATGCAGGGTTGTTTGCAATAAACAAAGCAGCCTGATTATCACACTCCAAGTTTATAGGAAGTGGTACATCTAAGCATAAATCTGTCAGCACCGCTTTCACCCACATCATCTCTGTAGTAGCCTGGGCCATAGCCCTATATTCGGATTCAGCACTAGATCTAGCTACCACAGTTTGTTTCTTGCTCCTCCATGAGACTAGGGCATCTCCAACATAGACGGCATACCCTGAGGTGGACTTCCTATCCTTAGGACATCCTGCATAGTCTGCATCTGCGCATGCTGAGATAGAAATCCCCTTTCCTTTCTTGAATAGCAGACCTGCACCTGGAGAAGATTTGAGATATCTAAGTATCATATGTATTGCATCCATATGCACCTGGCGTGGTTGCTCCATGAACTGGCTCACACGGCTCACTGCAAATAATATATCTGGCCTGGTGATCGTGACATATAACAGTTTGCCTACCAGTTCTCTATATCTTCTCCTGTCCACCTCCTCTGTGTCATCATCATACAGCTTCATGCTAGGGTCCATTGGTGTCGTAGCAGGTCGACACCCTAGCATACCTGTCTCACTCAGTAGATCTGTAACATACTTCCTCTGTGACATGACTAATCCATACTGATTTCTGGCAAATTCCAGCCCCAGAAAATATCTAAGGACTCCCAGGTCCTTGGTGACAAACTCGGTCCCCAGCCTTTCCTTTGCCTGCTTAATGCCCTGGTCATCATCACCTGTAATCAAGATATCGTCAACATAAACCATGATTACAATGATACCTCTCGCCGTCTTCTGTACAAACAAGGAATGATCAACATTGGAGCGTTTATATCCTTGTTTCTCAAAGAGATCTGACAGCTTCTGGAACCATGCTCTGGGGCTCTGCTTAAGGCCATAGATGGCCTTATGTAATCTGCAAACCTTGGAACACTCCCCCTCAACAACAAAACCTGGTGGCTGTTGCATATAGACCTCCTCCTGCAAATCTCCATACAGAAATGCATTCTTCACGTCCAGTTGATAGAGTGGCCAGTCTCTAGTAACTGCAACTGATAACAGGATCCGTAGAGTGGAATGACGCGCCACAGGGGAGAACGTGTCAAGGTAATCTACCCCATATGTCTGTGTGAATCCCCGTGCAACTAGGCGTGCCTTGTACCTGTCAATGGAGCCATCTGCATTGTGTTTAACTGTAAACACCCATTTGCAACTCACCGGGCTGACATCTGGAGGTATAGTAACCAAACTCCAGGTTCCCCTGGATTGAAGTGCCGCCATCTCTTCCTCCATTGCTAGCCGCCATCTAGAATCGTGTAAAGCATCATGGTGGTTCCGTGGAATGTCTGTAGCTGAAAGTGCCAATGCAAACGTCCTGAAGTGTCCAGATAGCCTCTCAAAAGACACAGCTGCTGATACTGGATATTTGGCACAGCTTCTCTTCGGCTTGCGTAGAGCGATTGGAACATCCAGATCCTCTGTGTTATCACCATGCTCCTGTAATGCATCCTGCCGAGAAATGTCGTCAGATCCATCAACATTAATATTTTCATTACATACCATAGGCGAGCTAGTTGACTGGTCAGGACCATGAGCTGGAGTAGGCCTGCGAGTGTAATGGAATGGTAGCGGGGATACTGTTGATGGCGGTGGTGGTGGTGGCGGTGGTGGTGGTTGCGGTGGTGATGACGGTTGTGTTAATTGTGGCACTGGTGATGGTGGTTCCATGAATACGGCATCTGGAGCTATAGGATGTGGCTGCGTGTTTCCGGATTCTGAGAAATACATAACAGATTCAAAGAATGTAACATCTGCACTGATCATATACCGCCGACGCACAGGATCAAAACACTTGTACCCCTTTTGTGATCTGGGGTACCCCACAAAAATACACTTGACAGCCCTAGGAGAGAGCTTGTCAGTACCAGGCGACAACTGGTGGACAAATGCGACTGACCCAAACACACGAGGGGTAAGAATGAACAGATCCTTGTCAAGATAAATAAGTGAAAAAGGAACCTGTTCATTCAAGACGGATGAAGGCATACGATTTATAAGATAACATGCAGTAAGGACTGCATCACCCCAGTAGGAGTACGGAACATGACTCTGAATAAGAAGTGACCTTGTGACATCAAGTAGGTGACGGTGTTTTCTTTCTGCAACCCCATTTTGTTGAGACGTATGAGCGCACGATGTTTGGTGAATAATTCCTTTAGAGGAGTAGTAGTTGGCTAGATTGTTCGTGCACAATTCTAAGGCATTGTCACTTCTCATAATTTTGACAGATGTGGAAAAAACATTCTGAGTCTCATTTAGAAAGTGAATAATAATATTTCCTGCTTCAGACTTATTTTTCATTAGAAAAACCCATGATGCTCTAGAGAAGTCATCCACAAATACAATATAAAACCTGTGCCCCTGATGACCGGGAACACGACTCGGACCCCAGACATCAACATGAAACAACTCAAACTTGGAGTTACTACTCCGACCTTGACTACTGGGAAAAGACGACCTGTGATGTTTTCCCAACTGACACGCCTCACACTGGATAGGTGTGTGAGAGAGACTATAGGGTAGAACTAGACGCAACTTCTGAAGCGGTAAATGACCAAAACGCAGATGCCACAGGAGGGGAGATACTTGTTCAGCAGGAGAAGCTGTGATTCCGGCAAAGGGGGTCTGGTTCAGACGATAAAGGCCTCCTTGCTCATAGCCATGACCAATCACGTTGCCCGTACGGATGTCCTGAAAAATCAAGGAAGATGAATCAAAAATAGCTCGACAATGGAGATCCTTCGTAATCTAACTAATTGACAACAGATTCATAGAAAAATGCGGTGCATGCAAAACATTCTTGAGCTGCATAGAGGACGTCAATCTAGTCTCCCCCTGACCCGTGATAGGAGAATGCGTGCCATTGGCAATAACTACTGTCCGTCCTGGAGGAATCTGAGTGTATCCTGTAAGTAGGCTCTGGTCGCCACATAGATGATGTGTAGCGCCGGAGTCCATGATCCATGGCAGTGTATCAGATCTACTACTGTGGAATGCAAGTGTACTACCTGAAGTACTAGTAGAGGCCGAGGCAGAAGCAGCAGCATCAGTATGATTCTCTGTAGTCGGTGCTGGACCAGATGGTGGAATAATGCCCCTGAGACGGGCAACTAGATCATCAAATCGTTGATCCAATGTAGCAGCAGACGGGGGCTCTATCTGCTCAGCGGCTCGTGCAGATGCAGGAAATCCATGCTTTGAGTAGCATGTATCTTCAGTATGTCCGACTCAGTGACAATATGAGCATGTTGGCCTAGTGCGGCCACCCCTTCCACGGGGAGTACGTCCACGGCCCTGGTGATGAAAACCACGGCCTCCGTTGGCCGCCATGGCTGAGGGATTCTGACTCGCAGCAGCTGAGGGCACTGTGATCCTACTCAATCTGTGAAAAGCCTCCTCCATGGGAGGAATAGTCGAGTCTGCCAAAATCTATGAACGTGCTGCCTCATATTCTGGATCAAGTGCAGCAAGAAACACTCCCACCATCGTCGAATTCCTATATGTCTTCTGCTGTTCCGGCGTGGCGGTAAGAGGCATGAAGCTATAGAGCTTCTCAAACATCCCTCTCAATGATGTATAGAGAGAATGTAAAGGACGACCGTTCTGCTTTATTGTTAATATGTCATGTTGTAGTTGCAGAATCTTCGTCTCATTTTTCACCTGAGAATACGTCGCTGCCAGGATATCCCACATGTCTTTAGCTGTGGGTTGATGTAAAATGTCATTGGCGATTTCAATAGCCAATGTGCCGGATAGCCATACCTTGCATATGCATCATCGTCCTCCCATGAGGCATGGACTCCAGTCTTCTCTGCAGGCTCTGGCTCGGTAAGAATGTGCTTCTTACCTGTAGACTTCATCATACTCATGAACTGCATTGCCCACAGTTCATAGTTCGTACCATCCATTTTGACAATGGGCGCTGGACCACGAAATGCGCCAATAGACGGGATATCTGCCTTGCTGTCCGACATACTGGAAACCGAAGACTGGAGCGACTGAGAGAAAAATAATCTTTGTCTACAGTGACATAGACGGGATTAGTTGCGTGTGTAGACTTCAAGCAACTAACCCCATGTAGATCAGGATGTGTGCCCTAGGGTTTTGGGACTTAGGGCACGTAGGCACGTGCAAGGAGCACGCGCGCACGCACCTAGAGGATCACGCACGCGCTGGAGCACGCAACTGGAGAATCACACGCGCACTGGCGCACGCAACTGTGCGCACGGTGCTGCGCAAACAGGGGCGCAAGGCTATGCGCGCAGGCATGCGGCGATGCACGCACAGTCGCCGGTGATGCGCGAGATGCGCGCACAGGCGCGAGATGTGCGCACAGGCGCGAGATGCGCGCACAGGCGCATAGGCGCGAGAGGCGATGCGCGAGATGCCTGCGCGGAGATGATCGCCGATCGGCTAGGCGGCGCCGATCCGAGAGAGAGGGAGAAGAGAGGCCGGCGGGTGGGGTGTTAGGGTTAGGGTTTCGAGAACTCCAGTCTAGGACCGTCGCTCTGATACCATGTTGGGAAACGTGAACGAGAGATGATCTATTCCATAGCCCTAGGCTCTCTTATATAGGAGAGTAGCCTATGGGTAAATTACATAAAGAGAATAACAAGAAAATAAAATAACGAAGAGGTACAGTTATTCAATATGCGTCAACATTTACATTTATGCTTGTAGCCCTTCAGGTTCCGTAACCCCTCGTGACCCTTCGGGTTCCGTAGCCCTCTATGACCCTTCAAGTTCTGCAACCCCCAGTAACCCTTCGAGTTATGTAACCATTTTACTCTCTAGGGTTTTCTCTCTATATAAGAGACCCTAGCTCTGTGGAATAAACATATCTCATTAGTTCCTCTTCTCAACATGGTATCAGAGCGACGATCCTAGATCGAAACCTAATATCCTAAATCCGCCGCCACCACCAGCCCTCTCTCTGTCGACAGGGAGAGAGGGATGGACCTCCTGCGTCACTCGTGGATTCGATGGTCCCACGCAAGGCAGTCCGAGTCTCCAGCAGCACCAGCTGTTATCTCCAGCGGCACCCAAAGCTTTGCCCAAGGCTCCAACAACTCCACCCGCACCTCCTGCGTCGTCGGCACCGCCTGGAGCCCCCCTCCAACAACCCCTGCTTCACCACGACTTATTTCTTCCAACTTTTTGTTTCTCCTAACTTGATGTTCCATACTCTTTATCCTATCAAGTATGAGAGAAAGGGGGAGTCAGGGATGACTCTTCAAGACGTTTGTTGCCCTACCACGACTGACAGACCGACGCTCCATACTACTACTCAAATCATCTGTTTTCACCGAACATCGACTTCTTCGTAAAGACGTATACTTCTTTTATGACCCGACTACTACTCGTTGGACTTCTTCTACAGCAATTCTTCTCCAGGCACGACAGAGATATGTTTCAGTGGCCTGCAGGCATGACAGAGATACGTTCTGGTGACCTGATATCGTAGCGACTCTACAAACATGACAGAGATACGTTCCGGTGACCTGAAAGTCGTAAACCCATCCTCGAGCAAGGTCTTCTACCAGCAGCGGGCATATTTTATTATGATGCATCGTTTGAAGATGTGGTGTATACTTTTTCTTTTTGTTACAAGTTGCAGCTTTCTCAGCTCCAGCTTGAGGGGGAGTGTTAGAGTTACTATATTTACATTTATGTTTGTAGCCTTTCAGGTTCCATAACCCCTCGTGACCCTTCGGGTTCCGTAACCCTCTGTGACCCTTCAAGTTCTGCAACCCCCAGTGACCCTTCGAGTTCTGTAACCATTTTACTCTCTAGGGTTTTCTCTCTATATAAGAGACTCTAGCTCTATAGAATAAACATATCTCATTAGTTCCTCTTCTCAGCAATAGCCTTACGGAGACGACACACCATACTGGACTCCCCCTCAGCAGCAAACTCAGGTGGCTGCTGCATGTAAACCTTTTCTTGCAGATCACCATATAAGAAAGCATTCTTGACATCCAATTGGAAAAGTGGCCAATCACGTACCACCACAACAACAATAAGAATACGCAAGGTAGAATGACGCGCTACAGGGGAAAAAGTGTCATGATAGTCCACTTTATAGGTCTGGGTGAACCCACGAGCAACTAGCCTGGCCTTGTATCTTTCTACGGTACCATCAGCCCGATGCTTCACAATAAATACCCACTTGCTTCCAACAACAGACGCACCTGGTGGAGCATGGACCACACTCCACGTACCTCGTGATTGTAAAGCCGCCATCTCCTCCTCCATAGCCAGACGCCACTAACTGCTTTGCAGTGCCTCCTGATATGACCGTGGTATCTCTATATCTAATAACCCCACAACAAAGTGCTGAAAATCCTTGGATAGACGCTTCAAGGAAACATGAGAAGGTGCATAGTGCATGCTCTTTTCCGCCTCCGAAGTGCAATAGGTATATCCAGATCCTCAGCAGGAGTAGCAGGGATAGTATTTGTACCATGCACCTCAGTCTGTACATGCAAATCACCCGTGTCATTAGAAGAACTCAAATGCTCAGTACATACCTTGGGCGTGCTGGATGATGGAGGAGGCGCATGAGCATGGGGCCTTCGCTGGTAGACCTATGGAAAGAAAATAGAAGATGATGGTGGAGGTGGTGGTGGAAGCAGTGGTGGTTGTAGAGGCAGTGGTGGTGATGGAGGATGAGATGGAGTAGAACATTGTAACGACGGAGGAGGAGGCATATAGATCTCTTCTCCATCCTCTGAAGGAGTAATCCTGTCACCTGTAGGAGAAAAATACATAATATACTCAAAGAATGTGACTTCAGCACTACCATAGTATCTTCGTCGAACAGGGTCAAAACAACGATATCCCTTTTGGGTTTTGGAATACCCAACATACACATTTGATAGCTCAGGGAGAGAGCTTGTCAAGACGATGAGAGAGTTGATGAACAAATGTAACAGAACCAAAAACACGAGGTATAAGCGAGAAAAGATCTGTCTCGGGAAACACAATCAAGAATGGGATCTTTTCCCCAAGCACCGAAGAGGGCATATGATTTACCAGGTAACAAGCAGTTATAACCGCATCTCTCTAATAGGAATGAGGAGCACGACTCTGAATCAAAAGGGTTCTGGTAACATCCAAAATATGGCGATGTTTCCTTTCAGCCACCCCATTCTGTTGGGAAGTATATGCGTATGATGTCTGATGCACAATACCATGAGACCTAAGAAATTGAGAAAACTGAGTATTGCAAAATTCTAATACATTATCAGAACGTATGAACTTGCCTTTTGCAGAAAAAAATGTTTTTTATTTCATTAATAAAAGATTGAACCAGCATCAGACTTGTTCTTAAGAAGAAAAACCCAAGACAAATGAGAAAACTCATCAACTGCAACAAGATAAAATCTATGCCCCTGATGATCTGGGACACGACTAGGACCTCAAATATCAAAATGGAGCAACTCAAACAGACCATGACTACTTGGACCTTGACGACTCTGGAAAGTGGACCGATGATGCTTTCCAAGTTGGCAGGCCTCGCACTGAAAAGTGGAGCGAGGAGAAATCTGAGGAAGAACATGAATCATCTTTTGCAGAGGAAGATGACCAAATCGTTGATGCCACATATATGGAGAGACAGATCCAGTGCAGATAGAAGAAGAGGCGCCAGCATACGGAGACTGCACTAGTCTGTAAAGGCTCCCTTGCTCACGGTCAGTTCCAATCACTCTGCCCGTGAGTATGTCTTGAAACACAAGAGCATATGAATCAAATATGGCATGACAATGTAAATTTCTGGTGATTTGACTAATTGATAATAGATTCATAGAAAATTTAGGAATATAGAGAACATTCGGAAGCCTCAATGTAGAAGTCAACTGCACCTCCCCCGGACCAGTGATGGGGGAATGCGTTCCATCTGCTATCACAACTGATCGTCCAGGCTGAGTAGGACGAAAAACACTAAACTAACCTCTGTCACCACAGAGGGGATGAGATGCGCTGGAATCCATGATCCATTCAGATAAGTCTGCCCTGTAGCAACCAGTAAAAGCATATTCTATACCTGCCGTAGACGCAGATGCTGAGGCAGCAATCTTAGAGGATCCTGAAGAAGAGCTAGTGGATCCAGACGTGCCAGGCATAATCTCTCTCAGTCGTGCTACGAGCTCGTCAAACCTATGATCAAATGCAGGTAATGAACTCCCAGTCTGCTGTGTCTGCTCTGCAACCCTGGCTGACGCAGGAAACCCATGCTTATAATAGCAGGTTTCCTCAGAGTGGCATGTCCTGTGGCAGTAGGTTCACGGTTGATGGGGTCGACCACCCCCTCCTCTACCACGGGTGGAACTTCCCCGGCTACGATATACTGTATGGCTGCCTCTACCATGTGACGCTGCCATAGCTGAAGAGGTTTGTTGCTATAAGGTACTATCAGAGGATATAGATAGTCTGCTCAATCTTCGATACGCCTCCTCCATAGGAGGTATGTTGCATCAATGAGGATCTGGGCACAAGATGCATTATACTCTGGATCCAGGGCTGCTAAAAATACCCCAGTCATCACAGAGTCTTTGTATGCCTTGAGTTGCTCTGGTGTAGCAGTCAAGGGTATGTAGCCATGTAACTTCTCGAACATACCCCTCAAAGAAGTGTAGAGGGTGTAAAGAGGGCGATCATTCTGCTTCGATGTGAAGATATCATGCTGGAGCTGGAATATCTTAGACTCATTCTTTGCCGGAGAGTATGTTGCGGCAAGAATGTCCCACATAGCCTTGCAGTAGGCTGACTCAATATATCATCGCTATCTCTGTGGATACAGTTCCATATAGCCATACGGGAGCATACGCATCATCCGCCTCCCATGAGGCATTTGTCCCAGTCTTGTCACATGGCTCCTCTGTCGTGAGGATGTGCTTCTTGCCATTACATTGCATCAAATTCATGAACTGCATGACCCATAGTTCATAGTTGGTTCCATCCATTTTGACAGTGGGTGCCAGACCTTTGAAGGCACCCAGGGATGGTACATCCACTTTGTTGTCAGACATGATGACAACTATCTTCAAGATTGGGCTAGCAACAGTAGATACTAGCGTCTACACTGATATACAGGAAGATGGTTGTGGGTGTAGACTCATACCACAACCTCTTCCATCCTTCTGATGAGTCCTTGGGGTAACTAGGGTGTTTCTAGATGTTCACGTTACACCCTAGGTATCCAAGGATCCGTGAGACGGTGATGCGAGGACGCGTGGACGTGTGGGTGGCGACCCGTGGACCTCTAGCGGCGACGCGTGGGACCTCGGCGGTGTGTCAACCTATGACAAGCGGCGCTTGGGCCTTTGGCAGGCATACGGTGAGGTTGGAGCCCGCAGCGACATCTGGCGGTGGGGTTGAAGCCCGCGGCGGCTAGGGTTTTTGGTGGAGTGTAGGATTCTAGGGCACAGGCTCCGGTCTAGGACCGTCGCTTTGATACCATGTGGAAAGGAAACGAAAAAGTTGTATTCCATCTAACCCTAGAGCTCTCTTGTATAGGAGAAAAGCTCTAAGGGTAAATTACATAAACAGGACAATATAAATAAACAATATAGGAAAAGGACAAAATAACATAAATATCTTAACACCTCCATATGATCTTTATTGATTTGGAGAAGGCTTATGATTCTGTCCCACGAGAAATATTGTGGAGGGTTTTGGAGAAGTGACAAGTACATGTTTTATACTTTAATCTCATAAAGGATATGTATGATAGTGTTTTATCTTGTATAAGGACCCCGTATGGGAAGACTGACTATTTTGACATCAACATTGGTCGACATCAAAGTTCAACTTTGAGTCCATTTCTTTGTTCTTGATTATGGACGAGTTGACAAGTCACATTCAGGATGAGTTACCTTGGTGTATGTTATTTGTTGATGATATTGTGTTGATTGACAAGACAAGAGATGGAGTAAATGAGAAGCTTGAGGTCTAGAGACATGCATTGGAGGCTAACGGAATTCGTATAAGTAGGGCTAATATGGAGTGCACCTTTGATGGAAGCAATGGTGAAGGAATTGAGGTGAAGATTGGTGACAATGACATTTGAACGAGAGATTCTTTTAGATATCTGGGATCTATTTTTCAACATGATGGGGAAATTGATGAAGATGTTATTGATAGAATAAATGCAGGCTTGCTAAAGTGGAGAGGAGCCTCTGTTGTTCTCTATGATAAGAAAATTCCTTTAAAATTAAAGGAAAGTTCTACAAAGTAGCCGTGAGACCTGCTATGCTCTATGGATCTGAATGTTGGCCTGTGAACCATAGACATTTGCAGAGAATGGTTGTAGCAGAAATGAAAATGCTAAGGTGGATGTGTGGACACACGTAAAGATCGGATTCGGAATGATGCACTCAGAAAGAAAGTTGGTGTAGCTCCGATCGAGTATAAGATGCGAGAAAACCGCTTAAGATGGTTTGGTCATTTGCAAAGAAGATCATTTGATGCACCAGTTAGGATATGCGAGTGTTGGGATGTTGAACTGGCTAAGAGAGGGCGAGGACGGCCCAAGAAGTGTTGGAAAGATACTATACGAAGGGATCTTAGTTTTTTTAGATATAAGCCCGTGATTGACCCAAGATAGATCTGAATGGAGGCGAAGAATCCATGTAGCCGACCCTACTTAATTGTGGGAAAAGGCTTTGTTGTTGTTGTTGTAGACTCTTGCATTGGGACTGATTTGCTCGCTTCGTCATGAACATTGAACCGATGTGTTCAAGGTGCAAGGAGTAGGTGGAGGATGCAAACCATCTATTCTTTAGGTGTAGGCGCTCCGTCGAGGCCTAGAGTCTGTTTGGGAGCCAAGCTGTGCGTGTGGACAATGAATTGGATTTCTGGGGATCTATTGGGGAAGGATGGAATGACATTAAAATGGAGAGATCTGATCTTGTAGCGATGATATAGGCACTGTGGATTACACGAAATGATGCAGTGTTTCGACAGGAGCGTGTGCATGGTCAAACGTGATGGCACATGCCAAGGTGCTTGTTGAAAATTGTTTTTTAATCCTTTACTTTCATGTAGCCTAATTTAGGTGTGCGATCTTTTGAGGTTATAAATGGTGAAGTTTTTATGCACACACCTATACGGTGGAGGCCCTTCTATAAAAAAAACTCCTATTCGAAAAGATGGAGAGCTCTCGGTGAAGGAGAGAGCACTTGCGATGGATGGTGTGAGATGGAGAGAAGGCATGGGCGAGGGCTACCATCAATGGTGAGGTGAAGGACAGGAGGGCTAACAATCATGAAGTTGAGAGGGGGGAAGGAGGACTGGACGTTTGTCTCTCATCACAAATGTGGCCAGCATTGCATTAGGTGTGAGAGTTACGATCATAGGACTGTCATATGCACATCACCTCCCCGTTGCTTTGGATATAGAGGTGGGTCATCGAAGAGATGCTTGTTTTAGGGCCTTGAAGATTTCTCAGGGCCCTACACCTTCCATCATCTTTGAAGTAAGACCCAAGGTTGGGTTGGGGTTGTATTCTACAACGCACTCTTATGCATTGGCAGCCACTCAAAACCTTTTCGACTCTTCGAAAGATGACATGTTGATTGGTTTGTGCATTGATTCATCTCTGGATATCTACTCGATACTTGGGATGCTCCGAAGACGCCTAGGGTCCTCGTTCACTGGAGATGTGGTGCTTCTTCATGAAGAAGTGTGATGCGTAAGGGGATTGTCACCATCAGAAGCTGCTCGACTATTAATCTTCGAGCAAGGAGGAGGAATTGCCTAACGTCTGCCTCAATGTACAGATGGAGAAGTTGCGGTCCAACATTGATAGTGGCTGGGATCTTTTGTGTACCATTCCTCTCCCGCACTATTTCTTGAAAAGGTAAAAGGGCGGCATCCCACCTTGGGACCCACCCCAAAATGTATGTATATGTAAAGTTAATACGTTACAAAGTGTTCCAAGTTCCAAGTTTTACACAACACCCTAAAATGTTCAATCACATTCTCAGTGTAAAACATATTCCCCCTAAAAATTACGTCGTTTTTGGCACACCAAATTCCCCAAACTAATGCACACGCTGCCCTCGTGCTCATATCCTCAAACTGAACGGATATCTCTCCAAAAGCTTGAACAATCCTATCCAGCCAACCATGAAATGTTCGCCCTTCTCCATACCTGAGTCGAGGATGGACAAGAGAAGAACATGTGCTCTGTCTCCTCTGACGTTAAACCGCATCTATTACAAGTAACATCCCCTGTGCCCAACATCTGCCCCCTACGCCCCTTGATGAGAATCCTGCCAAGCCTGAACTACCAAAGGAAAATCTTGATTCAGATAGGAACCTTGCTTCTCCATATCATCTGCATGTCCAATCCGACCTCCTCTTCCATTCTCTCCCCTTCTGCCGCGAAGAACTCGTATGCCTTCCTCACTGAAAATCTACCATCTCCCTAGACATAATGATCTCTGCCATTCGTCGGTCCCCCTTGTTGTGCCAGTTTCTGCTGTAAGGCCATGAAGTCCTCGACCCTTTGCTCCAACAACTCCAAAGAGATCAGAGATCATGCCTCCATCTCCAGACCTTTTGCACCACCACTTCCTTATCTGCCACCAACTGCAATAGCTGCGGAAACCGCTCCCCAACTGCCCCGCCCCCCATCCAATCAGCCTGCCAGAAAAGAAATCCAGCTCTGTTCCTAGGAATGGGTCTCAACTTAATAGCCAGCTTTGGGATCGCCTACGTAATGCCCCTCTACAAATAGGCGTCCCGTGCTAACCTCCTAAGACATCGATACCTCGTAAATCTTTTGCATCAATCGGCAAACCAAGTCTTCCGACTTCACCAAGATACGCATCACCAACTTTGCCATGAAAGCTTTGTTCATTTCTCCCACCCGCACAACCCTCAACCCCCTTTCCCTTTCGATGTTGTCACCCTATTTCAGTTAACCAAATGGAGGCCCCTTCTACCTTGCCTCCCATCTGACCAAAAGAATCTTCTCATCAATGCTTCAATCCTCGAATGCACCCCTATAGACAACGACCTCGTAGATCGAAAAATCAGGATGGCCGACATCACGTGCTTCAATAGAATTACCTTTCCACCCCTAGATAGCATCCTTGCCTTCCACCTCGCCAGCCTTCCCTCCAGCCTATCTAGCAGTATTCCCCAGTCCCTCCTCTTTGGCCTCTTTGCCACCAAAGGCAACCCCAGATATATGATTGGCAACACAACCATTAGGCATCATAACACCACCGACGCGCACTGAACCTCCTGCACCGAAAATCCAAAAGAAGCCACCATAGACTTCTCCCTATTGATCCGAAGCCTCGATATCGCCCCAAATTGTCCATAATAAGCGGCGCCCTCCGAATCTTCTCTTCCTTCGCCCATAGGAAGGTAATAGTGTCATCGGAATACTGCAAAAGCTGAATGGATACATCCTCCCTTCTATATCCCGAACACCAACCTCCTCTCATTGCCATCCTCATCATCACTGCCAAAGCATCATCCACAATAACGAACAACAACAATGTCAAAGGATATCCCTGCTTGATGCCCCTCTTGGATTGAAAGAATCCCCCTTCCGATCTGACATTAACCAGCACCTCAAGCGATGCCATCGTCACGTACCGCATTATCCATGAGATCCACAAATCCGAAAAATCCCTCTTCTCTAATGAAGCTCGTAGGAATCTCTAGTCCACACAGTCATACGCTTTGGAAAAATCGACCTTCCAAAGCACACTTTTGGCCTTGCACCTCTTCCAGTCAGTCACCACCTCCGATGCCAACACCAACCCATCCGCCAGATCTCTCTCAGGCACAAACACTGATTGCTCCGGGAAAATGATCCAGTCCAGCACCACCCTTAAATAGTGTGCAAGGATCTTCGAGATAATTAGGTACATTGCATTGAACAACGCAATGGGTCTGAAGTCTTCCTTCCACCCTGGTTGGCGCATCCTTCTTTAGTAACAGAAAAATGAATGTCTTATTCAATCTCTCAAAGCCACAGTCCCCCCCCCCAAACACCATCAATACCTCCAACACGTCATGCTTAACCACCTCCCAGAGCTCCTTGTAGAAGCACATTGGGAAGCCATCTAGTCCCGATGCCCCGTCCACATTCTGCTGAAAAGCACCCTCTTTGCCTTTGCATCAGTAAACTCCCGCACTAAATTGTCCGCCTCCTCGCTGGATATCTGGGCCACTCCGCTCCCCCACCAGCCCCAACCAGTTTGGTTGTGCCATCTGCCTAATGCTTGAAAATGCGACCGCAAATACGCCCCCACCTCTCGATCCCCCACTGTCACCTCTCCACCAACGTCGATTGAGTGTATGAAGTTCCTAGGTCTCCTCCCACTGGTCATGGCTTGAAAAAATCGTGTATTCGTATCCCATTCCCTCACACACCTCTGCTTGGAAAGCTACCTCCAAGAGTCCTCCTTTGTCTTCACGAAGAATGTCGTCCACATGCATGCTTATCTCCACCATCTCCCCCTCCAACAATGCTCGCTCATCCTCCAGCCTGTCCAACCTACTGACCTTCTCCCGTACTCAGATTCTTCTATCTCGAGCTTCACACGGTTTGCCTTGTCGAACACCATCAAATACCTATTGAGAGCTGCCAACTTGCAAGCGAGTCTAGACGTTTTCGAACCTGTTGGAGTATATGCGTCACTCTTGTAGATGGGTAATTGGATCCCTCCAGAGTCCAATTACCACATCCAGTGGTTTAGTCGCACATCTACTATCTGTAGGACTTGGAGGGTCAGTGGGGACTATATAAGAAGCCCCAAACCCATTGTATCAGATGACAAAAAGTGAATGAACACATCAGCCCTTTGAGACATTCTCCTGTGGTTTCATCTCACTCCTTAGGGAGTAGGGTTCCACGTAAAATCCCGGTTTTCTTGTTTTTTATTCTGTATCTCTGATATTATGCTTCTGCATCCTTAGTTTTCTAACATGGTATCAGAGTTGGTTCGATTCTCAAGGATTTTATGTTCTTTATTTATGTTCGAGATTCAAGAATCGATTCTAGGGTTTTTTGTTGAAACCTCAATTCACGATTTGGTCGGGATTCCATTGTTCAAGATTCAATTCTTGTTCTTGAAGATTATTCTGAAGATTATTGATATTCGTCTATTATTTGAAGATCTATTCATATTCTAAGATCCGTCTATGTTTAAGGAAATTTTTCGCTCCACATATTCAGTTCTAGGTTTTTTTGGAGAACCCCAATATTGTGAAGATCTGCAAAGCATCACGAGTTTGGAACGAAGCCCTAAAGGGATTCTCGCCATCACGTATATCTCTCGTTTGTTCTACCTTGGATTTCTGGAACCCTATAGCATCCTGCGCCAATATTCACAACCCTCGAAAGCACAAGATCCCCAGCAAAAGTGTACATCTTCAGGCTACTGTTGTTGCAGCGATATCTCCAGCGTGAGAAAAAGAATGGATGCGCTGCCACTTCATTGACTCCTAGTGGAGATGTCACATCTCCTCCATCGCACAGGCGGTGCACTTCTCTTCATCTTCTTCAAATACAACAAATGCGGAACAATCTCTTCTGGTAGTGCAACCACCAGATGATCCCAGTGGTGGTGGCACAACCCTTCTCACAATCACCCCCTGTTCATGCAGTGTCGTATCCCCCGAAGCACCTCCCCAGGTAGAGCCTTCCCTCTCGTGGCTCCTCCATATCTAGAACAACCGGCATTCCTCGTCGAACACACTTTCAGGCGATCCCTGCGACGGGGATGAGATCCTTCCAGGCTATGACTCCTGAGCAGTCGAAGCTCCATCTACGATAGCAATCTCTAAATGCAACTGCGACGGTACATCGATGATCCTCCATCTCTCCATCTTCGCCCAGGCGACGACAACATCAGGAAAAACCCCATCGGGGCGGGGGGACGACGGGAATGGGTTTCCCATATGGGAACCCTAAATAGAAGATTGCTTTGTTTTTCAGCCTAATTTGGCGCCTACTCTTATGGGCCCAATTTAGGGCTATTGCTTTCAAAGAAAATAGGGGGTTGATATTTTGAGCCCAACTATGGGCTACAACTCTCAAAAGGAAAAATGGAATGGCTCATAAAAAGGTAAAAACCAAGAAAAGTTGTGACGGCTTATTTGTTCATCTATGTTCTCACATTTTATTGTATTCTCCCAACTTTGTCGATGTCATTATTTTTCGACAAGTATGAGAGAAAGTGGGAGTATTATGTAGAGTTCTACATGTCAGTTTTTCAGATTCTCCAGATTCCAGTCTAACCATATTTCAGACTCTACAGAGATTTTCAGTTTAAGACTCGACATTCAGATTGGTTCCGAATCTTCAGTTTGATGCGCACATGTTCACCATCACTTGTGTGGTCCCTATCTTTGTTTTTTGTCTCAGAGTTTTTATGTGATCCATAAGGACTCCAGAGTAGAGATCACATTTTCTATGCCATGTGGGGTAGGGTTTTCATGTGGTTTCATAGGGACTCCAGAGTAGAGATCTCATTCTCTGAGTATGGGAGAGACCTAGTTCCATGACAATGAGACTTTCAGACTCCATTCTCTAACAATCGTGGACTCCGACGAGGATGTCTCCACGACTTTTTCAGTTCGGCCTTTCAAAGATGAAGCAGTTGTCCACATGATACAGTCTTCTATATGTGGCGGGTCAGAGTACTCCGACGAGGAGACTCATTCAGTTTATGCGACTCTGACAAGTGCAGTACAGAGCACATGTTCTTCGACGAGGAGCCTAGTTCGGCTCACATTCCAACGTGTTTGTTCCTCCTCACATGTACAGCGTGAGAAGTAATGTCATCGACAACAATCGACAGTTGTGTTTGCATTGAGTTGATATTGTCCGTAGTGTCATGTATTGTGAGTTTGAGTGATTTCTTTATGTGTCCAAGCTGAGCATTGCATGCTCCAGCTTGAGGGGAATTGTTAGAGTATATGTGTTACTCTTGTAGATGGGTAACTGGATCCTTGCATGGTCCAATTACCACATCTACTTGTTTAGTCCCACATCTACTATCTGTGGGACCTGGACGATCAGTGTGGGCTATATAAGAAGCCCCAGACCCACTGTATTAGATGAGAAAAAGTGAATGAACACATCAACCTTTTGAGGCGTTCTCTCGTGGTTTCATCCCGCTACTTAGGGAGTAGGGTTTCACGTAAAATCTCAGTTTTCTTATTGTTTATTCGGTATCTCTGATATTACGCTTCTGCATTCTTAGTTTTCTAACATAACCCATTGGGGTACATCTAACCCAGAATTCCGCCACGGCCTCACAGAACACATCCTCCAGTAACCATGCCTTCTCCAACCTGAAGAAAGTGCGAGGCCGATCTCCCTCCCCTGAGAACCACATCAAGGGCATGTGATCCGAGTGCGCCCTGGGCAATGCCCGAGCCCCAACCAGAGGAAACAGAAGAATCGCCTCCATGGACATCATAAATCTGTCAATACAGGATCTAGTTTTGGAATTCCTCTATGGGGTTTGGGAAGGAAAAAAGAAAACCATTGTGTTGAGATATCAACATGTCTTACTTAAATATACACTAGAAATATCCATAGCTTTATTAGTCTGTTAGTAAAAGTACGGCCCTTTGAATTGCCCATCTTAACTATATATTCCCTAGAATTGGGTGAGGACTTTGTAGTACGACGTCATTGGGGGTAATTTTACAAGGACGTGGCAGCTTTTGGAAGATGACTATAGCATCTCTCACTAGTCGGACTTACCTCTTCTAATGCCGCCTCCACTTAGCTTGGATCCTACAGAGAATGATGCAGATTCATGTGATTCTGACTAGACCTTCAACCTTGTGAGTAGTCCTTTTACGAGCTTTTCCCACCGACATTAAAAGAATACACTCTTAATTTGTTTTGATCATAAGTCAATTTTTCATGATATTTATTATAGCATGCCGGTGGATACAGAATGTAAAATAGTTTTTTGACCTGCCATAAGATGATTAATCTCTTTCTGGAATATCACCTCAGTTTCTTACTTTCTTGAAGGATGTCCACGTGCCTAAGAAATTATCCATGCCCATCAAAAAGTAAAAGTAAGTTCATAACCTATTTAGAATTCTATTTGTTCTAACTATTGATCATATGTGAGAGGTTACCCTACCATTTGATGATATAAAATGTCATAATTTGCAGACTATAATCTTTTCGTTAACTGTGGTGGTGAAAAGCTTACTATCGGAGACAATGAATATGAGGAAGACATTTCACAGATTGGGCCATCAACTTTCTTTCTTTCTGGAAGTGGGAAATGGGCTTTCAGTAGCACAGGAGATTTTATAGATAGCAGTGAAGTGGGTTATTTAGCTGTGAACAGGACAAAGCTGAACATTCACAGTCCAGAATTGTACATGTCAGCTCGCCTTAATCCTTTGTCTCTAAAGTATTACGGGCTATGCCTGCAGAACGGAAATTACACAGTCAAGCTTCACTTTGCTGAAATACAGATAACGGATGACCACACATTTTCCAGTAATGGGAGACGATATTTTGATGTATCTATCCAGGTAGTCTAACTGCCGTTACTGTCATTTTTAAAGATGTACTTGACTTATTTAGATTTTAATTTCAGAACTAAATGAACTTCTTTTGTGCATTAGGGCCATCTCCCTCTTTTTTCATTTATTTGTGATTCATGATTATATTTTTATGCTTCTCTTAGGTTGTTGGCTTTGGGAAGAGAGTGTCTTCACCTGGTCATGTATATGCTAGGGTGAAGCAAATTACTGAAGTTGTGTTTTAAATCTCCAAAGAAGCTATTTTGGTATAACCTTAGTGCATGTGTTTTGGTTGCGTCTAAGTGTACGTTCCATACTGGAGCCTATTAATTATGCACTAGGTTGCATAGACTCTTGTTGTTCATGAAGTTAGACGTTATTCACACTGTTGAGATATTTGTATCTCACATTATTGTTTTTCTCATTTTTATTTTCGTTATCTACCTCTCATGTAATTAACATGTATCTCACATTATTGTTTTTCTCATTTCTATTTTCATTATGTACCTCTCATGTAATTAATCCAGGGCTTTTCTCCTATATAAGAGAACCCTAGGGTCTCATCTGATGCATTCTCTTCTTTTCTCCTAATATGGTATCAGAGCAACGATCCTAGACCGGGGTTTCCGTATCCCACCAACCTTAACCCTACACACCCCTCCCCCTTCTCCCGCCGCTGCCGATACCCTCCCCTCCCACCGCCACCGGTACCCAACCCCCCCAGCCCCCGCCGCTGCGGGTACCCCCGCGTGCAACCCAACCACCCAAGGGCTATCATTGGGGCTCTCCCTTGCCGCCCAACTGCCCAAGGGCTGCTGCCAGGGCTCTCTCTTGCCGCCTAGGGGCTGTCGAATCGCAGCCCGCCGATCTGCAGTGGCCGACATAACTGGACCAGCCACTCCCAACACCGGTTTGGCCCCACCTTCGTGTTCTTACTGCACTTTGTCATTTCTGCAGGCCGATAAGGTCTGATTTTGTTCGGATTTCGTGATTTTTCACATATAAATCACGTCTTCCGACTCTAGACCATAACAAAAAGTAGTGAGGATGGTTGTATGAGTCTACAGATACAACCAATCCTCCAAATGATTGTGTAGAATCACTCAGATTAGTCTACTCCTCAGTTTGTTCCGGGTTTCGGCATCTTTATTACAATGTCAGTGAACAAGGGTGACGTCTTTTCATCGTCCGATGTCTTCAAGGGTCCGGCTCCCATTATGAAGATGGATGGGACCAACTACGAGTTGTGGTCCATGCAATTACGCACCCTCATGTAGTGTCATAACAACGAGAACATTCTGACAGATTCAGAGCCGGCAGACAAGGCTAGGGCTAATGCTTCTTGGAAGCAAGACGATGTCTGTGCTCGCATTTGGCTCTCTGGGACACTCACCACAGAGATTTCCAACAATATTATCAATCAACCCACAACAAAGGCTATGTGGGACATCGTAGCAAACATATACGGGCAGGCAAAGAATGAGAGCAAGATTCTTCAGCTACAGTATGATATTTTCTCAACCAAGTAGAATGGTCAACTACTTCATGCCCACTTCTCACATCTTAGAGGCATGCTTGAGTGACTACACAGCTTCGTGCCTATTACTACCAGCACTGAGCAGCAACATGCATATCGAAATGCCACTATGACAGGAGTCTTTCTGTCATCTCTTGACTCTGAGTACGATGCGACACGTACTCAACTACTGACTGGAGAGACGATACCTCCAATGGAGGAGGTCTACAAGAGTTTGAGTAGAATCACTACCTCATCTACTACTACTACCCAGACTTCCTCTGCTATGGCAGCCTCTCGTGGCAGAGGGGGGACTTCACAGTTTTGCAGGCGCAAACCTCGTGGTCGAGGAGGAGGACGTCAACGTGGCCCATGTTCACATTGCCACCGTCCTGGTCATTCTGAGGAGACATGCTATCTGAAGCATGGATATCCAGTGTCTGCCCGTGTTGCTGAGCAGACCGAGCCTACTTCTTCCCCTGCTCATGATGCGCGCTTTGTTGATATTGTTTCCAGATTAGAGAGATGATGAGCACTCCCACCACTTCAGCTACAGGTTCTTCAGATATAGTAACTACTGCATAGCTTCTTCTAGTTCATCGGGTATTTCTTATGCGCATACCTGTTGTAGCGGTTCATCTTTAACTGATTGGATTATGGATTCTGGAACATCACATCATATGTGTGGCGATCGAGCACAATTCAGTTCTTAGAGGTCTATCCTGCCTGGTAGATCCGTGGTGATTGCTAATGGGGTCCGTCTACCCATTGTTTGTCAGGGGGAGATTGTTCTAGCTCCTTCTATGCATCTGCAGAATATTTTATATGCTCCAGACTTTCAGATGAATCTTTCGTCTATTAGTCAAATTACAAAAGATTCTCATTGTCGTGCCATATTTGATCCCTCTTCTCTTGTGATTCGGGACTTACTCACATACATGGTGATTGGATGTGGCCGTGAGCAAAGAGGACTGTACAAGCTTGTCCTACCATCTTGTGCTGGGGTTGCTACTATTCCTTCAGGATTTGTTTCTCCTTTCATGTGGCATCTTCGCTTTGGACACCTTCCTCTACAGAAGATGTTTCATCTTCTACTTCATATCTCTACTTGTGCTACTTTGGACTGTGAAGCCTATCAGCTTGGGAATCACCATCATTTTTCTTTTCTGAGTCGTCAGATGAGTCAGTCATTTAAGTTGTTTCATTTTGATATATGGGGTCCTAGTCGTGTTCCCAATCATCAGGGACACCGTTTTATATGGTTGTTGTGGATGATTTTTTTAGATTATCTTGGGTGTCCTTGTTGAAACATAAGTCTAAAGCAGGTGCTATCATTAAATCTTTTCTTATTTAAGTTTAGAATATCTTTTCTGCTAATGTGAAATTTATTCGTACTGACAATGCCTTGGAGTTTTCCACCTTACATTTATCTAAATTTCTCTGATCTCTTGGTATTGTTCATCATACCTCTTGTGCTTATACTTCACAACATAATGGTGTAGTTGAACGCAAACACTGTCATCTTCTGGATGTCACGAGGACCCTTTTGATTCAGAGTCGAGCTCCTCATTATTTCTGGAGTGATATTGTTCTCATTGTTTGCTACTTGGTGAACCGTATGTCGTCCACTACTCTTGGAGAAAAGGTTCCCTTTTTTATTGCATTTCCCGAGAAGGACCTATTCTCCCTTCACCCTGAGTTTTTGGGTATGTGGCTTTTGTCCACATTTTCACTCCTGGTCGTGATAAGCTCTCACCTAGAGCTGTCAAATGTGTCTTTGTTGGTTATTCTCGTACCCAGAAAGGGTATAGATGTTTTGATCTTGTATGACGATAATATTATGTTAGTGCTGATGTCATATTTTTTTGAGTCTATTATGTACTTTTCTCCTACAGGTGATAGGTTGTCTAACGTTGTTTCTGGTGAGGATGTTGTTCCTCCTCTGTTATCTCTACTATATGCAACCCATGTTAAGTCTCAGTTATCTCCACCTCTACCACCTCCACCTCCGCCTACCCTGACGCAGTTCCCACCACGGTTTTACATTCGCAGGTCTTCTACTCTCCCCTTTGCTCATGCGCCTTCCCCATCATCCAGCACGCTCCAGGTATGTAATGAGCACATTGTTTCTACTGATGGCACTGGAGATTTGAATGTTCCACAGGATACTACACAGGATGAGTTGACACCAGAGAACAGAGAGGTCGATGACCTGGATGTCCCTATTGCCTTGAGGAAGCCACGTCGCCAATGTGCCACTTATTCTCTCGTTGCATATGTTTCACTGGACCATCTTTCAGAGGAGTATAGGAGGTTTGTTGTGGGACTCTGTTGTTACTATCCCATGAATATATCAGGAGACCATACAGGATAGTAGGTGGCGACTTGCCATGGAGGAGGAGATGTCCGCTTTGCAGTCGCGTGGTACCTGGAGCATTGTTACTGCTTCTCCAGGTGCCTTTGTTGTGGGATGCAAATGGATCTTTACGGTGAAGCAACAGGCAGATGGCAGTGTGAATCGCTACAAGGTAAGGCTTGTGGCATGTGGGTCCATCCAAACTTATGGGGTGGACTATCAGGATACCTTCTCTCTAGTGGCCAGACACTCGACACTTCGCATTCTTCTATCAGTTATTGTTCCACGAGACTGACATCTTTACCAACTTGATGTGAAGAATGCATTTTTATATGGTGATCTACATGAGGTATATATGCAACAACCATCGGGGTTTGCTACTAAGGGGAGTCTCAAGAGGTGTGTAGGCTCCATAAGGCAATTTACGGTCTGAAGCAGAGTCCGAGAGCTTGGTAACAAAAGCTATCAGAGTTGATAGAGCAACATGGGTTTGTGCAGTCTACTGCACATCATTAACTTTTTGTTCAGAGGACACAAAGGAGGTATTGTTGCTAATCTTTTCTATGTTGAGGATGATATTGTCACAGGGGATGATGAGCAGGGCATTTACGCTGCCAAGGAGTTCCTAGGTCAACAGTTTGTGACTAAGGACCTTGGTAATCTTTGATACTTCCTTGGATTAGAGTTCGCCAGGAACCAACGTGCTCTTTTGATGACCCAGAGGAAGTTTTTGACGGATCTTCTTTTAGAGACGGGTATGACAGGGTGCAAGCTTGCTACTACCCCTATGGATCCGAGTATGAGATTATATGATGATGACAATGAGGAGGTAGATAGGAGGAGATATAGAGAGCTTGTTTGGAAGCTCCTATATGCCACTATCACCAGACCTGATATATTTTTTGTTGTGAGCAAGGTTAGCCAGTTCATGGAGCAGTTCAGGAAGGTTCATATGGATGCAGTCTATATGATCTTTGAGATATTTGAAGACTTCACCTGGTTCTGGTCTTATATTCAGCAGAGGTACATCTCTTGAGGTGACAGCTTGTGCAGATGTAGATTATGCAGGTTGCCCTAGAGACATGAAGTCTACTTCTAGCTTTGCTATTTTCATTGGGAGCTCTCTCGTATCATGGAAAAGCAAGAAGTAGACAGTGGTTGCTAGATCAAGCGGCTTTATTTATTGCCAACAATCCTGCATTTCATGAACAGACCAAGCATATAGAGGTGGATTGCCATTACACTAGACATAATCCAGAAAGGTCTCATATCCACCTCCTATGTTACTACTGGAGATCAGACTGCTGATATTTTCACCAAGGCTCTTGCTAAATGTCCATTTCAGAGGTGTTGTTCCAAGCTGAGTATGATAGATATATATGCTCCAGCTTGAGGGGGAATGTTGAGATATTTGTATCTCACATAATTATTTTTCTCATTTCTATTTTCGTTATGTACCTCTCATGTAATTAACCCAGGGCTTTTCTCATATATAAGAGAGCCATAGGGTCTCATCTAATGCATTCTCTTCTTTTCTATTAACACACACAAGGCCCAGGCATACCCCAATTAAAATATTTACATTGTCATTCATGACATCAATATATCCACGTGACTCAAAAAAACAATATATGCCAGTCTCTTAAAAGGTTGGTAAAGCATGTGGAAGCATATGCATATAGTATGTAGGAAAATCACAATATGCTAATAAAGAAAAACAAGTTTAGGTGGAAGTAAAAAAAAACAAGCATACACAAGACAAATCTTTCCAGAGGCATCCAATTGACTATAACTACCTCGGATGCTGTCTACCTCCTTGAATAAGAGGGAGCTGTGGAATGGCCTATGTAGCCGCGTATGCACCTGCTGGTTTTTTTATAAGGTCATTGAAAATTTTATAAGGTTAACGTACTTTACTTTAATATGAAATTTTCATAAATTAGTAATTTTGATTTGGCTTCTTCTGAAAATTGTCTAATCCTTTCAGTTATGTTTATAATGTAATTTATGCTTTGTTTTTCCTGTTTCCAGGGGCGAAAAGTTCTAAAAGATTTTAATATTGCAAAGGAAGCAAATGGAATAGCTCGTGAAGTAATTAAGAGTTTTGTTACAATCGTAAATGATGGCATTTTGGAGATCCACTTTCAATGGGCAGGAAGAGGAACAACTTCAATTCCACAGAAAGGAGTATATGGGCCACTCATTTCAGCTATCTCAGTTACCCCAAGTAGGAACTCTGTCCTTGTTTTCTTGCCACATGCTGAAAGGCTCTCTCTCTCTCTATATATATATATATATGGATGTGTGTGTATATAAATAACATACAATAATTTCTTTTATGCAGACTTTGAACTGTACCGTCCTTGTTTTCTTGCCACATACTGAAAGGCTCTATATACATGTATGTGTGTGTATATAGATAACGTACAATAATTTCTTCTATGCAGACTTTGAGCCGTACCTGGGGCCAAGAGGGCTTTCTGTTGGAGCAATTATTGGTATTGCAGTTACTTCACTAGTGTTTCTTGTTGCCTTGCTTGTATTTCTCTTTTGGTTCTTGAGAAGATGTTACCAGGCCTGATAACGGTAAGCTATGAATATTTTATCATTTTGGTTCCTGAGAAATTAATGGATGACTTCTTAAAGATTGTATGTCTGCAATTATCTGCTTAGTGATGAATGTTTCAACACTATCTCTATACCTTACTAAAGCTGGGTTTTCTGCCCCCAGCTTGCCACATGACATCCCAATAACTCCCGTCCTTCTTTCCATACACAGGTCTCGCCATCCTTTCTTTCCATGGCCTTCCCCGGGTGCAGACACGTGAATTCCTGATGCGTCCACACGCTACCTCCCTTTCCACATTCCCCATTCTCAATCCCCGTGCGATTCTCTGGAATCCCCATCCTGTGAGTACGCTCCTCCCACCTTGCACCAACCTCCTCACCCTCTATGTCGTCACCCGATCCCCTCTTCATCCCCCACCTGATCTTGGCCAACATCAACATCGACAACAACCTCTCCCTCATCTCCCACCACCCCCTCCCTCGATCCCTCCTCCCCCTCCGAGCACTGCTTCTTCCTCTCCCCCCTCCCCCTCCCCATGGGCCCCGATTCCAAGTGCCATCTCTCCCACATGACCTCCTCCGTCTCCCAACTCTACTCCAAACCCATCTACCCCTTCATGTCCTACTCCCCTATTACCTCTAACCCTTCGCCCCTCCCTCACACTCCAGCTCCTCTCCCACTGTTGTGACCCCCTCTCCCGTCTCCATTACTTCTCCCCATGTGCCATTTGCCACCTCCTTCTCCCTCCTCCCACTTGTTCCACCCCATCGACAACTTTGACAAGCTCGTATGGATCAAGCCCCTCGACAAGAATGACTTCCTCACTCACAATGTCCTCACCTGCGCTCGCAGCCCCTACTGCATCGGTCTTGACCTCAGCCCTGGCGTCAGGAAGTTTCGCCGCTTGAATGGACACCGTCATCAGCATCATTGTTAACGGAAGAGGAGAGAGATCATCTCCTCCCGTGATTTGCTCTCCCTTCAGATCACCACCGTACACCAGTTCACGTTCTATGACGGTGTGTTCAACCGATGGCTTCCTCCCTTCTCCTTTCCCCCTCTTTTAGTATACTCCCAGTCCCTTTTTACATTTTCTTCTTCTTTTATAGAATTTCGGTCATACCTCCATTACGACGATGAATCAGGAGTACAAGGCCTTGTGGAAGTCACGAGCATCTCAAAGAATGTGGAGCTTTAATTAATGTGTACTAATCTCAAGGAACCATTCTCTGATTGAGGGTATACCTGGCTTCACGAACAACGTGTGAATCTATGCGAGCATCGTGCTCAGCATGAAGGTTGCCACCAGAATCGGCAACATTTGGAGGACCTGCTTCATCTTCTCCACACTTGGATCACTGTCCGGAGGATCCATTTCCAAGTTGGCCATGTTTTCACTGCAGCTTTGTTTAGTAAGCTGCAAATTACACGATGTTTGTGTAAGCAGCATGTTTGTTTGATATAAGAAATTTTCATTTCTTATATCAAAAGAAAATAGTATCATATCTTCCTATGATGGAAGTATAATTAAGATTTTTAACTATACACAAGTTGACTTTTTTTGAAAGGTTACTTAGTGTGGCTGCTATGGAATTAATTCCTGTAAAGTTTAAATTCTATTTTTTCAATCTTTTTCGGTTATTTTCCATGGTTTTTATCTCTAGATAGATGTACTTTTCACATATCACTTATAGAGGTTTAAATCTTACCATCCACTCCAATCCAAGTATTCGATCCAACCCTTCCTCTTTTGTAGGTAACTTCCTCTTATCGTCATTTACCTTTTGTTTTTCTGTAATTTTGTGTCTACTTCTCCATGCCTATCTGATCAAAGATAGTTTTTTTGCTATAATGTTGTAGTTACAACTGATTATAAACGCAACACTTTAGCTTTATTTTCTATTTTATATACAAGAATATTGTGAGCATACATAAAAGAACATGCTTATCTGCACATTGTTTTAACTTGGATTTCACACACCTCAATTCATTCTGTCTTTCTTCTATAAGCTAATGAAATATTCTAACTTCTTATCTTCTTAGTTTCTTTTGTTCCCGCCGCGAAGCGCTGGTATGCACCCTAGTAGTTTATTATTATTGAGAGAAAACAAACTTGATAGATTTTGAGGCCCTAGAGTTCTCTTATATAAGAGGAGAAACATGTTAAGAAAATTAAATAATAGAAACAGGAAGAAAAGAGAATACATAATAACAGAAAAAGATAAATAATATCTTAATGCTCCCCCTCAAGATGGAGCATAGATATCAATCATGTTCAGCATGGAACAACACCTCTGGAATGACCCTCTAGATAAGGCTTTGGTGAACACATTTGATGTCTGTTCCCCTGAGCTGACGTGGGAAATAAGGATAAAGCCTTTCTGAATCATGTCGCTAATGCAGTGATAATCAACCTCAATATGCTTGGTCCTCTCATAGAAGACATAATTGTTGGCAATGAAGAGAGCAGCCTGGTTATTGCATTGTAGATTCATGGGAAGAGGAGCGTCAATAACTAGGTCAGTCAGAACGGATATGATCAACATCATTTCAGTACTCCCCTATGCCATGGCTCTGTACTCTGGCTCTGCACTACATCTGGCAACTGAAGTCTACTTCTTGTTCTTCCATGACACCAAAGAAAGAGCTCCCTATGAATACTGTTTAGACTTCATGTCCTTGGGACATCTTGCATAATCTGCATCTGCACATGCTATAATAAGGAGAGGACTTCATGTACCTTTGAATCATATGGACCGCATCCATATGTGCCTATCCAGGCTGCTCCATGAACTGGCTAACTCTTCTCATTGCAAAAGAGATGCATGGTCTGGTGATAGTTACATATAACAGCTTCCCAACAAGCTCGTTGTACCTCCTCTTGTATACCTTCTCTGTATCACCATCATATAATTTGATGCTAGGATTCGTAGGAGTAGTGGCATGCCTGCAATCCGCCATGCTTGTCTCAGAGTGAAGATCAATAATTTACTTCCTCTGGGTCACAACAAGACTCCCTAATTCCTAGCAAACTCAAATCCTAATAAGTAGCATAAATCACCAAGATCCTTGGTAATAAATTGTTGCGCAAGGAAATCCTTAGCCACATGGATTCCATGCGCATCATCCTCTATAACAATGATATCATCAACATTGACCGGTAGGGTAACTATACCTCTTTGAGTCCTTCGAACAAATATTGAATGATCTGCAGTTGATATTGTAGAGACTTATGTTATGATGTTATATACCGTTTCTTATTTTCTGTTTCGTTCCTGGGCTCTTATGTATTTTACCCATGGGATATCTCTATATAAGAGAGCCTAGGGTTCCTTGGAATAGTAGATCACTCATTTTCTCCAATATGGTATCAGAGCCAAGACCCTAACCCTAACCCTAGGGTTCTCCACCACCGCCCCTATCTTTCTCTCACTTCCGCCGCCAACGCCGCCGGACCCTCTCCTCCGCCACTCTCTCTCTTCCGCCGCCCCTCCCCTCCTCCGCCTTCCTTTCGCGGGACCCCCTCCTCCGTCGGGTCCTACCTCCGCCGCCGCCAGGGTCCCTCCTCTCGCCACCGGGACCAAATCCCCGTCTCTCTCCACCGCCGATCCACGTCAAAAGGTAGGGGACCCTCACCGCCGGGTTCCCCTTCCTTCCACACCGACGCCACCTCTTCTGTCAGTCGTTCTATCTTCATGGATTTGAGTGTGTAACGTCTACATATGCACTCAAATCTGATCACGTCTTTGTAGACACCTGTTTCTGGTCTACGATCCCTAGTTCTTCATCTACGGAGACATGTCAGAAAACAAAGTCGATATGTCCTCCATAGGCGCCTTCAAAGGTCCTGCGCCAATAGTCAAGAAGGATAAGACAAACTATGAGCTCTGGGCGATGCAGTTCATGACTCTCATGAAGTCAAACGGCAAGAAGCATATACTTACCGAGGATGAGCTGACAGAGAAGACTGGGATCTATGCCTCTTGGGAGGCTGATGATTCTTATGCCAAGGTTTGGCTGTCAGGCACACTGTCGATGGAGATTGCCAATGATGCCCTCCATCAGCCCACTGCCAAGGCAATGTGGGATATTCTGGCCGCTATATATTCCCAAGTACGGAACGAGACCAAGATGTTACAGCTCCAGCATAATATATTCACAATGAAGCAGAATGGGCGGCCACTTCACTCATTGTACACGTCCCTGAGAGGGATGTTCGAGAAATTATATAGTACCATACCACTCACGGTGACTCCAGAGAAGCAGAAAACCTTTCGGAATGCTACCATGGTGGGTGTACTACTTGCAGCGCTCGATCCTGAGTATGAGGCATCCCGCTCTCAGATACTAGCCGATGTTGTTATTCCTCCTATGGAGGACGTTTATTGGAGGCTCAGTCGTATATCAGTTTCTTCCAGCACATTTACTCCACCCCCATCGGCGATAGCGGTATCGCGCGGAAGAGGTGGTCAGTCTTCTGGTCGTGGACGTGGACCCCGTGGACGAGGAGGTCGATTTCGCCAGCCGTGTTCATTTTGTCATCGCACAGGCCACTCAGATGATACATGCTACTCTAAGCATGGGTTACAAGCATCAGCGCGTGTAGCCGAGCATGTCACGTCTCAGTCAGCATCCACTACAGATAACCGATTCAAAGAGCTTGTGGCACGTCTACGTGATATTATGCCTCAATTATCTACTGATTCTCCAGGTGGATCATCAGATGTTGCTGCTACAGCTTCTGCTAGTTCGTCTGTTGCTGCCAGTACCTCAGGTAGTGCCACTGCCTTTACATCTTGTCATGATCTCTCTGATTGGATTATAGATTATGGTGCCACCCATCATCTCTGCCGTGACAGAGAGAAACTTGAGTCATACATTTACAGAATGTTCTACGTGCTCCTGAGTTCTCCATGAATTTGTTATCTATTAGTCAGATTACGAAGGATTTGCACTGTCGTGCTATATTTGACCCATCATCTCTTATTTTTCAGTACATACTAACGGGCAGGGTGATTGGCTGTGGCTCTGAGCAAAATCGTCTCTATCGTTTGGTCCGGAACTCTTATGCTGGCGTCTCTTCACATTTAGCCAAATCAGTCTCTCTGTACACCTGGCATCTTCGCTTTGGCCATCTCCCGCTCCAGAAAATGCGACACCTCTTGCCTCAGATCTCTCCTAGTTCGTCATTTCGCTGTGAAGCGTGTAAGTTGGGAAAGCATCATCAGTTTAGCTTTCCTAGTCGTCAGAGTCGGAGCAGTAGCTCCCCGTTTGAGTTGTTTTATATTGATATTTGGGGTCCGAGTCATGTACCTGATCATCAGGGACATAGGTTTTATCTAGTTATGGTGGATGACTTTTCTCGTGTATCTTGGGTCTTTCTTTTAAAGAATAAATCTGAAGCAGGGGATGTTATTAAAAATTTGATTAATGAAGTGCAGAATATTTTCTCTTCTACTGTCAAATATGTCCGTACAGATAATGCATTGGAATTCTGCACCCGTTCTCTCTCTCAGTTTCTTTCATCTAAGGGTATTATTCACCAAACCACCTGTGCATACACATCTCAACAGAATGGCGTGGCAGAAAGAAAACAACGTCACCTTCTTGACATCACTCGAACCCTTCTTATCCAGAGTTGTGCTCCTATCACTTTCTGGGGGGGATGTTGTCCTTACAGCCTGCTATCTGGTCAATCGCATGCCATCTTCTGTCCTTGGTGAGAAAATTCCACTTTCTGTCATTTTCCCTGATAAGGAATTATTCTCACTCTCGTGTCTTTGGTACTGTTGCATTTGTTCATCACCTATCTCCTGGACTTGACAAACTGTGAACCCCTCAGGATCCGGGTACCCGTTTACGACAAAATTCGCAATATTTTATTCACATGAGATCACACAAGTCGCAGAAAAACAGGGAAAATTTTTTGCGCAATTATGACATTCATTTCCATCACATAACCACAAAGTAAAAGAGATAAATGGTACCAAAATTTCTTTTCATTATTATTCATATCAATTTTTTTCATCATGTACAATGTCTGTCAGTATACACAATATATCCCAAAATGTAGTACATAAGAGAAAAGAAAGGGAAGCATTTACATCACTATCTGAACAAAAATTGAGACAAAGTAATTCATACCGTCTAGTGTATACTCTGTCTCCAGGAAGCATGTATAGCTACTGAGCTGCTACTAAACTGCAGGCTGTTTGCCTGCCAAACACGTTAGGAAAGAAGAGGCGTCAGCAATCGCTGGTACCTCCCCAAAACTTATAAGAATAACTAGTCATTTTAATATGTGCAAAAGCAAGCAAGTAGAAAGGTGGAAAGTAAAGTTTACATCTACTTGCGTAAGTAAAAAGGTTTTTCAGACTACTTGTAAGCATTTCAAATGTGTGTCCCAAAACCCAACATTTCCCACATGTGACATATTTATATAGTAGTTACGTATTCACGAGTGTATGAGTGTGAGCACATATATTATTTTCTTCAGAGATCACGTTGGTGAGTGATAATGGAAAAGTTAAGATTTGAAACGATCTATTAATTATTTAAATTCCTGGGTAGAGAGAATAGTCATTCCTACAAATCCTAACTTTTGATCGTAACTTCTCCAATTCTTAACTTCAATGTTTCATATATAACTCCAGATGATGTAGATGTGGATGATCTAGATATAGAATCGCCAAGTCTGTTGGCGAAGTAAACTCAAGCGGTGAAGAAGCCTACAAATGGCTCTTCCGTCTCGCCCTCTAATTGGAAGCGCGGTCCAATAGAGGGATAGGTCTACTCCCAAACTACGCTACTGAGACGGGTGAGAGGGACTCCCTAGAAAAGTCTCTCTAGAAACCTGCCTGACTAGTACAGGCGAACGAGCTCGTACGAAAAACTGAAAAACAAGGATCCCCCGCCTGGGTATCCTAAAAGACAGGGTCAGCGGAACTGGTCTAAAGTCAGGATCCCAACGAGGCGTAAAAACACTGTGAGCTCGCGTAAAAACCGTGTAAAAGACTGGGATCCTAGACCCGCGCACTTGGCGGCTGCTGCCCAAACTGGGCTTCCTATTCTCCCGCCCAGTTGAGGGTCACCGCGCCCTCGCACGGTCAGGTGTAAGAACCACCATGACCGGCACTAATAATTATCATACACTATTGATTCTCCATTACATGATTACTCATTGCTTCTTGCTTGTCTGATGTAGATAACTTTATGTAGATAACTTTACAGATCTAGTTCTTTTGATTAATGATTTTATTGATGATTCTAATTCATCATCGAGTAATTGTACTATTATCATGACTTCCCTAACAGTTAACTAGCTCTTAATTTGGAGCTATTACTACAAACGAAATTCTTAAATAAGGAACACTGTACTTGGGGTAAGTCATCAGTTAATATTCATTGCAGCCATCAACATACTATCATCTTATAATGATTCTAACTTACTTCTCCGTTGTCTATATTTATAAATATACATAATAATGTATACAGAGTTGTTTGCACTTTAACTTTGAGTTTATTATAAGCAATATAACACAAACAATATGATCGAACTTCTATCAACAATCAATACTATTGAGTTTGAGCAACCAGAGTTTGGACAACCAATTATTGGGAACTTCTAAAATTTTATTTTCGAAGAAATTTCTATTATCTGGTTCATCTGTGTGACACAAATAATTTTTCAATCTTTTACTCTATTATCAGGAGATACTATATTGCATTAACTCGGATATTTCAGAAATTGTAATATATAATCACATGTAATCTTTTATATTATGATAATTGGAATGTAAATCGCTTGCATGGAGCTTTTTTTTATGTAATCCGATTGCAATTGTAGGCCAGTTTAAGGTAAATACATACTCCAGCTAATTAAATATTATCACTAATACACTAATATAATTCCATAAGAAGGAGATTTTATAATATCATTTCACAATAACCTATTACTAGGTATTCTTACTAAAAAAAATTTGAAATCTTCAATCTATATATATATATATATATACATTTATTTTGCTCTACAGGTAAATATCTAATTTATAAGTAATAGAGAAATTGATATATTCAATATATATATTTCAGAACTGTAGCGTAGCCGAGATTGAAATTTTCAACAGAAAATTTTTTTTTCTTCGAACAGTAAGTAAGTCAGTAACAGAGCAAGCAAGGCAGATTTTTTTTATTTCCAATCTAATTTAAATTTTAGTACAATAACCTTTTATATATATATTTATTTCTCTCTCTTTCTCTCTCTATATATATATAACTTGAGGAGAAGAACTGGAATCAGATCTAAGTTTTTTTTCCCAAATTCCAAGTAAGAAAGGATTTATTGTAAAAGACACATGCATGGCAGCAAAGGATGGTTAAAGAGGTACCTATTTCTTCAAATTTTGAATGAAATGCTTGCATGCAAGGTCTGGACAGCAGGCAATTCTTCAAGAACAGCTGTATTAGCAGATGTTAACCTCCAAAATTAGTAGCAAGAATTGCTACAGCATCCAACAGCAGGAAGAAAATAGCAGCAGCTGCTTTTAAGGCTACAATAGGGCAGTCACAGTTGGAGAAGAGCATCAACAATACTGCTGGACTGGAGCAGCAGTTGCAAGATTTGTTTCCAGCAGAACTGGAAAGCTGGAGCTCTTGAGGGGAAATGGAGAGGCAATCGGGGAGATGGACTGCAGCAGTAGAATAGACAGGGCTTTCCACGGTAGACTTGAGAGAAAGTAGAGAATAGTGAAGATGTTGGGGGAGATATAAATAAGGAATTAAGAGCTCCCTTATGTTGACAAGTGGAGGAACATAATAGACCAAGTGTTGGAAAAATTTTAAGCCCAAATGTGGCTGTCCAAAAGCCAACGGCAGTACTCTGCTGCTGCTACAGTAATCATTATATTTTTTTTAACCAAGATTATCTTTATTTGTTATACATAAAGATTGACCGTATTCATGCCTCGAACGTCGGATTTCGACGGGCAATATATCGATTTGATCGTCTCAAAACGACGATCAAAATGAGTACAATATTGTTATACTTCCGATCGGGTTTTTAATACCCGAAATTTTCGGATACGATTTTTGTTTAAGGTTAAATTTTGTGATTTAAAAATATCAAACGACCTCCGATTGACGAACGGTCGATTCTGTTGGTCTTGTATCGTCGAATCGGATCTAATGACGGTCTCTGTTCGTTTTGCGGTTTTCGAATTTGCGTCGCAGCTTTTTACGGCGCGTATTACGAAGCGACCGATTTTCGATCGATTTCGTCCGAATGACTTTTGATTCACGATCAATTGATCGTTTTAGGTTATCTAATATTGTCAGATAACTTTATTGGGTTATTCGGACCTTATTCGGGTCGAGTTCGGGTTGTTGAAACCCGGATGTTACAATTATAAAAACCTCAAAGGGAGTCTCGTCGAGACTCGAGTTAAGGCTATTCGGTGTCTTGTTTGAATTTCATATGTCCATAAAAACCTCAAAGGGTCTTGAACCCATAAAAACCTCAAAGAGAAAACAAGCCATATATTTTAATATATATCTTAAAAGCTTGTTTTGATGATTACCTCAGAAAAGCTGCGGGTATCGTGCCCGCATGTCCGCTTCGGTCTCCCATGTCGCCTCTTCGATGCCATGACGGTGCCACAAAACCTTGACCAATGAAATCTCTTTGCTGTGAAGCTTCTTCACAGCACGATCAAGTATCTGGATTGGTTTCTCTTCATAAGTCAGATCTGGCTCTACATCGAGATTCTCGTAACTGATAATGTGTCGAGGGTCGTGGACATACTTCCTCAGGTTGGATATATGGAAGACATCATGGATAGCTGAAAGATGTGGAGGAAGGGCTACTCGATATGCCACTTTCCCCACTCTCGCAAGAATCTCAAACGGACCCACATATCACGGTGCGAGCTTGCCACGAACACCAAATCTCTGTACTCCCTTCATAGGAGATACACGGAGAAATACCCAATCTCCAACCTATAATTTATAGGAATGTCATTAGCATGAGATTAAGTTGAACATATATATATCATAATTGAGTGGATGAGGAGAAAATAATTAGATTACCTGAAACTCTAAGTCTCTCCTCCGACGGTCTGCATAACTCTTCTGGCGGCTCTGTGCCGTCAGAAGCCTCCGTCTCACAAGATCAACAGCTCTCGCAGTCTCCTCCAAGAGATCTACGGAATATAAAGCATGATCACCTACCTCACGCCAACTGAGAGGTGTGAGGCATCTTCGCCCGTATAGGGCTTCGAATGGTGCCATGCCAATACTGGAGTGATAACTGTTGTTGTACGTGAATTCCACTAATGGCAAATGGTCCTTCCAGGACCCTTTCCACTCTAAAGTGCATGCGCGAAGTAGATCCTCAAGCGTCTGAATGAAGCGCTCACTCTGCCCATCTGTCTGAGGATGGTATGCAGAACTCATCTTCAGCTCTGTCTGTAGTGCTGACATGAACTGATGCCAATAATGTGACGTAAATCTCAAATCCCTGTCAGACACCACCTCTCGTGGTATACCATGCAGTCTGATGATGTTCTGCACATAGAACTTGGCCAATCTGGAAGGAGTGTAAGTCGTGTTGACAGGTATGAAATGGGTTGACTTGATCAACCTATCAACAACGACCCAAATGGAATCGTGGCCTCCTGGCGTCTTCGGCAGACCTGTGACAAAATTTAAGAAATGCTCTCCCATTTCCATTCGGGAATGGGGAGAGACTGCAGTAATCCTGGTGGTCTCCTGTGCTCAGCCTTGACCATCTGACAGGTCATGCATCTGCTAATATGTAGCGCGACATCGCGCTTCATTCCATCCCACCAGAAATGTCGACGCAGATCACGGTACATCTTCGTACTACCTGGATAGATAGATAACCGTGAACTGTGTGCCTCATCAAGAATGTCTCTGCGAAGTTGCTCGTCATTGGGTACAACGACCCGTCCTGCCTTCCATAAAATAGATTCTGTTACGACAAAATCATCAACTTCGTCCTTGACAGTGCGCATGTATCTATCATGAATCCAAGGATCGGTCTTGTAACATCCGAAATCCGCCCAAACCCGAACTCGTCCGATTTTGGGTCTAATGAACCCAAAAACGTTGTCGGTTAATACTAAACAACCTAAAACGACCAATTGATCATGAATCAAAAGTCGTTCGGGCGAAATCGACCAAAAATCGGTCACTTTGTAACGCG
This sequence comes from Ottelia alismoides, assembly GCA_037367405.1. Lineage (NCBI taxonomy): Eukaryota > Viridiplantae > Streptophyta > Magnoliopsida > Alismatales > Hydrocharitaceae > Ottelia > Ottelia alismoides. The sequence continues at coordinate 143,676 of JAZKJV010009024.1, forward strand.
CGCCGTGAAAAGCCGCGACGCAAATTCGGAAACCGCGAAACGAACCGAGACCGTCATTAGATCCGATTCGACGACACGAGACCAACGGAATCGACTGTTCGTCAATCGGAGGTCGTTTGATATTTTTAAAATCACAAAATTTAATCTTAAACAAAAACCGTATCCGAAAATTGCGGGTATTCAAAACCCGTTCGAAAGCATATCAATATTATACTCATATTGACCGTCATTTTGAGACGGTCAAAACAAGATATTGTGCGTCAAATTCCGAGACCCGAGACGCACGCGCGGTTCATTTTAAGTATATCAAATAAAAAGAATTTTGGTTTAAAAAAAATTATATAATAATTCTGCTTCTCTGTTAGCAACTGTTCTGAAAAAAAAATATAAATAAATAAACTAATTTGCTACAGTAACAGACTAGTGTCTGTCTAATTCCGATTGAATATATACATATAAATCCAGCCGTAAAACAAAATAATAATAAATAAATTTTGTCTAGAATTCTATTTAGAAGTGACGTTGGTCTTCCTTTCTCACTTTCCACTTGGACAAAATTTTGTTCCAAGTGTCAAGAAGCTAAGAGCTCTCTCTTATTTATATACACACCCTTTTCTCTAATTTCTCCCAACAAGAGAAACCGCAAAACACACCTCTCGGTTGGGATTTGCTGGAGCTATTTCTCCAGCTCTTTTCCAAGCATTCCTCATCAGCCATGGAAGCCCGTTGAAGGTGCTGATCTCCTTTCAATCACCTCCTGAGCAGCAGGGAGCTAGAATCAGAGCCAAGTTGATCTTCAAAATTTGGAGATCAAGGTACATCCCTCTCCTCCTCTTGCTGCCATGCATGATAATTATACCCTTTTTATTCCCCATTTGATGTCTTTATTATGAGTAATGTGTTGCAATGAATTGGGAAATTATTGGATCATTGTTGCTACTTCATCAAGATCTTATACCAATTTTAAATTGATCATCCAAACTAAACCGACGTGAAGGTATAAAATTGAAGAGTCTATTATTGTATAACATTTTGAGTATGTCGAATAAAGTTCTTCCTGTACACTCGAGATAGCAATCTATTTGACCAAGTTCTTAGAAATTTATGTTGGCAAAATTCCTGTTTGCATGAGGTAGTGGTCTCTTTTGAGTGCCAGACTTTTTTTGTAAACATCTGTGTCTGTTACAAAATTTGTATAAAAAAAATAGGAAAGGATCGTTTGGCAAAGCTTAAATTTTTTTTTTATAAACGTACTGCTTAACAACCTTACAAATTTAAGTGGGTAAAATTTAAAAATATAAATTTCTGGAAGTGGAAGATGCACTGGAACCACCAGATTCACAGATAAGGATTGGGCTTTTGGGTTCTTTTAGGAATAGGGTTATACAATGACCCAATCTATCACGATTTAGTTAGGCTCCGTTTCATTTCAACAAATTAAGGATTAGGAGGATAATGGTATGGATTGTGGCTCATTAGAGAATTGATGGTGATAAGAGTTATTTAAATCATATAGAAAAAAAAAAGAGTATGAAATTGGTCCTGCTTGTTTTCAGAAATATAAATATTGCATTAAGATGTGCTTACGATCTTAGGAACTATATAAACCCATGTTTTGAAATATGTCTCTGGTAAGTTTGTTGTTATATTGGATATCGATCTATCCCACTATCCGAAGTACTTGCCAAACCTTATCCGGTCATTGCTGGGAATGTTTAGCATCTGCCTACTTAGAAATTTTACGTTTTAAAAAAAAGATGAGTTAGCAAAGGAATCTGAGGAGCAATATACTTCAACTGTAAATTATATATATATATATATATATATATATATATATATAACGGTGTTGGTAATTCACCTTACTGTGGGGTAGTACACCTTGCTATTCAGGTCGATAATATCGAATTGACATCTCGATAACTAGGGTATTTATATATATATATATATAACGTTGTACCAAGCATATATATATATATAAGCGACTTCCCAAATCAAAAGAGCAAGCTTTAAAGTGTATCAGGTTTTGTACCTTATACATAGAAATGTGTTATGGGGGGAAAAATACCTCCCTTGAAATTTTAACACTTAAGGGATGGGCACAATGAGGTTTTGAAGTTATTATTGCAAAATATGGAAAGATGGATATCTAGTAACCAATAACAAAAGTGATACTCTGTTACATGAAGTCATTAGAAATGATCACACCAATATATCACATCTATGGTTAGGTCTCGTGAATTACTCTGTGAATACATGGTTTATTGAGAATCAGTGGTGGTTTACAATTAAGAGTGCCAGTCATAGTAACCTTTACACTTGACTGTGCGAGGGCGCGGTGACCCTCAACTGGGCGGAAGAAAGGAAGCCCAGATAGGGCAGCGGCCGCCAAGTGCGCGGGTCTAGGATCCCAGTCCCTTTTCGGTTTTTACGCGAGCTCGCAGTGTTTTTACGCCTCGTTGGGATCCTGCCTTTAGACCATTCCGCTGACCCTCTGTTTTAGGACACCCAGGCGGGGGATCCTTGGTTTTCAGTTTTTACGTACGAGCTCGTCCGCCCGTACTAGTCGGGCAGCTTTCTAGAGCGACTTTTCTAGGGAGTCTCTCTCACCCGTCTCAGTGGCGTAGTTGGAGAATAGACCTATCCCTCTATTGGACCGCGCTTCCAATTAGAGGGCGAGACGGAAGAGCCATTTGAAGGCTTCTTCACCGCTTGAGTTACTTCGCCAAACAGATTTGGCGATTCTATATCTAGATCATCCATATCTACATCTACAACATCTGGAGCTATATCTGAAACATTGAAGTTGAGAATTTGAGAAGTTAAGATCAAAAGACCATTCTCTCTACCCAAGAATTTAAATAAATTAATAGATCTCTACAATCTCAACTTTTCCATTTTTCACTCACCAACATAATCTCTAAAGAAAATGATATATGCATTCCCACTCATACACTCATGATTACGCAACTGCTATAGAAATATGTTACATATGGGAAATGCCGGGTTCTGGGGAAAGTCATTAGAAATGCATTACAAACAATTTGAAACTCCTTTTTACTTACGCAAGTAGATGTAGATTTTACTTATACCACCTTTCTACTTGCTCTCTTTTGCACATATTAAATGTCAAGTTATTTATATATATTTTAGGGAGGTACCAGCAATGGCTGACGCCTCTTCTTTCCTATTGTGTGTGGCAGGCAAACAGCCTGCAGTTCAGTAGCCGCTCAGTATATACATGCTTCCAGGAGATAGAGTTTATACCCGACGGTATGAATTACTTTGTCTTAGTTTTGCTCAGATAATGATGTAAATGTTATCTCTTTTGTATCACACCTTGGGATATATGTTGTAATGAAAGATCCTTGTACATGTTGTAACTTGATATGAATATTAATGAAAAGAAAATTTTGATGCCATTGTCTCTTTTACTTTGTGGTAATGTGTGATGGAAATGAATGTCATAATTACGCGAAAAATTTTCCCTGCTTTTTCTACAACTTCTGCGATCAATGTGAATGAATTATTGCGAATTTTGTCATAAACGGGTACCCGGATCCTGAGGGGTTCACACTTCTGGCCCTCTACAATACGATCCCAAAGACTACTGTATCGTGGAGGCACGGCGGTAGAAATGGATGCGCTCTCCTGAGGATGCCAATCGGTCAAAGCAGCAAGCGTATCCCATGTATATAGCCAGTTCGTCGTACCATCAGCATGCGCTCTCCTGCTGAGTGCATCAACCACCACGTTTCCCTTACCAGGATGGTAAGAGATCGTGCAATCATAATCCTTCAGCAGCTCGAGCCATCTGCGCTGCCTCATGTTCAGCTCCTTCTGATCAAAGATGTACTTCAGACTCTTGTGGTCTGTAAAGATCTCGAAATTCACCCCATATAGGTAGTGGCGCCAAATCTTCAAGGCGAAGACAACTGCTGCCAACTCCAAGTCATGTGTGGGGTAGTTCCGCTCGTGCGGTCTCAACTGCCGTGATGTGTAAGCAATAACTTATCCTCTCTGCATCAACACTGCTCCTAGGCCTTCTCCAGATGCATCTGTGTAAACTGCATAGTCCTGAGTGCCTGAAGGAAGAGCAAGAATAGGTGTTGTAGTCAACCTCTCCTTCAGTGTCTGGAAGGCCTGCTCACATGAATCGTCCCAAATGAATGGAACTCCCTTCTACGTCAGTCGTGTCAGAGGGCGAACAATGCGTGAAAATCCGCTGACAAAGCGTCTGTAATAAGCTGCTAATCCGAGGAAGCTCCGAATCTGAGTAACTGTCTTGGGCTGCTCCCAAGACATAACTGCATCAATCTTCGCAGGATCAACCGCGATACCTGCTCCAGAAATGACATGCCCTAGAAATGAGACCTGGGATAACCAGAACTCACACTTGCTCAACTTGGCATATAGCTTGTGCTCTCGCAATGTGTCCAAAACAATCCGTAGATCATTTGCATGATCCCATTCATTCCGTGAATAGATGAGCACATCATCGATGAACACCACTACAAACTTGTCCAAGTATGGACGGAAGATACGGTTCATCATATCCATGAAAGCCGCAGGTGCATTGGTGAGCCCAAACGGCATCACCGCAAACTCGTAATGCCCATAGCGAGTCCTGAAAGCTGTCTTCGGAATATCTGACTCATGAATCCTCAGCTGATGGTAGCTTGAGCGAAGATCGATCTTCGAGAAAACCGAAGATCCCTAGAGCTAGTCGAACAAATCATCGATGTGCGGCAAAGGATAACGGTTTTTCACCGTTCTCTTGTTCAGTTGCCTGTAATCGATGCACAGTCTCATGGATCCATCCTTCTTCTTGACAAATAGAACCAGAGCACCCCAAAGTGAAGTGCTCGGCCTCACGAATCCCAAGTCAAGCAACTCCTGCAACTGCACCTTCAGCTCCCTCAACTCGGCTGGTGCCATGCGATATGGTGCCATAGAGATCGGCTGTGTATCTGACAGCAATGTGATCTCGAACTCGAGTTCTCTCTCAGGAGGTAATCCTGATAGCTCATCAGGAAATACGTCAGGGTATTCTGAGACTACTCGGATGTCCTGTGTCATCGGCTCATGGTCAGATACCTCCCGAATAAATGCAAGATATGTATCACAACCCTGATCGACAAGTCGCTGAGCCCGCAACACTGAAATATACTCCATGGCGGAGTCATGCAAAGTACCCTCAAAAGTGAACTCGGGTAGATCAGGAATTCTGAAGACAACCGTCTTTCTAAAGCAATCAACCAGTGCATGATGAGCGGATAACCAATCCATGCCCAAAATCAAGTCGAACTCATCAAGCTGCAGAAGTAGACAATCTGCGATCATCTCGTGACCGTCAATCAGTACGGGCAAGTGCCTGACTATCAGTGAAATAATGAATAACTGGCCACCTGGCCCTCGGATGTGATATGGGGAAGAAAGAGTCTCTGCGACTCTATCTAAAGAAGTAAGCAACCTCGAAGCAAGAAAAGAGTGTGTCGCACCAGAATCAAATAAGACATGGAAAGGTCGGCCCAAGACTGAGACCATATCTTTCACCATAGTAGCAGCTGAACGTGCCTGCTCCTCAGTAACTGCGTGTATTTGCCCCTGCCTGACTGGTGCGGCACTGGAACCTGCCTTACTCTGCGTCTGTCTCTGTTGCGGTCACCTAAAGTTGGAGCTCCTGCCACGGAAACTCCCTGAACGCTGTGCCTGAGGCTGTGACTGTGAAGGCTGTGGCTGAGGCTCACCAGAAACCTGTGGGCACTGTGAGCGATAGTGTCCCCACTCGTGACATCGGTAACACCGGACTGGTCTGGTAGGTGGAGTAGCTGTGTCTGTGCTCCGAGCTGGTCCGGCTGGTGGTCTGTCTGCTCGCTGCGACCCAGATGGTCGAGCGGACTCTGTGCCACGTCCGGCAAGTGATCCTCCTAAAGTATTCGATGGAGAAGAGCGAGCACTGCCTGTGAAGGACGAACCTGTAGGTCAAAACCGTCTGTCTGACCTCTGCTGCTGAAATGGTCGACGTATCGGTTCAAAAGATCGTCGCGGTCTAGGCACTGCTCCAGACGAGCTCCCGAAATGTCTCCCCCTGATGTCCTCAAACTTCTCCGCAGCATCGGTAGCCTCGGAGATAGAAGTGATGTGTATTCCTGCCAGCTTCTCCTGCACCTCCTCGCGCATGCCGCCAATGAACTTTTCCAGATTCTCCTCTGGAAATGCGCCAGCTGCTTGTGTATGTCGTGACAGCTCTGTGTATCGGATAAAGTAATCTCTGGCGGTCATGTGTCCCTGACGAAGCTCTGCAAATAGTCGGCGCTGAGACTCCTTCCACTTCGCAGAAAAGAAGTGGGCTCTGAACTTCGTCTCGAAATCATCCCATGTAGGCTCTCGGCCTAACTCAGACACTACCGCATCCTACCATCTCTCAGCAAAATCTGTCAATGAATACTCCATGAAGGATAGCCACGTGTCTCGTGGCGCGCGAATCATCCTGAGCACCTTCGTCACCCGCTTCAGCCACTGTTCAGCAACATCTGGTGTACCTGTGCCTTCGAACAATGGTATGTTGGCCCGCTGGTAGGACGTGAAAATGGACTGGTGCCTGTGAGTAGCTGAGTACTCGTGCGCACCCTCGTCTGTTAAGTCCACAGGGTCCTGCTCCCTGTCAAAGTCTCCATCCTCCTAAGCTACATGCTCTGGTGCCTCCTCAAGTGGATCATTGGGATGAGGCTGCTCCACCTCAACGGACTGGTGCTGGTCCTGTCGTATCCCATCCTGGGATGGATGGTACGTGAAGTCTGACAGGTCCTCAAATCTCATCTCTATGTCCGTCTGCCTGTCAGCAATCTCGGTCTGTTGGGCCAATATCTGCTCCTGCTGACCCCGCATGGCAGCCTGCTGCTGCTGGAGGTCAGTGAGGGTAGTCAGTATACGTGCCAACTGGTCAGCCGTCTCCTGACCGGGTCGAGATGCCATGGCTCTGCATGAGAACCATAATTAGTCATAGAAATGCCCTAGATAGATGTTTATCATAAATGCTTTTCTCTTCTTGTGATATAATATGGAAATTAATGAAATTGGTGACATATGTGGTTATTGAATATGAATGCCATATTTCCCTTCTCGGACTCACGACAAGTCGGAAGACTGTCGCTATCCGAGAACTTAATGCGATCGGAATTTTAATACTGCGAATGTGCGTATCAGGGTACCACTGCTCTGATACCAAACTGTGAACCCCTCAGGATCTGAGTACCCGTTTACGACAAAATTCGCAATATTTTATTCACATGAGATCACACAAGTCGCAGAAAAATAGGGAAAATTTTTCGCGCAATTATGACATTCATTTCCATCACATAACCACAAAGTAAAAAAGATATATGGTACCAAAATTTCTTTTCATTATTATTCATATCAATTTTTTTTCATCATGTACAATGTCTGTCAGTATACCCAATATATCCCAAAATGTAGTACACAAAAGAAAAGAAAGGGAAGCATTTACATCACTATCTGAACAAAAATTGAGACAAAGTAATTCATACCGTCTAGTGTATAATCTGTCTCCAGGAAGCATGTATAGCTACTGAGCTGCTACTAAACTGCAGGCTGTTTGCCTGCCAAACACGTTAGGAAAGAAGAGGCGTCAGCAATCGCTGGTACCTCCTAAAAACTTATAAGAATAACTAGTCATTTTAATATGTGCAAAAGCAAGCAAGTAGAAAGGTGGAAAGTAAAGTTTACATCTACTTGCGTAAGTAAAAAGGTTTTTCAGACTGCTTGTAAGCATTTCAAATGTGTGTCCCAAAACCCAGCATTTCCCACATGTGACATATTTATATAGTAGTTACGTATTCACGAGTGTATGAGTGTGAGCACATATATTATTTTCTTCAGAGATCACGTTGGTGAGTGATAATGGAAAAGTTAAGATTTGAAACGATCTATTAATTATTTAAATTCCTGGGTAGAGAGAATAGTCATTCCTACAAATCCTAACTTTTGATCGTAACTTCTCTAATTCTTAACTTCAATGTTTCAGATATAACTCCAGATGATGTAGATGTGGATGATCTAGATATAGAATCGCCAAGTCTGTTGGCGAAGTAAACTCAAGCGGTGAAGAAGCCTACAAATGGCTCTTCCGTCTCGCCCTCTAGTTGGAAGCGCGGTCAATAGAGGGATAGGTCTACTCCCAAACTAAGCCACTGAGACGGGTGAGAGGGACTCCCTAGAAAAGTCGCTCTAGAAACCTGCCTGACTAGTACAGGCGAACGAGTTCGTACGAAAAACTGAAAAACAAGGATCCCCCGCCTGGGTATCCTAAAAGACAGGGTCAGCGGAACTGGTCTAAAGTCAGGATCCCAACGAGGCGTAAAAACACTGCGAGCTCGCGTAAAAACCGTATAAAAGACTGGGATCCTAAACCCGCGCACTTGGCGGCCGCTGCCCAAACTGGGCTTCCTATTCTCCCACCCAGTTGAGGGCAAGGAAGGAAATATCGGTATCGATATCGTTTCGATACAATGTCGATACCGATATATCGCCGATATATCGGCGATATATCGACGCATATCGCCGAAACCTGGTATCCACCAAGGCATTTTCTCCTGTCGATATCCGATATCGTCCATATCGGCGATATATCGGTGACCTGTCGATACCGATATATCGCCGATATATCGACGATATATCGCGATATGGCGATCCCTGGTTGAGGGTCACCGCGCCCTCGCACGGTCAGGTGTAAGAACCACCATGACCTGCACTAGTAATTATCATACACTATTTTTTTTTGACACTCAATTATCATACACTATTGATTCTCCATTACATGATTACTCATTGCTTCTTGCTTGTCTGATGTAGATAACTTTATGTAGATAACTTTAGAGATCTAGTTCTTTTGATTAATGATTTTATTGATGATTCTAATTCATCATCGGGTAATTGTACTATTATCATGACTTCCCTAACAGTTAACTAGCTCTTAATTTGGAGCTATTACTACAAACGAAATTCTTAAATAAGGAACACTGTACTTGGGGTAAGTCATCAGTTAATATTCATTGCAGCCATCAACATACTATCATCTTATAATGATTCTAACTTACTTCTCCGTTGTCTATATTTATGAATATACATAATAATGTATACGGAGTTGTTTGCACTTTAACTTTGAGTTTATTATAAGCAATATAACACAAACAATATGATCGAACTTCTATCAACAATTAATACTATTGAGTTTGAGCAACCAGAGTTTGGACAACCAATTATTGGGAACTTCTAAAATTTTATTTTCGAAGAAATTTCCATTATCTGGTTCATCTGTGTGACATAAATAATTTTTCAATCTTTTACTCTATTATCAGGAGATACTATATTGCATTAACTCGGATATTTCAGAAATTGTAATATATAATCACATGTAACCTTTTATATTATGATAATTGGAATGTAAATCGCTTGCATGGAGCTTTTTTTTATGTAATCCGATTGCAATTGTAGGCCAGTTTAAGGTAAATACATACTCCAGCTAATTAAATATTATCACTAATACCCTAATATAATTCCATAAGAAGGAGATTCTATAATATCATTTCACAATAACCTATTACTAGGTATTCTTACTAAAAAAATTTTGAAATCTTCAATGTATATATATATATATACATTTATTTTGCTCTACAGGTAAATATCTAATTTATAAGTAATAGTGAAATTGATATATTCAATATATATATTTCAGAACTGTAGCATAGCCGAGATTGAAATTTTCAACAGGAAATTTTTTTTCTTCGAGTCAGTAACAGACAACAGACAGATTTTTTTTATTTCCAATCTAACTTAAATTTTAGTACAATAACCTTATATATATTTCTATATATATATATATATAACTTGAGGAGAAGAACTGGAATCAGATCTAAGTTTTTTTTTCCAAAATTCCAAGTAAGAAAGGATTTATTGTAAAAGACACATGCATGGCAGCAAAGGATGGTTAAAGAGGTACTTATTTCTTCAAATTTTGAATGAAATGCTTGCATGCAAGGTCTGGACAGCAGGCAATTCTTCAAGAACAGCTGTATTAGCAGCTGTTAACCTCCAAAATTAGTAGCAAGAATTGCTACCGCATCCAGCAGCAGGAAGAAAATAGCAGCAGCTGCTTTCAAGGCTACAATAGGGCAGTCACAGTTGGAGAAGAGCAGCAACAATACTGCTGGACTGGAGCAGCAGTTGCAAGATTTGTTTCCAGCAGAACTGGAAAGCTGGAGCTCTTGAGGGGAAATGGAGAGGCAATCGGGAAGATGGACTGCAGCAGTAGAATAGACATGGCTTTCCACAGTAGACTTGAGAGAGAGTAGAGAATAGTGAAGAGGTTGGGGGAGATATAAATAAGGAATTAAGAGCTCCCTTATGTTGACAAGTGGAGGAACATAATAGACCAAGTGTTGGAAAAATTTTAAGCCCAAATGTGGCTGTCCAAAAGCCAACGGCAGTACTCTGCTGCTGCTACAGTAACCATTATATTTTTTTAACCAAGATTATCTTTATTTGTTATACATAAAGATTGACTGTATTCATGCCTCGGACGTCGTATTTCGACGGGCAATATATCGATTTGATCGTCTCAAAACGACGATCAAAATGAGTACAATATTGATATACTTCCGATCGGCGGGTTTTGAATACCCGAAATTTTCGGATACGATTTTTGTTTAAGGTTAAATTTTGTGATTTAAAAATATCAAACGACCTCCGATTGACGAACGGTCGATTCCGTTGGTCTTGTATCGTCGAATCGGATCTAATGACGGTCTCTGTTCGTTTTGCGGTTTTTGAATTTGCGTCGCAACTTTTTACGGCGCGTATTACGAAGCGACCGATTTTCGGTCGATTTCGTCCGAACGACTTTTGATTCATGATCAATTGATCGTTTTAGGTTATCTAATATTGTCAGATAACTTTATTGGCTTATTCGGACTTTATTCGGGTCGAGTTCGAGTTTGTTGAAACCCGGATGTTACACAAACTCTCTCATAGAGTTGTCATGTGTGTCTTTATAGGTTACTCTCGGACTCAGAAGGGTTTTCATTGTTATGACCCCATAAACAAGAAATATTTTGTCAGTGCTGGTGTTACATTTTTTGATTCCGTTATGTACTTCTCCCCTGCAGGTGACAGGTTGGTCTCGTCCACTACCAACGATGATGTCTATGTTCCTCCTTCTAGTTTGAGTTCACCTGCGTCCACTCCAGCTCCTGTTGTTACGCCACCACCACCACCACCGCCACCACCACAACCACCCATTCCACCTTTACCTAAATTCTATACACGTCGGTCAGGTCCTGCTCAGACTACACATCAGGCATCCATCACGCCTCAGGTATGTTCAGATGGCATCACTAATGATGGGTCAGATACTGTACATGTGCAGGATTCTTCATTGCAGGAGGAGGCTACACCATCTAGTATAGTGGACGACGACCTTAATGTTCCCATTGCTATTCGGAAGCAGAAACGGACTTGCGTGTCTTATCCTTTTGCTTCCCAAGTATCCTTTCATCGCCTTACAAGCGACTTCCAGAGGTTTGTTGCGGCTTTGTCTTCTGTGGATATACCACGGACCTATCAAGAAGCTATGAAGATCGATTGTTGGTGACTGGCTATGGAAGAAGAGATGCGTGCTTTACAGTCTCGTGGTACATGGAGCTTGGTTAATGCTCCATCTGACGCATTCCATTGTTAGCTGCAAGTGGGTATTCACAGTTAAATACCATGCAGATGGCAGTCTTGATCGGTACAAGGCATGACTTGTTGCGAGAGGTTTCACACAAACCTATGGCGTGGACTATATGGATACATTTTCTCCAGTGGCTCGTCACTCTGCTCTTCGCATTCCTTTATCGGTTGATGTGGTACATGACTGGACTATATCTCAAATTGATGTCAAGAATGCCTTCTTGTATGGAGATTTGCAGGAGGAAGTCTACATGCAGCAGCCACCAGGGTTCACTACTGAGGGGGAGAAGCATATGGTGTGTAGACTTCACAAGGCGATTTATGGCCTTAAACCGAGCCCAAGGGCTTGGTTCTAGAAGTTTTCCCACCTAATTGAATGACAAGGATTCAAAAGATCAAATGCAGATCACTCGTTCATTCAGAAGACTTCTACAGATACGATTGTCATCATGGTCTATGTTGATGATATTCTAGTTACAGGAGATGATGTTCATGGATTAGAGAGGGCAAAAGCATTCCTGGGCCGTCAGTTTGTCATGAAGGATCTGGGTACCCTAACATACTTTCTGGGGTTGGAATTTGCTAGGAATGCACAAGGTCTGGTGATGACCCAAAGGAAATACATTACAGATTTTTTGATTGAAACATGCATGGTTAGATGTAGACCATCGAGTACTCCTATGGATTCGAGCATGAAACTGTATGACAATGATACTGTAGAAGTGGACAAGGGGAGATATAGAGAGATGGTGGGTAAGCTCATTTATATCACCATAACTCGACCCGATATTGCTTTTGCAGTAAGCCGGATGAGTCAATTTATGGAGCAGCCAAGACAAGTTCATATGGATGCCATATACATGATACTGAGGTATCTAAAGTCTTCTCCAGGCTCAGGGTTGCTATTTCGAAAGAGCACAGATTTATCTATTTCAGCATGTGCAGACGCAGATTATGCAGGGTGTCCTAATGATCGAAAGTCTACTTCAGGATTCGTCGTTTTTTGTTGGGAGCTCTCTGGTTTCTCGGAAAAGCAAGAAACAAACCGTTGTGGCAAGGTCTAGCGCTGAATCTGAATATAGGGCCATGGCGCAAGCGAGCACGGAGATGATGTGGGTTCGAGCTGTGCTAGAAGATCTACATATAGTTGTACCTTTAGCCATGCAGCTTCAGTGTGACAATCAGATAGCATTGTTTATTGCCAACAATCCAGCATTTCATGAAAGAACAAAGCACATCGAAGTAGACTGCCACTACACGAGGGATATGATCCAGAGATGCTTGATATCTACATCTCACGTTAGCTCAGGGGATCAGACTGCTGACATATTTACCAAGCCGCTGCTTAGAGGACCCTTTCAGAGATGTTCTTCCAAGCTGAGCATGATAGACATCTATGCTCCACCTTAAGGGGGAGTGTAGAGACTTATGTTATGATGTTATGTACCGTTTCTTATTTTCTGTTTCGTTCCTGGACTCTTGTGTATTTTACCCATGGGGTCTCTCTATATAAAAGAGCCTAGGGTTCCATGGAATAATAGATCACTCATTTTCTCCAACATATATCATAAATCCATGTTGCTCTTCTGGACTATGCTCTGAGACTATGCTTAAGGACATAGATAGCCCTGTGAAGTTTACAAACCTTTTGACACTCCCCCTCATTAGCAAGCCTAGGTGGCTGATGCGTGCAGATTTCCTTTTGCAAGTCAACATAGAGAAATGCATTCTTTACATCAAGCTGAGATAAGGGCCAGTCAGTGTTCAGAATGGTGGGCCAGGCGGCCGCATAGCGGTCTCTCTAGCGAACCACATATCCTGTATTCGTTCAATATTCGAGAAAGGCACATATGCGGCCGAGTATACCGCATATGCGGCCGCATTTGTATTAGGACCTAAACCCAGTCCAGCCCTAAAATAACCCCACCCGATAAATGAGAGCCCCGATTCCTCGAGTCCCTAACACTCTATGCTCCAGTTCTCGAATGAGTGGTTCATTTTGATTCCAACTTTACTGTTCTTAAACCATAAAAATACGACAAACAGATGTTATATCTTTCCCTCTCTCACCGCCACTGCCCTTCCCTCTCTCGCTGCCACCGCCATCCCCCTCCCTCCTTCTCTCGCCGCCCCCTTCTCTCGTCGTCGCCCTCCCTCCTCCTCTCTCACTACCTATGCGTTTGTGTGCATAGGTCTACATATGCACTCAAATCCTCAGATGTTTGTGTAGACATTCATTTCTTGGTCTACAAAACCCTAGTTCTATATCTCCGACAAGATGTCAGACAACAAGGTCGACATGCCCTCCATAGACGCTTTCAAAAGTCCATCGCCCATTGTCAAGATGGATGGGACGAACTACGAGCTCTGGGCTATGCAGTTCATGAGTCTCATGAAGTCAAATGGTAAGAAGCACATTCTTACAGAAGAAGAGTCGGCGGATAAAACTGTAGTTTATGCCTCATGGGAAGCCGACGATTCGTATGCCAAAGTCTGGTTTTTAGGAACTCTGACGATGGAGATTGCTAATGATGTACTCCAACAGCCCATTGCTAAGGTGATGCGGGACATCCTTGCCGCAACACACTCGCAGGTGCGGAACGAGACCAAGATCCTTCAACTCCAGCATGGCATATTTATTGTCAAGCAGAAGGGACATCCTCTTCATTCCTTGTATACATCTTTGCGGGAGATGTTTGAGAAGCTCTACAGCATCATTCCCCTTACAGCGACTCCCGAGCAACGACAGACTTTTCGGAATGCTACCATGGTGGGGGTCTTACTAGCAGCACTTGACCCTGAATATGATGCTGCTCGCTCGTAGATTCTTGTGGATGCTACTATTCCTCCAATGGAGGAAGTGTACCGCAGGCTCAACCAGATCACAGTCCCGTCTATTGCTACTCCTCAGCCTCCATCAACAATGGCGGCCTCCCGAGGCAGAGGAGCCTCTTCTTCGTTTCATGGTCGTGGACCTCATGGTAGAGGTGGCCGCATCCGTCAGCCCTGCACATTCTGTCATCGTCCAGGTCACATGGAGGATATATGCTCCTGCTTCAGACCCGAGGTTTGAGGAACTCGTTGCCAGATTGCAAGATATCATGCTTTCCGTCTCTACAGCATCTCCAGGAGGCAACTCTGGTATAGTTGCTTCAGCCTCTACTAGTACGTCAGCCACTGCTAGCACCTCAGGTAGTGCTTCTGCTTTTACTTCCTATCATGGATCTGACATTTCAGAATGGATTATGGACTCCGATGTGGCACATCTCTTTGCGGTGACAAAGATAGACTTCATTCCTACAGAACGGTTCCACCTAGGAGAACTATTGTTATAGCAGATGGGACCCATTCCCCCATCATCAAAAATGGGGAGATTACTTTAACGTCTTCTATATGTCTCCAGAATGTGTTGCATGCTCCAGATTTTTCGATGAATTTATTATCTATCAGTCAGATTACGAAGTATTTGCACTGTCACACTATTTTTAATCCATCATCTCTTGTTTTTTAGGACATTCTTACGAGCAGGGTGATTGGTTGTGGCCGTGAGTAGGATGGTCTTTATCGTCTGGTCCGAACTCCCTATGCTGGTGTCTCCTCTCAGTCCAGTGGATCAGTCTCTCCCTTTACATGGCACCTACGCTTTGGCCACCTCCCTCTTCAGAAGATGTGTCATATCTTGCCGTAGGTTTCCCCGCGTTCTTCCTTTCATTACGAAGCGTGTCAGTTGGGAAAGCATCACAGATCTGCTTTTCCTACTCGTTAGTGTCGGTGCAGTAGCTCCCTTTTTGAATTATTTCATGTTGACATTTAAGTCTGAGTTGTGTCCCTGATCACTAGGGACACCGTTTTTACCTTGTTGTTGCTGATGACTTTTCTCGCTTGTCATGGGTGTTTTTGTTGAAGAATAAATCTCGAGTAGGGGATGTGATCCAAAATCTTATAAATGAAGTGCAGAATGTTTTTTCGTCTACTGTCAAATTTTTTAGAACGAATAATGCTTTGGAATTTTGTACTCATACTCTTTCACATTTCTTCTCATCTCGAGGCATTATCCATCAAACAACTTGTGCTTACACGTCTCAACAGAATGGTGTTGCAGAGAGAAAGCATCGCCATCTTCATGATATCATTCGGATGCTACTTATCCAGAGTCGTGCTCCACATTCCTTTTTGAGTGATGCAGTCCTTACGGCATGTTATCTGTTGAATCGTATGCTATCATCTGTCTTTGGTAAGAAAGTTCCTCTTTCTATTATTTTTCCTGGCATGGAGTTGTTCTCGCTCACTCCTCGTGTCTTTGGCTCTGTTGCTTTTGTCCACCAGCTGACTCCGCGACTTGACAAGCTCTCACCTAGCGCTATCAAATGTGTGTTTGTTGGGTACTCTCGGACTCAGAAGGGTTATCGATGCTATGATCCTTTGAACAGGAAATATTACGTCAGTGTTGATGTCAGCTTTTCTTTGAGTCTATGTTGTATTTCTTTCTTACAGGTGACAGGTCGGCTTCATCTACATCTGATTATGAGGTATATGTGCCACCTCCTCCTCTGCGTCCATCTTCGACCATACCAGTTCCTGTTGTTTCATCACCACCACCACCAAGCTTCACCTTTACCGAAATTATATACCTGTTGGTTTGTCCCTGCTCATGCTACTCATTCATCATCCAACACACCTCAGGTTTGTACGGATAACATTACTAACGATGGATCTGACGATGTGCCAGTGCAGGGATCTTTGCAGGAGATTAACATACCAACGACTATTGTTTCTGATGATCTAAATGTACCTATTGGCTTACGGAAGCAGAAGCATACATGTGCTTCATATCCGCTTGCTTCACATGTTTCCTTTCACCGTCTCACAGGGAAGTTTCAGAGGTTTGTTGTTGCCCTGTCTATCGTGGACATACCACGGAATTATCAGGATGCCTTGAAGGATAGTTACTGACGCTCAACCATGGAGGAGGAAATGGCTGCTCTGAAGTCGTGGGATACCAGAAGCTTGGTCTCTGCTCCCCCAGGTGCATCTGTTGTCAGCTGCAAGCGAATATTTACTGTTAAATATCATGCAGATGGCAGCCTTTACCGTTACAAGTCAAGACTGGTGGCGTGAGGGTTCACTCAAACATACGACATGGATTATATGGACATATTCTCTCCAGTCGCGCGCCACTCGACTCTATGTGTCCTCCTTTCAGTTGATGTGGTACGTGATTGGCCCTTATTTCAGCTTGATGTTAAGAATGCCTTTATTTAGTATCAAATGGGTGAACCCCCATTATGGGGGTCACCGCCAATTCATTTCATTAAAGGGGTTTAGAGTACATTATCGAGATATCCAGAGATTATGAAGAGCGTTACAGTGGGATAAAACATTTTCAACATAAAACCTCTGACTAATGAAGATAGCCTCGTTTCTCCCGTTCCAAATGGCCCAAAGAATAGCAAAAGGCTTCGATCAATCGTCATTAGAGTTTCCATCAACCGCTCTAATGGATCTCCAAAAGTCCGAGAAGCCGTCACTCCTTACCCAAGATGCCGCCACCTCGGACCAAACCGCAATCGAGGACGAGCACTTGAAAAACAAATGGTCAGCATCCTCCTCTGTCGCTCCGCATCTGTCGCATCGCGTATCCAGCACCCCAGAAGGTGCCCCCTCCGCACCTTGTCGCAAAGGCGGTTCCTCCGCATGTACCAAAGAAACACCTTAAGCCTCAACGGGATCCTTGCAGCCCATATGATATTGACGTCCTGGCAAAGCTCCCTTTCCTTCTCCTCCCTCAAATTGAGTTCTTTGTAGACTTTCTTCACCGAGAATTTGTTGCCCATCCATTGGAAGTGGTCTCTATCCTCAGAGAGATTCCCCGTGGGGGGAGGATCGATTGCATCGCCATGAAATCCTTCAATCGCTGATCGGACAGATCGAAGACAAAAGACGGGGACCAAACACCATCGTTTGCCACCTCCAAGATCAATGCCTCCTTCGAATCCGCCAACGAGAATAGTCGCGGGAAAGTCTCCTCCATTGTACCTTCACCGAGCCAATTATCACGCCATAATTTGAAACTGCGTTCGTCCCCTAACCTTGGGACACAAATGGTGAGCCAATAGGGGGAGCACCTCGCGAATACCAGCCCAGAGTGGAGACTCGAAACGGACTCTTCCCGTCACCAGCCCACCACCTACACCGTAGATTTTTTGCAATAGAACATCGACCAACGATGTAGAGGGCCCCCAGCATGGGGATCTACAGGAAGAAGTCTACATGCAGCAACCTCCGAGGTTTGCTGCTGAAGGGGAGAGTCAGATGATGTGTAGATTTCATAAGGCAATATATGGCCTTAAGCAAGCCCGCGAGCAAGTTTCCAGATGCTTTCTGACCTAATTGAAGGGCAAGGATTCAAAAGATCAAATGCAGATCATTCTTTGTTTGTGCAGAAGACTTCCAGAGGTACTGTTGTTATCATGGTTTATGTTGATGATATACTTGTTACGGGAGATGATATGCAGGGGATAAAGATGGCAAAAGTATTTCTAGGCCATCAGTTTGTTACTAAAGATCTTGGAACCCTACGATATTTTCTAGGTTGGAGTTTGCTAGGAATGTGCAGGGTCTTGTGATGACCCAAAGGAAGTATATTACAGACATGCTTGTTGAGAGGGGAATGATCGGATGTCGACCCTCGACTACTCCTATGGATCCCAACATGAAGTTATATGTTGATGATACAGATGAGGTTGACAGGAGAAGATATAGAGAGATGGTGGGAAATCTCGTCTATATTACTATCACTAGACCTGATATCGCTTTTGCAATAAGTCGGGTGAGTCAGTTCACGGAACAACCCAGACAAGTACATATGGATGTCATATACATGATATTGAGATATCTAAAGTCTTCTCCGGGTGCAGGACTACTATTCAGGAAAGATACAAACATTTCAATTTCTGCATGTGTTGATGCTGACTATGCAAGATGCCCTAAAGATCGGATGTCTACTTCAGGTTTTGCACTATTTGTTGGTAGTTCTTTAGTTTCTTGGAAAAAGTAAGAAACAAACTGTGGTGGCTAGATCTAGTGCAGAATCTGAGTATAGGGCCATGGAGCAAGCAAGTACGGAGATGATGTGGGTTCGAGCTGTGCTATAAGATATGCATATAGATGTACATCTACCCATGCAGTTACAATGTGATAATCAAACAGCGCTATTCATTGCAAATAATCTTGCATTCTATGTAAGAACAAAGCATATTGAGGTAGACTTCCACTATACTAGAGATATGGTGCAGAAGGGCTTGATCTCTACTTCCCATGTCAGTTCAGGAGAGCAGACTGTCGACATTTTTATCAAGACATTGCTCAGAGGGCCATTCCTGAAGTGTTCTTCCAAGCTGAGCATGATTGACATCTATGCTCCATATTGAGGGGGAGTGTAGAGATATTTATATGTTCTATATATCTTTTTCTGCTATTTTTACTTTCTTATTTCCATCTTATGTAATTTACCCATAGGCTTTCTCTATATAAGAGAGCCAAGGGTTCAGTGGAATAAACAATTTATTCTCTTCTCCCAACAATACTGAAGGGCTCCATCTCTACTTCCCATGTTAGCTCAGGGAACAAACATCAGACATTTCACAAAGGCCCTAGGCCAGAGGGAAGTTCCATAAATGTTCTTCCAATATGAGCATGATAGATATCTATGCTTCAGCTTGAGTGGTAGTATTGTAGAAAAAGTATTTATGTATTTCTATTTTCTCGTGTATGTAATTTCCCAATTGATTATTTGCCCTCTAGGGCTTCTCCTCTAGATAAAAGATCCCTATGCTTCGGAATAAGCAATTCATTCATTTCTTTCCACACTAACAGGATAAAATTTTCACCTATCCATTATCTTGTTAATGATTAGAGTTTCACATGGGTACTTTCCACTCCAATGATTATATCGTTATTCATCCATAAGGGCATTCCAAACCTATTTTGAAAAGAAAAGTGCCATGTGTAGAAGTTTATGTTATGTTTTTGTATCTTTTATCTATTATTCTTTTCGTTTGTCTACAGCATGTAATTTGCCCATAGGCCTCTCCCTATATAAGAGAGTCTAGGGCTCAAGGAATAAACAACTCTTATTTTTCTTAACATAGTATCAGAGCGGTGCTCCTAGACCGGAGCTCTCGTACCGAACCCTAAACCTAGCCCTCCACCTTTAAGCCCCCCCTCCCTTCGCCGCACCGCCCTTCGGCCACCTTCTACGCGCGCCGCCCGTCGCCCACACGCGCCGCCCTTCACGCGCGCCTCTCTCTCCCTTCCGTCACGTGCCACCCTTTGGCCCTAGGGTCCCGCTGCCCCTAGGGTTCGGCCATGACCTGCTGCCGACGTCCTTCTCCGTGAGCCGTTGCCACCGTCCTTAGGGTCCGCCGCCCTAGGGTTCGGCCGTTGTCTTCCTAAGGGTTTCCTTTCCCGCGCTTCCATTTGGTTGCGTAAAAGTCTACACATATAACCAAACCTAGTCACGTCAGTGTAGACCAAAGTTTATCTTGTCTACAACCCTTTTTTTCTCCAGTCACAATGTCCGAAAGCAAGATAGAGATCCCCACTACAGGCGCTTTCAGAGGTCCTGCGCCTATTGTGAAGATGGACTGATCCAACTACGAGTTATGGGTCATGCAGTTTATGAGCCTAATGAAATCAATAGGTAAGAAATATATTCTTACCGAGGACGAGCCAGAGGAGAAAACAAGGGTGTATGCCTCATGGGAGGCTGATGATGCATATGCTCAGGTCTGGTTGTCTGGTACTCTGATTTCAGACATTGCTAATGATGTCTTACACCGACCCACTGCCAAAGCCATGTGGGATATTCTTGCTGTCATGTATTCCAAGCCAAGAATGAGACAAAAAATAATGCAGCTTCAGCATGACATCTTCACGATAAAGCAAAATAGTCGACCCCTGCATGCTCACTACACTGCATTGCGGGGAATGTTTGAGAGGCTTCATAGCTTCATGCCTCTCACAGCTACTCCAGAACAATTGAGGACATATCGAAATGCCACAATGGTGGGAGTCTTTCTAGCCTCTCTTGACTCACAGTATGAGGCTGCATTATCTCTGATTCTGGCTGATGCTACTATCCCTCCAATGGAGGAGGCTTTTCGGAGATTGAGCTGAATCAACGTCTCGACCCCTGCTACGGTGTCAAATTCTTCTGCTATAGCAGCCTCTCGCGGAAGAGGCAATCCATCTCAGTTTCGTGGACGAAGACCACGTGGTAGAGGTGGTCGTGGTCATGGATCACAGTGTACTTACTGCCATAGGAGTGGTCATACAGAAGATACATGCTACTCCAAGCATGGTTTCCCAGCATATGCCTGTGCAGCAGAACAGATTCAGCATCAAGGTGCTACACCTGTATTAGATCCACGATATGATGAACTTGTGTCTCGATTGTGAGATATCATGCCTCCATCCAGTAGTCCTCCACCTGTTTCAGAAGGCAGCTTGGACGTTGCTGCTACCGCAGAAACTAGTACTTCAGGTAGTGCTCATATTTCTACTTTCTACCAGGGTTCAGGTACCTCAGAATGGATTGTAGATTCAGGTGCCACACATCATTTGTGTGGAGATAGACACCAACTCACATCCTACAAGCAAGTTTCCCCAGGAAGGACAGTAGTTATAGCAGATGGGACTCATTTTCCCATCACAGGAAACGGACAGATCGTCTTAACACCTTCTATGCAGTTGCAGAATGTGCTTCATGCTCCTAATTTCTCAATGAATTTACTATCAATTAGTCAGATTACTAAGGATTTACATTGTCGAGCGATATTTGACCCATCATCTCTTGTGTTTCAGGACATTCTCACGGGCAACGTGATTGGACATGGCCATGAGCAAGGCGGGTTGTATCGACTGGTCCATACACCTTACGCTGGAGCATCATCTCATTCCACTGGACATGTCTCTCCTTACCTATGGCATCTACGCTTTGGTCATCTTCAATTTCAGAAACCGCGTCAAGTCCTTCCTCGAATCTCACCCCGCTCATCGTTCAATTGTGAAGCTTGTCAGTTAGGGAAGCATTATCGGCCCGTCTTCCCTAGTCGTCAGAGTCGGAGCAGTAGCTCTCGATTTGAGTTTTTCCATATTGATATTTGGGGTCCAAGTCGTGTTCCCGATCACTAGGGACATATGTTCTATTTAGTTGTTGTGGATGATTTTAGTCGTTTGTCTTGGATTTTCATGTTAAAGAATAAGGAAACGGGCTACACTATTATGAATTTTATTAAAGAAGTGCATAATATTTTTCTATTTATGTCAAAATTGTGCGAATTGAAATGCCCTTGAATTCTATACTAAAAATTTATCTCATTTTTTTCATCCCATGGCATCCTTCATCAAACGTCTTGTGCCTACACGTCCCAATAGAATGGTGTCGCGGAAAGAAAACACTGCCACCTTCTTGATGTCACTCGTACGCTTCTTATCCAGAGTTGTGCTCTGCACTCATACTGGGGCGATGCGGTTCTCACTGCATGTTATCTCATTAACCGCATGCTCTCGTCTCTGTTGGGGGAGAAGATACCTTTCTCCCTTGTCTTTCCTGACAAGGAGTTATTCTCCCTTACTCCTCGTGTCTTTGGGTCTGTCGCATTCGTTCACCAATTATCTCCAAGGATTGACAAGCTCTCTCCTAGGGCTGTCAAATGCGTTTTTTGTCGGGTATTCCAGGACTCAAAAGGGGTATCGTTTCTGTGATCCGTTACGTCGAAGATATTATGCCAATGCAGATGTCACATTTTTTGAGTCAGTCATGTTTTTCTCTCCTATAAGTGACAGGTTTGTTCCATCAAGCATAACTGATGAGATCTATATTCCTCCTCCACCCTTGTATTTACCACAACAAGCTTCTACACCACCACCACCTCCTCCACTACCCTCCATATCTTTGGTTCCTCCTATACCATACCACTACCATTGACGGTCAGCCCCTGCGCATGATCATGGTCAATTATCAACCATGCCCCAGGTTTGTTATGATAACATTAATTCTAATGATGGGACTGATGTTGTTTCTCAGCGGGAGCAGGTATGGGATGCATAACGTGATTTGCCTATTGCACTTAGAAAACAGAAGAGGTCATGTGCTTCATATCTGATTGCCTTGCATATTACCTTTGAGTGTCTGATAAGAGATTTCAGGAGGTTTGTAGTTGCTTTATCCGCAGTGAACATTCCACAGACTCACCAGGAGGCATTAGCTGATACTAGATGGCATCTGACTATGGAGGAAGAGATGGCCGCCCTTCAGTCAAGAGGTACTTAGAGCCTTGTTCCTACTCCTACTGGGGCATCTATTGTGAGTTGCAAGTGGGTTTTTACGATGAAGCAAAATGCATATGGCAGTATTGATAGGTACAAAGCTCGACTGGTTGCTCGGGGCTTTACTCAGACGTAAGGGGTAGATTATCTTGACACGTTTTCTCCTGTTGCTCGTCATTCTACCTTACGGATTCTTTTATCTGTTGTTGTGATTTGAGATTGGCCCATGTTTCAATTAGATGTCAAAAATGCCTTTTTATACGGTGATCTTCAGGAGGAAGTTTACATGCAGCAGCCACCTGGGTTTACTGCTGAGGGGGAGTGTGTACAGGTATGCAGGCTTCATAAGGCAATTTATGGCCTAAAACAGATCCCGAGAGCTTGGTTTCAGAAGCTCTCAGATTTGTTTGAGAAGCAAGGGGTCAAAAAGTCGAATGCAGACCATTCTCTCTTTGTACAGAGGACATCTAGAGGTACGACTGTCATTATGGTGTATGTTGACGATATCTTTATTACATGAGATGATATGTAGGGAATAAAAAGAGCTAAAGAAATCTTGGATCGTGAATTCATTACCAATGATCTAGGAAAACTAGATATTTCCTGGGATTGGAGTTTGCTAGAAATGAACAAGGACTTGTGATGACTCAGAGAAAATATGTCACTAACTTGCTAAGTGACACAGGTATTCTTGGATGTCGACCTGCTTCTACACCCATGGATCCAAGTATGAAGATGCATGATGACGATACTGAGGAGGTTGTCAGGAGGAGATACGTGGAACTGGTAGGGAGGTTTCTTTATGTTACTATTACCAGACCAGATATTTCATTTGCAGTAAATAAAGTGAGCCAGTTCATGGAGCAACCTCGTCAGGTACACATGGACGCTATACATATGATACTAAAGTATCTTAAGTCATCTCCAGGTGCAGGATTGATGTTTAGGAAGGAGGGAGCTATTACTATCTAGCATGCGCAGATGCAGACTATGCAGGGTGCCCAAAGGATAGGAAGTCTACATCAGGCTTTGCTATCTTTGTTGGAGAGTCACTTGTCTCATGGGAGAGTAAGAAGCAAACAGTAGTTGCGAGATCCTGTGCTGAATCGAAGTATAGAGCTATGGCCCAAGCATGTGAAGAAGTGATGTAGGTTCGTGCAGTTCTGACAGATCTACATATAGATGTTCCTCTTCCCATATCACTAAAATGTGACAATCAGGTTGCATTATTCATCGCAAATGACCCTGCATTTCTCGAGAGGATAAATCACATCGAGATTGATTGCCATTATATCCATGATATGATCCAGAAAGGCTTTATTTCTACAACCCATGTTAGCTCAGGAGACCAAACGACGAACATTCTTACTAAAGATTTACTTCGGGGTCCCTTCCAGAAGTGTTTATCCAAGATGAGCATGATAGATATCTATGCTCCATCTTGAGGGGGAGTGTAGAAGTTTATGTTCTTGTATCTTTTATCTATTGTTTTTTTCATTTGTCTAAAGTATGTAGTTTGCCCATAGGCCTCTCCCTATATAAGAGAGTCTAGGGCTCAAGGAATAAACAACAACTCTTATTTTTCCCAACACCATACAAAATCACATTTTTTAAAATCATCTTGACTATCGAAATCGTGAGCATCAGCATGTCAGTTCCAGATCCAAGTAGTAGTCTCAGGGCCCTTAGTTATCCTATTTAAAAATGCTTAGGCTCTCTCAAACTGAACCAAACAATCACATCATACTATTGTTCTGAGCACACTCCGTGGTAAGGTGGAGCTTGCATGCGTTTGAAAGAAGATAGATCCCAGTGAGTTTTGCAGCAAATCTTTAGCAAAATTTTGGAAGGGTATTATCTCATTCATTCTTTGTAGTGAGAACCCTACACGTGGTACAATTCTTATTGTAGAAATATTTCTTATTTCTACGTTGTTTCCTTATTTTTCTTTACTTTTTGTTCTCCTATTTAATTTACCTATAGGTCTCTCCTCTATATGAGAAAGCTTGCTCCAATGAATAAACAACTCGTCTATTTTTCCTAACATGGTATCAGAGTGGCGGTCCTAGACCGGAGCTCTCGTACCCTAACCCTACCACACCCGTCGCCCCTCTCTCTCCTTCGGCATCGCCGCCGCCGCCATTGCCGCCATCTCTCTCTCTCCCTTCCGACACCGCTGAGTCCTCTTCACCCCTTCGGTTGCTGCCGGGCCAGCCTCCTTCTCTCATCGGTCCTCTCTCTTGCCACCGTCAGGCTACTCTCTCTCTCGACGTTGCCAAGCCGGTCACCTTTGTGTGCTCGGTCCCTATCGTCGTCGGCCTCTACGGCTTCTCTTGCTCATACTAAGGTTTGCTCGTGCTGATGGGTATGATTGTATAAGTTTACATATGCGATCAGATTCTTATATATCTCTGTAGACACCCATTCTGTGGTCTACAAACCTTAGTGATCTTCATCTGATGATATGTCAGAAAACAAAGTCGACGTCCCCGCCACAGGCGCGTTCAGAGGCCCAACGTCAATTGTCAAGATGGACGGGACGAATTATGAGCTCTGGGCTATTGCAGTTCGTGGGCCTTATGAAGTCTAATCGTACGAAGCATATTCTTACCGAGGAGGAGCCGGTGGAGAAAACTGGGGTTAACACCTTGTGGGAGGCAGATGATGCTTATGCTAAAGTCTGGCTTTCAGGTACAATGACGATAGAAGTCGCCAATGATATATTACATCAACCCACTGTTAAGGGGATGTGGGATATCCTTGCAGCAATTTATTCTTAAGCTAGGAATGAGACCAAGATCCTCCAACTCCAACATGATATATTCACTGTCAAGCAGAACGGACAACCTCTTCATTCGTTGTATACATCTTTGCGTGGGATGTTTGAGAAGCTCCACAGCTTCAAGCCTCTCACGGCTACTCTAGAGCAGCAGAAGACATATAGGAATGCTACCATGGCCAATGTATTCTTAGCAACCCTCGATCCTGAATATGATGCAACTCACTCCCAAATCCTCGCAGATGCTACTATCCCTCCCATGCAGGAAGCCTTCCGCAGACGTAGCAGGATTATTGTCCCATCCACTACTAGTAGTCGGTCTTCTTCGACAATGGCATCGTACCAGGGTAGAGGAGGCTCTTTTTTCCGTGGACGTGGACCTCGAGGTAGAGGAGATCGCATTCGTCAGCCATGCACTTACTGTCATCGCCAAGGTCATATGGAGGATACATGCTACTCTAAGCACGGTTTCCCTGCATTAGCTCGTGTCGCGGAGCAAGCTGACTCATCTATTGTTGCTCCTTCAGATCAGATATATGATGACCTAGTTTCTCGATTAAGGGACATTATGCCCTCTGGAGGTTCCACTGCCTCCTCATCTACTCCAGATGTTGTTGCCTCTGCCAGTGCTAGTTCTTCAGGTAGTATTTTTGCCTTTACATATTGTCATGAGCCAGATATTACATATTGGATTATGGACTTTGGAGCTACACATCATTTGTGTGGGGATAGAGATCAGCTTACAGATAGATCCCTCCAGGGAGGACACCAGTCATTGTTGATGGGACTCACTCTCCAATCATCGGACGGGGGAGAGACTTGACGCCTTCGATGCGACTACAAAATGTGTTGCGTGCTCCTAATTTTTTTATGAATCTATCGTCCATTAATCAAATTACGAAGGACTTGCATTGTAGAGCCATTTTTGACCCATCTCTTATTTTTCAGGACATCCTTATGGTCAAGGTGATTGATTGTGGCCGTGAGCAGGGAGGTCTCTACCGCCTTGTCCAAACCCATGTGCTGGCCTTTCCTCTCATTCCACAGGATCTGTTTCACCTTTCATGTAGCACATGCGCTTCGGTCATCTTCCCCTTCAAAAGTTGTGTCAAGTTCTTCCTCAGATTTCACCTCATTTCTCTTTTGAATGTGAGGCATGTCAGTTGGGAAATCATCATCGCTTAGTGTTTATTTAGTTGCAGTTGATGATTTTTCATGTCTGTCATGGGTCTTTTTGTTAAAGAATAAATCTGAGGCTATAAATATCATTACAGGATTTATAAATGAAGTGCAAAATATTTTTTCTTCTTCTATTAAAATTGTGAGGACTGATAATGCATTGGAATTTTGTACTCGTGCGCTCTCGCAATTCTTTGTTTCTCGCAATATCATTCATCATACCTCTTGTGCCTATACGTACCTCTCAACAGAATGGTTTGACTTGGAATCATTTACTTGATATCACTTGTACGCTTTTTTTCACAGTCATTCCTTACATTCATTCTGGGGTGAGGCGGTTCTTACGGCATGATATCTCGTGAATCGCATGCCTTCGTTTGTTCTAGGTGACAAAATTTCTTTCTCTATGGCGTTTCCAGATAAAGAGTTATTCTCGCTTACTCCACGTGTCTTTGGATTAGTGGTGTTTGTTCATCAGTTGTCTCCAGGTTTTGACAAGCTCTCTCCTAGAGTTGTCAAGTGTGTTTTTGTTGGGTACTCTAGAATGCGGAAGGGGTATAGATAGTATGATTTACTTAACAGAAAATATTATGTTAGCATAGATGTTGCATTCTTTGAATCGGTAATGTATTTTTCCCCTACAGGCGATAGGTTGACTTATTTTGAGTCAGATGATGAAATTTATATGCCTCTACCTCTACCCACGCCAGTTATACCACCACCTCCACCATCTCCTACCATGCCTCAATCATCGCCTCCTACTTCTCCGCCACACTCACCATCATTATCGCCTTCACCACTTCTCCCATCTCCAGTTGTTGTCGTTCCATCCTTACAACGCTTCTATACGCGTCAGCCTCCTCGTGGTCAATGCTCGTCATCCAGCATGACTAAGATATGTTCTGAATATATTGCTTCTGATGATGGGTCTGACAAGGCTTCTAGACAGGATCCTATGCAGGACAATTTACAGATTGAAGAAGTTCCCAATGATCTTGATGTTCCTATTGCGCTTCGCAAGGCGAAGCATAGCTGTGTCTCATATCCCGTTGTCTCTTAGGTTATGTTTGACCGCCTTACAAGGGAATTTTGAAGGCTATTGCTCTAGTTGTAATGGACATATTGCGAAATTATCAGGAGGCTATGAAGGACAGTCATTGGCGTCTAGCCATGGAGGAGGAGATGGTTTCTCCACAGTCATGAGGTACCTAGAGTTTAGTAAATGCTCCTAATGAGGAATCTATTGTTAGCTGCAACAAGGTGTTTACTATCAAACACTATGCAAATGGGAGCCTTGATCGATACAAGGCATGACTAGTGGCACGAGGATTTACGCAGACTTATGGCGTCGATTATCTGGATACTTTCTCTCATCTTGCTCGCCAATCCACTCTACGTGTTCTACTTTTTGTTGTTGTTCGTGATTGGCCTTTATATCAGCTCGATGTTAAAAATGAAATTCTCTAGAGAGAAATTCCTAAGTAGTACCTTGGATTTACTTAAATCCTTAGGTACTACGATTTTTTTATCCGGTCGCTACAGTGGTGTCGCATGTTTAACATGTGACACGCGACACCCTTAATGTTTTTTACCTGGGAAACACATGCATATCACATCTTGAACATGTGCTATATAAGGAACGCCCTGTAACATTTCCAGGAAGTTCAATGTATAACGCATGTTAAACATGCGCTATATGAGCAACATCCTGTAACATTACAGGAAGTTTCACGTATAACGCATGTTAAAAATGTGCTATATGAGAAAGTTACTGTAATATTCCAGGAAGTTTCACGTATAACACATGTTAAACATGCGCTATATGAGCAACTTCCTATAATATTCCAGGAAGTTCTACGTATAACACATGTTAAACATATTGGCCCTGTACGCATGCCAATTATCATGATATGTACCAAGGAAAGAAACCACTTCCATGAAGGACTGGATTCCTCGTCAACAATTCCGAAAGCAAGGGGAATGATAAGTTTATCCCCATCAACCCCGCATGCAATGAGCAATTTCTGTTTGTACTTGCCATACAAATAAATCTCATCAATACTAATCAAAGGGCGGCAATATTTGAATGCCTCAATGAAAGGGTCATATGCCCAAAAACATCGTTGAAATATACGGCAATGAGGTTTCCGAGGATCTGGATGTTCGCTATATTCGATATTTATTTCAATTCCCAGTATGGCAGCCTTCATTGCATGCAATAGATAAGGCATTTCAGCATAAGACTTCTTCCAATCACCGAATATTATTCCGATTGCTTTCCTCCGAGCATCCCATTCCCTTTTCTTGGTAACCCAGTAGTTGTACATCTCGTGGATGTGAGCTCTACAACTCGACACCCGAACATTATGGTCATCTCTCACCAGAGATTGCAGTGATCTAGACTTGAATTTGTAGTCTAATTGAGGATGATCATGATTTACTGTAGGGTTTATACAAGTGTGGGTCCAACAATCTTAGAGATCACCCACAGACCATCAAATTTCCTAAAATGATCACGTAAATACCAAACACATCCTTTCGATCTGTATGTGCAAAAAACCGACCAGATCAAGCTGGTGGATTCTTTAACAATGAAGTCGTAGTATGGCAGGATGTGATATTTCTTTACAGCATAAATCAAATCTTCTCTAAATTTGAAGGTTATGCCCTTACGTATTTCATCAACGACGCCATCAAGTCCAGACTTCTTTCGAATGTCATCCTCATAGGTTGAACGAGTATCGGATCCTCTTACCCCGGAAAAAGGTACACGGGGTACAATATGTTGCGTGCTTTGTTCATCGACTCGGATTTCATCATTTACGGCATTATCTTCAACATCTTCATCACTATCCTCTTCCAGATCATCATCGGTTCCCCAAGGGATGAAGTCATCCAAAGCATGATTAACCTCTCTCAGCAAAGCATCACTCTTGCGCCATTCCTGATCTGTACATGGTCGCGTTATAGGCACATCAATGCTAGTGACAACAGAGGGTTGTGTGCAAGGGACAACAGAGGGTCCCTTGTTAGTGACAACAGAGGGTCCAAGAGCAAGGCCATCATCCATGTCAACAACATTGGGGACTTCGCTCACCGATACAGTTTCAACGATAATGTCAGTAGGCATCGATTTTCCAATGGTCCGAGCATACACAAAAACTCCTTGCACATCATCATCATCGACGATAGACGAAAACGATGGCTCTTCACCTACGTCCCGAGGGATGCGATGTAGTAATTGGATTTTCTGATTGTAGACATACATGTCGAACTTACGGTATACTAAGTTCAACATCTCATCGAATGTCATATTAGGCATTAATCCAAACCCACCTACATTAGTCATCGAAGAGCCAATAAACGTACCCTTCAAATGAAACATACAATATACCGACTCCATTCCGACCTAATACGTGACGCAACGTACAAGTCAAAATTATACAATCATTAAATGAAGATAAATATGCGTATAATATAACATATATCTAAGAACCAAAAAAATTTTACCCAAGATCTCCGGATGCAATGGAGGGTGCGCCCTAATGAGAGGCGGCGGCTAGGGCGATAATGCAGGAGAGAGACACGAAAAGGGATCTCTTGGCGGGGCTTAGGGTGCTCAAAAGGAAGCTTTGGCAGGGAGGAGGAGGCCGCAGTCGCGAGGGCAGGGGAGCGGAGTCGGGTGGCGGCCAAATGCTCGAACGCGTAGGGAGGGTTTTCGAGAACGCGGGGTTTATTGGGGACGAATATCACATATTCAATGTGCACTACATATACCGCATATCGAAGATGCGATACGCCTATGGTTCGCAAGTAGAAAAAACAATAAGGGTGTCGTATGTTAAACATGCGACACCATTGCAGCTCCTGGATAAAAAAAAAATCATAATACCTAGGGATTTAAGTAAATCCAAGGTACTACTTAGGAATGTCTCTCCTTTTCTGTATGGTGATCTCAGGAGGAAGTCTACATGCAGCAGCATCTGGGGTTTGCTATTGAGGGGGAGTGTCAACAGGTTTGTAGACTTCATAAGGCCATATATGGTCTTATGCAGAGTTCCAGGGCATGGTTTCAGAAGCTCTCGGATCTGATTAAAAAAATAGGGATTTAAAAGGTCAAATACAAATCATTCATTATTTTTGCAGAGAACACCCAGAGGTACAACTGTTATCATAGTATATGTTGATGATATACTTGTTGCAGGAGATGATGTGCAGGGGATAAAGAAGGCAAAGGAATTCTTGAGTCGACAGTTTGTCATCAAAGATCTTGTCACCCTAAGGTATTTCTTAGGGTTAAAGTTTGCCAGGAATGTTCAGGGTCTTGTGATGACCTAAATGAAGTATGTTACGGATATAGTAGTCGAGACAGGCATGAGTGGGTGTCAACCCTCTACCACTCCTATGGATCC
This sequence comes from Ottelia alismoides, assembly GCA_037367405.1. Classification (NCBI taxonomy): domain Eukaryota; kingdom Viridiplantae; phylum Streptophyta; class Magnoliopsida; order Alismatales; family Hydrocharitaceae; genus Ottelia; species Ottelia alismoides. The sequence continues at coordinate 175,125 of JAZKJV010009024.1, forward strand.
CAACATGAGATTATATGATAATGATACCTGTGAGATTGACAAGAGGAGATACAGAGAGTTGGTGGAAAAAAACTCATGTATGTTACTATTACTAGACCTGACATCTCCTTTGCAGTAAGTCGGGTGAGTCAGTTTATGGAGCAACCCAGACAGGTACACATGGAAGTTATATATATTATATTAAGGTATCTAAAGTCTTCACCAGGTACAAGACTGCTATTCAGAAAAGGATCGCCCCTTTGTTTCTGCATGTGCAGACGCAGATTATGCAGGGTGTCCTAAAGATAGGAAGTCAACTTCGAGCTTTTGATGTGTTCATTGATAGCTCTCTTGTTTCTTGGAAGAGTAAGAAACAAACTGTTGTTGCTAGGTTAAGTACCAAATCTGAATATAGGGCTATGGCGCAAGCAAGCATATAAATGATTTGGGTTCGAGCAGTACTAGCAGATTTGCATATAGATGTACTCTTCCTATGCCGTTACAATGTAACAACCAAGCTGCTCTATTTATTGCAAACAATCCTGCATTTCATGAAAGAACGAAGCACATTGAAGTAGACTGCCATTATACAAGAGATGTGATCTAGAAGGGCTTGATTTCCACCACTCACGTCAGTTTAGGAGATGAACTATTGATATCTTCATCAAGTCGTTGCTCAGAGGACCGTTTCATAAATGTTCATCCAAGCTGAGCATGATCGACATTTATGCTCCATCTTGAGGGGGAGTGTAGAAATATTTATTATTTCCATACCACTTCCTTATTTTTCTTTACGTTCTGTTCTCCTATGTAGTTTACCCACAGGTCTCTCCTCTATATAAGAGAGCCTAAGGTGCCAAGGAACAGCCAACTCTTCTATTTTTCCCAGCACTTATGTTTGCTGTATTGCCAGCCTGCCAGGGGCACATGATTCACGTAATCATACTACCATGTCACAGAGTTTTGCGGTGATCATTTGAAAGTGACTGGGAAGATTTAATGATCTGATGCAAATCAGTATCCATAAGTTCAAACACCAGATAGACATCCTTAAAAATTCTCCTCTGAACTGGCATCATGATATCGCTTAAAGCAATAACATTCTCGCGGTGAAGGTGCCTAAGCAGTTTTAACTCCCGTAGAGTTCTTAGTTCATCCACACAGTTGTCAAAGACATTATGTATTTTCTTTTTAGCAACTTTTTCTTTCGTCTCTGTGTTCATAGATGAGCGCACAACACCATATGCTCCTCTTCCAATAGGTTTTATAGGAACATATTTTGTATCAATTTCAAACATGGTCTGCCACATATAATAGTAATGCTTCCCTGGGCTTGCAATTCCATTTGGAGGGTCGGCCAACATAGCCATCTCTGCAAAACTTGAAAAAGAGGCACTATTTAGTTAACATGATAGCAACATGAAGAGAAATTTCAGTTAGATTCAGAATCAATAGGGCCATTCGTCAAAGACGGATTATGATAAGAGGGGGAAAAAGACAAAATGAATAAATAAAAGAAAAAGAGAGATGCAACCAACCAAACATTTTAAAAGTAGGTTGAAGAATGACTCGGCAGCAGGGCCTGCTCATGTGTCCCAACAAATTAAGCTCTTTAGGTTGGAAAAGATTACAGTGGAAGGATATGGGCCAAAGTACATATCATGGGCAAACAAGATTCTTCCTTGAGGTAGAAGAAACATACTTTTGTAGGCTGCCTTGTCCTAGCTTCCAACATATTTGTTCTTATTCTTCCCCAAGCCTAAGAAGGTGGTTAATCAAGCGAACAACCACCATTTGAATTCATAGTGTGTGAGGGAGACGGAGGCGCGTGCTGCTCATCCTAGGTGTGATGGGATGTTGTCATGGCCTGGAAGTTCACTTCCTTGGAGTCTTGGGCATTCTCGTAGGTGACGTAGGACCATGTACCTTTGAAATACCTTCTTTTTATATTATCCAAATCGCCTTTAATATATGTTTTTGGTTTATTTAACTCTTATTTTCCATGGAACTTATATTATAAAACAAATTCAATATTAATCTTCTTTAGTGTAATTATTGTTTTCCTATGTCAGAGTACAGTTTTATAAATTTGGATGCAAAACAGTTCAGTCTGAGGCAGATTAAACATGCTACTGGGGAATTCTCTCAAGAAAATAAAATCGGTCAAGGTGGTTTTGGTGAAGTTTACAAGGTTATTGCTTATATATTGGCTGTACATGTCCTCCTAGCATGAATATTTCTGATCTTTTACAATTGCCATCACCAGGGTATACTTCCAGATGGATCTGCAATAGCCGTCAAAAGACTGTCATCCAAGTCAAGACAAGGGACTCGTGAATTCATAACTGAAATTGGAACAATATCTGCCGTAAGTCATCCAAATCTTGTCAAGCTTTATGGTTGTTGCTCTGAGGGAAATGAGCTGATATTAGTATATGAATTCGTGGAAAATAACAGTCTTCACAATGCTCTGTTTGGTAAGGTTTATCCTTAAAACATGTCTGGCTATTTTGCTCTTGGTGGTGATTGTGTTTTTCTAATTCATCATTTGTTTCCAATATCTATGAACATGAACTACAGGAAAACACGAAACAATAAATTTGGATTGGAAGACAAGGCAGAATATATGCCTGGGTGTGGCTAGAGGATTAGCATACCTTCATGAGGAGTCCAGACTTAAGATTGTCCATAGAGACATTAAATCTATGAACATTTTACTTGACAAGGATTTTAATGCAAAAATTGCCGACTTTGGATTAGCAAAGCTTGATGATGGAGAGCACAGTCACATCAACACTAGGGTAGCTGGAACCACGTGAGTGTATTTTGTTCAAATGCCAGTTTGATGTCTTCTATCTATACTACTTTAATAATGCAGTTTTTCATGCTCGTTTTGGTCGATGTTTGACTCAAAAATTAAGCACCAATTATGTGTGTAGAGAAATGCCAAGTGACTTTCCTTGTGTTATTTCTTCTTGAAGTAGATCCCTGCTTGATCCTCTATAAGATCAGTATTAGGAGTCAGTAATGAGTTTAATCATTCTATTGCAGTCAATCTGGTAATTAAATCTCTCTAAGACCCAATTAAGCTGCTCATGTCTTAGCTCCACCTTGTCTAGTGGATTGGAGGTTCATCTTCGCATCCTGTGAAAGGGAAAAAGTGAAAGGGAAAAAATGAAGTTGTATTTCACGAAGCCCTAGAGCTCTCTTATATAAAAGAAAAGCTCTATGGGAAAATTACATAAGATAGACTGAAAGATAAATAAATATAAATAAAGATCAAGAGATATAAGAATCTCAACACTCCCCCTCAAGCTGGAGCATATATGTCTATCATGCTCAGCTTGGAACAACGACGGTGAAAAGGACCCCTCGCTAGAGCTTTGGTAAACATGCCTGCAATCTGATCACCACAAGCAACATGAGTAGTGGAGATCAACCCCTTCTGGATCAAGTCATGAGTGTAGTGACAATCTACCTCAATGTGTTTTGTTCTCTCATGAAAGGTTGAATTGTTAGCAATAAACAATGCTGCTTGATTATCACATTTGAGGTTCAGGGCACCTCAATAGTTAGGTCAGTCAGAACAGATCTAACCTACATCATTTCTGTATTCCCTTGGGCCATAGCCCTATATTCTGATTCAGCACTGGATCGAGCAACAACTGTTTGTTTCTTACTTCACCATGAGACCAGTGAGCTATCAACAAACACAATGAAGCCTGATGTTGACTTCCTATCCTTGAGACACCCAGCGTAATCCGCATCTGCACATCCAGTAACTGTGAGAGATGTATCTCTTCTGAAAAGAAGACCTGCACCTGGAGAAGATTTCAGGTATCTCAAAATCATGCACACTGCATCCATGTGAGCATATCTGGGTTGCTCCATAAACTGGCTGACTCTGCTCACAGCAAATGATATGTCAGTCCTGGTAATAGTAATATGTAACAATTTTCCTACCAATTCTTTGTATCGTCTCTTATCCACTTCTTCCGAGTCATCATCATAGAGCTTAGCATTAGGATCCATTGGTGTAGTAGCAGGTCTGCATCTTGTCATGCATGTCTCAGATAGAAGGTCAGTGACATACATCCTTTGCATCATAACCATACCTTGTTGATTTCGTGCAAACTCCAAGCCAAGGAAGTAACGTAGTGTACCAAGGTCCTTGGTTACAAACTATTGTCCAAGGAAATCCTTATCTGCCTGAATGCCCTGTTCATCACTACCAGTAACAATGATATCATCAACATAAACCAGGACAACAACTGTACCTCTCTGAGTTCTCTTAGCAAAAAGAAAATGATCTGCAGTGGATCGGACGAACCCCTTCTGTTCAATCAACTCTGAGAGCTTCTGAAACCAAGTCCTTGGACTCTGCTTAAGACCATATATGGCCTTGTGAAGACGGCACACCATATTGGACTCCCCCTCAGCAATAAATCCTGGTCGTTGCTGCATGTAAACCTCCACCTGCAGGTCACCATACAAGAACACATTCTTTACATCTGATTGGAAAAGCGGCCAGTCACGTACCACAACAACAATAATAAGAATTTGTAGCGTAGAGTGACGTGCAACAGGACAAAAAGTATCCTGGTAATCCACCCCATAGGTTTGGGCGAAACCTCGAGCAACCAACCTGGCCTTCTATCTCTCTACAGTATCATCCGCCCGGTGTTTCACAGTAAACAACTATTTGCTGCCAACCACAGACACACCTAGTGGAGCATGTACAACACTCCATGTACCATGAGATTGTAAAGCTACCATCTCCTCCCCCATAGCGAGATGTCATTGGCTACTCTGCAACGCCTCCTGATAGGTCCGTGATTTTTCCACGGAAGAGAGTCCCACAACAAACCTTTGAAAATCCTTGGAAAGACGATCCAAGGAAACATGTGACGCAATAGGATGCATAGTGCAAACCCCCTTTGCCTCTGTAGAGCAATATGTACATCAAGATCCTCATTACTGGCAGAAGAAATAGTATCCACGACATCCTGCACCTCAATATGTACATGCAAATCACCAGTGCCATTAGAAGAACTCAAATGTTCAGTACATACCCCGGGCGTGCTGGATGATGGAGGAGGCACATGAGCACGGGGCCGTCGCTGGTAAACCTATAGAAAGAAAGTAGGAGTCAGTGGAGGTGGCGGTGGAGGAGGAGGTGGTGGCGGAGGTGGCATTGGAGTAGAATGTGGTAATGACGATGTAATGGAGATCGGAGGTAGAGGCATATAGACCTCTTCTCCATCCTCTGAAAGAGTAAGCTTGCCACTTGTGGGAGAAAAATACATAATGGACTCAAAGAAGGTGATATTTGCACTGATGTAGTACCTTCTCGAACAAGGTCAAAGCAACGATATCCCTTTCAGGGCTTGGAATACCCAAAAAACACATATTTGACAGCTCTGGGAGAGAGCTTGTCAAGACCAGGAGACTTTTGATGAACAAAAGCTACTGAACCGAAAATATGAGGCGTAAGCGAGAAAAGATCCGTCTCGGGAAACGCAATCAAGAACGGGATCTTCTCCCACAGAACCAAAGAGGGCATACTGTTGGAGCATTTGTTGTATGCGCCCATTGTGTTGTTGCAGGGTAAATGGATCCTGGAGGAGATCCATTTACCCCATCCAGTTGTTTAGTCCCACGTCGTCTAGTGGTGGGATTTGGAGGCTCTGGAGAGGCTATATAAGGAGCCCCAGACCTCCTGTATCCATTGAGAAAAAGCAATGCAAGATATGCCCCTTTGAGGGCTTCTCCCGTGGTTTCATCCCGCTCCTCACGGAGTAGGGTTCCACGTAAAATCCCGTTGTTTTTCTTCTTTGTTTATCTTTTTTCATGTTTACGCTTCCGCTTCCGATTTTCTAACATGGTATCAGAGCGGGACTTTCTTGGTTGATTTTGAAGATTCATTTTTTTGGTTGGTTTTGAAGATTCATTTTTAAAGGTTCTTTTTGAGATCGGTTCAATTCGTAGAGTTTCGTGAAACCCTAATTTTTTATCAAGATAGATTTCTGGAAAGATCAATGCAGATCTGGTATTGCTTGTTCATGATCGTGCTTGTCAAGATCAGGTTACTGGGCATCTAGGGTTATCTGAAACCCTAGATCTACAATCCCTAACACAAGGGCCGTCATGTCAGCCAGCCGTAGGTCCCTGGCAACGGCATCTCGAAACAAAAGTTCCCAGGAGGGGAACCCTAGACTAGCGGAGCCCTTTCTGGAGATCCAGTTCTCTGACTGGCAGAGCCCCGATCGCTGGGCTATCATCCTCACAGGCGGCACGCATCGAGGCCGCACGAACTTCCAAGCATCTCGCAATCTCCTGGGCGAGGTACCTACAGAGGCACTCCAGCGGACCCGACATCAAACGCATGCGAGCCTCCATCGCGCGAGGGTCTTCATCGAGCGCCTCCTCAATCCCAGGTTGCAGCCCCCTTGCGGCACCTCGCCTCCAAGCAGGCGGTGCTTCTGGCACAGGCGACGCGCTGCACCGCCTCCTACTCCGATCCCCCTGCAAGCACTAAGGCGGTGACTCCTGCGAAACTCCCATCTCCAGGCGACGCGACTCCAGCAGGCAACTCTCAGGTGCAGACGGCTGCCTCAGGCGGCATCCCTCGAGCTCTTTTGTTGCAGCGTGCCCGTACGTAGGTCCCTCGCGCTGGCCCCTCTGCTTGCCCTCGCGATGCCTCCTCCCTCCCATCGATCCCTGGCGGCGCGAACAGAACCCCCAGGCGGTCCTCCGCCTTCTGACCCAGCGGCGATGCTTGTTCCTTCGGCAGCGGCAGGAGTAGCCCAAATGTGGGCGGCGGGTTTACATGAAGGGTTCCCATCGATGGGAACCCTAAATAAAGTTCCTCTTTACGGGTAAGGGTGGGGCCCCTGTTGGGCCAAATTTAAAATAAAAAAAGGGAGGGGGAGAGGAATATAAGCTCTGCCATGTAAAAAAAAGGAAGAAAGAATTGGGCCCAAGTGGCCGATGAAAAAAAAGAAAAAAATTGTGTTTAAAAAAAGGCACGTACAAGGAAAAAGCCGTACGCCAAGAAAAAAATGCAAAAGCCGTAAAAAAAAGATGAAGCGGCTTAAAAAAAATTATTTTCAAGAAAAAAATGGACGGCTTTTAAAAAAATGGAAAAGCCGCAAGTTCTTATTTTCTCCCCAATTTCTTTGTCTTCTCCCAACATGGTCGATGTCATGTTTTCCGACCAGTATAGGAGAAAGGGGGAGTATGTATGTAGAGTCACAGACTCACAGGTCTAGATCCACATTCCAGATTCAGATATCAGTCTCCAGACTAGCTAGATGATCAGATTCTACAGTTCGGTTTCAGACTCGACGATCAATGTTCCGAGTTTGCAGTTCAGACACGCACGAGTTTGCGGTCATTTTCAGATGAGCATATGTTGCCATCATCAGTTCGAGGTCCCCATCATTCTTGTTGTTGTTCGGTCAGAGTTTTCATGTGAGCCATAGGGACTCCAGAGCAGAGGATCATTCCCTTGGGGGCAAGGGTTTTCATGTGGTATCATAGGTACACCAGAGCAGTGCACCATTCTCTGAACTAGATGGGAGAGACCTAGTTCTCCGACGAGGAGACTCCAGGCGCAGTTTCAGACTCGATGGCCAGATTCCGAGTCTTCAGTTGACTCACACTCCAGCCCGTTCATCCTCCTCACCTGCACGACATGAGAAGCAACGTCCTCGACTGCAGCAATGTGCGCGTTGGGTTGATATTGTCCGTAGTGTCCTGTAGCGTTGAGTTGAGTTTCTTTCTGTTTGTCCAAGCTGAGCATTGCACGCTCCAACTTGAGGGGGAGTGTTGGAGCATTCGTTGTATGCGTCCATTGTGTTGTAGCAGGGTAAATGGATCCTGGAGGAGATCCATTTACCCCATCCAGTTGTTTAGTCCCACATCGTCCAGTGGTGGGACTTGGAGGCTCTGGAGAGGCTATATAAGGAGCCCCAGACCTCTTGTATCCATTGAGAAAAAGCAATGCAAGATATGCCCTTTGAGGGCTTCTCCCGTGGTTTCATCCCGCTCCTCACGGAGTAGGGTTCCACGTAAAATCATGGTGTTCCATGTTCTATGTTTCTAGATTATGCTCTGTTTATCGTTTCCGCTTTCGCTTCCGATTTTCTAACACATACGATTTACCAGATAACAAGCAGTTAGAACCGCATCCCCCCCAATATGAATGAGGAGCACGACTCTGAATCAAAAGAGTTCTGGTAACATCCAAAAGATGGCGGTGTTTTCGTTCAGCCACTCCCATTCTGTTGGGAAGTATATGCACAATATGTCCGATGCACAATACCATGAGACCTAAGGAATTGAGAAAGTTGAGTGCTGCAAAGTTTTAATGCATTATCTAAACGTATAAATTTGACTTTTACTGAAAAATGTTCCTTATTTCATTAATAAAGGACTGAATAACATGAACAACATCAGACTTGTTCTTAAGAAGAAAGAACCAAGACAATCTCGAAAACTCATCAACTACAACAAGATAAAACATATGTCCCTGATAATCTGGGACACAACTAGGAGTCTAAATATCAAAATGGATTAACTCAAACAGACTATGACTACTTCGACCCTAACGACTTTGGAAAGTGAGCCGATGATGCTTCCCAAGCTGGCAGGCCTCGCACTGAAAGGTAGAGCGAGGAGAAATCTATGGAAGAACATGACTCAGCTTTTGCAGAGGAAGATGACCAAATCGAAGATGCCACATATATGGAGAAACAGATCAAGTACAAAGAGAAGAGGTACCAACATATGGAGATTACACCAGTCTGTAGAGACCCCCTTGCTTACGGCCAGATCCAATCACCCTGCCCATGAGTATATCCTGAAAAGAGCAAAGATCATCCTTCCTCCATGCTTTCTCGCTTGCTTACTGAGAAGGCGGAGGAAAGGCAAGCTGCAAGTAAGCACCCCGCAGGTTGAAGGTCGAACCAAGAGCATTAGACTAGTCAGAGTCCCCCCCCAATCTATATATTTCCATAGTTTGATGCATATTTGACCTTTTTCCCAAGCTGACTCTCATCTAGGCACAACAGATGGATCAAATATGGCACGACAATGTAAATCTTTGGTGATTTGACTAATTGATAGTAAATTCATAGAAAATTGAGGAGCATAAAGGACATTCTAAAGCCTCATTGCGGGAGTCGACTGCACCTCCCCCTGGCCAGTAATGGGAGAGTGTGTCCCATCCACTATCAGAACAGATCGTCTAGGCTGAGTAGGACGAAAAACACTAAACTGGCCTCTGTCACCACAAAGATGATGGGATGCTCCGGAATCCATGATACATTCTGACAAGTCTGCCTTTTGTAACAACTAGTAATGGCATATTTTATATCTGACGTAGATGTTGATGCTAAGGCAACTACCATTGAGGATCCTGAAGGAGAGCTGGTTGATCCATAAGTAGCAGGCATAATCTCCCTTAGTCGTACCACGAGCTCGTCAAATCTCTGGTTAGATACAAGTGATGGACTCCCAGCTTGTTGTGCTTGCTCTACAACTCGAGCTGAAGCAGGAAATCCATGCTTAGAATAGCATGGTTTCTCAGAGTGGCATGGCTTATGGCAGTAGGTGCACGACTGACAGGGTCGACCACCTCCTCCTCTGCCACGGCTAGGTCCTCCCCTACCATGATATGTGTAGGGCTTCCTCTACCACCTGACGCAGTCATAGCTGAAGATGTCTGAAACTGTACTACCAGAGGATATAGATAGACGAGTTGTGTCATACTCAGGGTCAAGGGTTGCTAGAAAGACCCCAGTCATCACAGAGTCTCTGTATGCCTTGAGCTGCTTTGGCGTAGCAGTCAAGGGAATGTATCCATGTAGCTTCTCAAATATACCCCTCAAAGAAGTATAGAGGGTATGAATGGGGAGACCATTTTGCTTCGATGTGAAGATATCGTGCTGGAGATGCAATATCTTCGACTCATGTAGAGATATGTATTATTCTTTGTTTTGTACCTTTTCATATTTTCTTTTTCCCGTTGGACTCTTCATGTATTTTACCCATAGGCTACTCTCCTATATAAGAGAGCCTAGTGCGTATGGAATAAAACATGTCTCTTATTTTTTCCAACGTGGTATCAGAGCGACGATCCTAGACCGGAGTTCTCGAACCAAACCCTAACCTCCACCTTCGAGCCCTTTACGCCGCGCACATCACCACCCCATGCGCCCCCGTTCTCGGCCGTGCTAGGCCACGCGCCGCCCGGACCCAGCCTTCTTCTCGGCGAAGCCCGGTCCCAATCTTGACGCCGCGCCGCCCGATTCCAGCCTTGTGCGCAGTTCTGTGCATGTTTCAGTGTCGCTAGTCGTGCGCTCGTGTTCATGGATACCGTGTTGCCTTAGCGCACGTGCAAATTCAGCCTTCTTCTCGTGCGCGTGCACCAATACCGGGCACTGTACGTGTATATCGGCCATCACAAGAAGTGTGAGCAGTCCCACATCCTAGGGTTTGCCTAACCTTAGGGTACCGTTGTAATAGAGAAGACTCGCGCTCACGTTTCCAAGATAATGGGTTTGGTTGCTTGAGTCTACACATGCAACTAAACCCGTTAATGTCCGTGTAGATGATCATATCTTCAGTCTACTACCCTAGTCTTTCATTATCATAATGTCAGAAAGCAAGGCAGACATCCCATCTACAGGCGCCTTCAGAGGTCCAACGTCTATTGTGAAGATGGATGGTTCAAATTACGAACTGTGGGCAATGCAGTTCATGAGTATGATGAAGTCAACTGGTAAGAAGCACATTGTTACTGAAGAAGAGCCTGCTGAGAAGACTGGGGTCAATGCCTCATGGGAGGTAGATGATGCATATGCCACGGTTTGGCTATCAGGAACCCTGGCAATTGAGATTGCCAATGATATTCTCCATCAGCCCACTGCAAAAGCAATGTGGGATATTCTGGTCGCTACATATTCTCAGGCGAAGAATGAAACGAAGATTTTGCAACTCCAGCACGACATCTTTACTATCAAGCAGAATGGACGACCTCTACACTCATTGTACACATCTTTACAAGGAATGTTTGAGAAGCTGTACAGCTTCATGCCTCTCACAGCCACTCCTGAGCAACAGAAGACCTACCGGAATGCCACTATGGTAGGTGTATTTCTGGCAGCTCTAGATCCATAGTAGGGGCCGCACGTTCCCAGATTCTGGCGGATTCTACCATTCCTCCAATAAAGGAAGCATTTCACAAACTGAGCTGTATTACTGTTCCTTCATCCACTGCAAATCAGACCGCCTCAGCCATGGCAGCAAATCGAGGTCATGGAGGTTATCATCAGTCATGTGGTCGTGGACCTCGGGGTAGAGGGGGTCGTGTTCGGCCATCATATACTTTTTACCACCGTTCTGGACATACTGAAGACACGTGCTACTCCAAACATGGATTTCCTGCCTCCGCACGAGTAGCTGAACAGATTGAGCCTCCATCTGCTTCATCTCTAGATCAGCTCTTTGATGTCCTTGTAGCCCGTCTGAGGGGCATTATTCCTCCATCTGACCCAGTTGCATCACTACCTGCCTCCGATAGTCACCCTGATGTTATTGCTTCTGCATCCACCAGTACCTCAGGTAGCACCTATGCATTTACTAGCAGTAGTGGATCAGATACTTTAGAGTGGATTATGGACTCTGGTGCTACACATCATCTATGTGGTGATTAAGGACTACTTACAGCCTACCGACAGGCCCCTCCAGGCCGTACTGTGGTTATTGCCAATGGGACACATTCTCCTATAACTGGTCAGGAGGAGATTAGCCTGACACCTTCTATGCACCTCAAGAATGTGCTCCATGCACCTGATTTCTCTATGAATTTATTGTCCATTAGCCAACTTACAAAGGATTTACATTGTCAAGCGATTTTTTATCCATCTTCTCTCATTTTTCAGGACATCCTTACGGGTAACGTGATTGGGCGTGACTATGCTGGATCCTCCTCTCTACCTGTTGGATCTATCTCCCCATTACTGTGGCACTTGCGCTTTGGACATCTACCACTTCAGAAACTGTGTCGTGTGTTATCTCAGGTCTCACCTCACAGGTCCATCCAATGTGAGGCTTGTCAGTTGGGAAAGCACCATTGGTCTACCTTTCCCAGTCGTCAGTGTCGGAGTAGTACCTCCAAGTTTAAGTTGTTTCATGTCGATATCTGGGGTCCTACTCGTGTTCCTAATCATCAGGGACACAGGTTTTATATGGTTATTGTGGATGATTTCTCTCGTGTGTCTTGGGCCTTTTTGTTAAAGAATAAATCTGAAGCGGGGAATATTATCATAAATTTCATCAATGAAGTTTGTAATGTTTTTTCTGCATCCGTAAAGATTGTGAGAAGTGATAATGCCTTGGAATTTTGTACTCGTACTCTCTCCAATTATTTTTCAACTCAGGGGATTATCCACCAAACATCATGTACCTATTGTTGGAGCATTAGTAGCATGCGCCTATTATGTTGTAGCAGGGTAAATGGATCCTGGAGGAGATCCATTTACCCCATCCAGTGTTTAGTCCCACATCGTCCAGTGGTGGGACTTGGAGGCTCTGGAGAGGCTATATAAGGAGGCCCAGACCTCCTGTACTCATTGAGAAAGTCAATAGACAAACACGCCCTATTTGAGGGCTTCTCCTGTGGTTTCATCCCGCTCCTCACGGAGTAGGGTTCCAGGTAAAATCATGGTGTTCCATGTTGATCTTTCTTGTTCTTATGCTCTATTTATCAATCGCTTCCGCATTCTTCATATTTTATAACATGGTATCAGAGCGGGTCGATTCTCGAGGATTTCATGATTTTCTTTTTGGTCTTTGTTCGAGATTCATTTCTGTTGTTCTTAAAGATATATTCTTTGAAGATTATCGTTGCAAGTTTTAAGTCAGAGTTTTTGGGGTTTTCTGTTGAAACCCTAATCCCGAGAAAAAATCGTGTTTTGTTCTTGAATCCCCCCCCCTAGGAAGGCGTGCGGCGCACCCCAGGGCGGTGCTCGCGATCTACTCCTGGCGGCACCGCATCACGACACCACTGTGCTCCTCCAGTCGCGCACCCCAGGGCGGATGCGCGACTCCCAGTGCCGCATACAGCCCCAGCAGCCATAGGCAGCGCGAGGTCAGCCCCCTGCGTAGGTGGGCCTCCAAGCATCTCCTCCTTCGCGCGCACCCCAAGCCAGATGCGCGAGTTCTCTGTCTAGGCGCCCAAGCGGCGCCTTTTTCTTCTTCGCGCAGCCCTAGGTGCTAGGGCACCTAGTTCACGTGCCCCACAACCCCAGGCGGCTCCTCCTTAGCCATTCTCTCCAAGCGCGTCGCAGGTCTTCAGCGCCATCTGCGACGCTCCAGCCATTCGGGGCGTTCCAGGCGAAGTGCAAAGGTCCTCACGTACAGCCCCATGCCAGCACCCCAATCGTGCGCGCCCTCCTCCCAGTCGAAGCAAAGCCCCCAGGCGTGGCGCAACCCCCAGGTCGGCGGCGAGCTCCCTCCTATGGCCTCCCCATCGGGGCGGCGCAACTCCATCGGGGCGGCGCGAGCGGCGAACCCCCTCCCAGTCAGGAGCTCCAGTGGCGGCGGTTTTTGGGTTCGAAGGTAGGGTTCCCAAGGAACCCTAAATAAATGGGAGCCCGAAGGCCCTGCTTTATTAAAAAAATTTAAGGCCCAACAGTGAGCTGGAAAGGGCAGTTATGCAAGAAAAAAAGGGGAGGCCATCCTACAGTTCGGTCCGGGTGGGCCAGAAAAATGGGGGAATTTGTTTTGAAAAAAAAGAGAGTGAGTCGTATGTTTAAAAAAATGATGGAGAAAAGGCGCGTACATCTCAAAAGCCATACGCATAGTTGAAAAAAAATGTTGATGAAAAGCCGAAAAAAATCAATGGCTTAAAAGAAATTGTTTCAAAAAAAAATTGTTTCAAAAAAAAATTGATGAGACGGCTTTAAAAAAAATGATGAAAAAGCCGCAAGTGATGTTTGTTTTCCCCATTATATTGTCTTCTCCCAACTTAGTTGAATTGTCTGTATTCTGACAAGTATGGGAGAAAGGGGAGTATATGTAGAGTCACAGGTCTATTCAGATGATTCAGAAGTCAGATTCAGATGCAGATTATCCAAGACCGATCAGATTTTCAGACTCTACAGTTTCAGATGAAGAATTTTCATGCGCAATTCCAGACTCGACGTTCAGATTACGAATCCCAGTTTGAGACGCAGTTGTTCAGACTTGACAGATTGGTCAGAGTCCAAGTTCGAGGCACTCCATGATGAGAGACCCAGTTTTTCGAGATCTCTAGAGAGAGACTCCAGTTTCAGACACGCACGAATGTGCGATCATTTTCAGATGAGCATATGTTGCCATCATTGTCATAGGTCCCCATCATTCTTCTAGTTGTCAGGCCAGAGTTTTCATGTGAGCCATAGGGACTCCAGAGCAGAGGACCATTCCCTTGAGGGCAAGGGTTTTCATGTGGTATCATAGGTACACCAGAGCAGTGCACCATTCTCTGAGCCAGATGGGAGAGACCCAGTTCTCCGGCGAGGAGACTTCAGGTGCAAGTTCAGACTCAATGGTCAGATTCCGAGTCTTCAGTTGACTCACACTCCAGCCCGTTCGTCCTCCTCACTTGCACGACATGAGAAGCAACGTCCTCGACTGCAGCATGTGCGCATTGGGTTGATATTGTCCGTAGTGTCCTGTAGCGTTGAGTTGAGTTTATTTTCTATTTGTCCAAGCTGAGCATTGCATGCTCCAGCTTGAGGGGGAGTGTTGGAGCATTAGTATTATGCGCCTATTATGTTGTAGCAGGGTAAATGGATCCTGGAGGAGATCCATTTACCCCATCCAGTGTTTAGTCCCACATCGTCCAGTGGTGGGACTTGGAGGCTCTGGAGAGGCTATATAAGGAGCCCCAGACCTCCTGTACTCATTGAGAAAGTCAATAGACAAACACGCCCTATTTGAGGGCTTCTCCCGTGGTTTCATCCCGCTCCTCACGGAGTAGGGTTCCACGTAAAATCATGGTGTTCCATGTTGATCTTTCTTGTTCTTATGCTCTATTTATCAATCGCTTCCGCATTCTTCATATTTTATAACACCTATACTTCCCAACAAAATAGGGTTGCAGAAAGGAAACATTGCCATTTACTTGATGTAACCATGTCGCTTCTCATACAGAGTCATGCTCCTCATTCTTTCTAGGGTGATGCCATTCTAACGGCATGTTATCTCATTATTCGTATGCCGTCGTCTGTCTTAGGTGAGAAGATTCCTTTCTCCCTTGTTTTTCCAGACAAAGAATTATTCTCCCTCACTCCTCGAGTGTTTGTCTTGGTTGGCTTTGTCCACCAGTTGTCTCCAGGGATTGGCAAGCTCTCTCCTAGGGCTATCAAGTGTGTTTTCGTCGGGTACTCCAGAACGCAAAAGGGATACATGTGTTATGATCCATTGCGTATGAGATATTTCGTTAGTGTTGATGTTTCTTTTTCGAGTCTGTTATGTACTTCTCTTCTACAGGTGATCAGTTGGTATCCTCTGGCACTACTGAAGCTATATACATGCCATCACCATCACCACCACCACCATCACCACCTCCACCATCGCCACCACCGCCATCACCACCTTCTATTACCGTTCCTGTTTCCCCATTGCCATTCCACCATACCCGTAGGCCTGCTTCTGCTCATGGTCACCGCTCATCATCTAGCTCGCCTGAGGTATGTTCTGAAAATATTACCTATATTGGTGGATCTGACAATTTCACTGAGCAGGATGTGTTACAGAGGCCAAATGAGGAGACAAGTGATTTGGATCTACCTATTGCACATCGGAAGCAGAAGCGGAGCTGTGCCTCATATCCAATAGCATCTACTGTGTCTTTTGATCGCTTAACTGGCGATTTCAGGAGCTTTATCATTGCACTATCGGCGGTGGATATTCCACGAAATTACCAAGATGCGTTGAAGGATAGTCGATAGCGTTTAGCCATGGAAGAAGAAATGGCTGCTCTTCAGTCAAGAGGTGCCTGGAGCCTTGTTACTGCACCTCCTGATGTGTCTACACTGAGATGCAAGTGGGTGTTTACAGTTAAGCAGAATGCAGATGGCAGCATTGACAGATACAAGGCACGTCTGGTTGTTCGTGGCTTTACACAGACTTATGGGGTGGATTATCTTGATACATTCTCGCCGGTTGCTCTCCATTCCACCATACGGATCCTCCTCTCTGTTGCGGTTACTTGTGATTGACCGCTATACCAATTAGATGTCAAGAATGCATTCTTATATGGTGACTTGCAGGAGAAAGTCTACATGCAACAGCCACCTGATTTTGCTGTTGAGGGGGAGTGTTCTAAGGTGTGTAGACTTCATAAGGCTATCTATGGCCTTAAGCAGAGCCCCAGAGCTTGGTTACAGAAGCTCTCAGACCTGTTTGAAAAACAGAGGTACAGACGTTCCAATGCAGATCATTCCCTGTTCGTACAGAAGACACCCAGATGTATTATTGCAATTATGGTGTATGTAGATGATATCTTGATTACAGGTGATGATGAACAAGGAATACAGAGGGCGAAAGAAATGCTAGGTCGTGAATTTGTCACCAAGGACCTTGGAGTTCTTAGATATTTTCTGGGACTAGAATGCGCCAGAAGTCCTCATGGGCTGGTAATGACCCAAAGGAAATATGTCACTGACCTGTTGAGTGAAACATGAATGCTTGGTTGCCGACCTGCTACTACACCCATGGATCCCAGCATGAAATTATATGGTGACGACACTGATGAGGTGGATAGGAGAAGATACAGAGAACTGGTAGGCAAGCTTCTCTATGTTACCACTACCAGCCCTGATATCTCCTTTGCTGTGAGTCGGGTGAGCCAGTTCTTGGAGCAACCACGTCAGGTACATATGGATGCTATACATATGATACTCAGGTACCTTAAGTCATCTCCAGGTGCAGGTCTGCTGTTTAAGAAAGACAAGGAGATTACTATCTCA
This sequence comes from Ottelia alismoides, assembly GCA_037367405.1. Lineage (NCBI taxonomy): Eukaryota > Viridiplantae > Streptophyta > Magnoliopsida > Alismatales > Hydrocharitaceae > Ottelia > Ottelia alismoides. The sequence goes on from JAZKJV010009024.1 coordinate 192,128, forward strand.
GCATGTGCAGATGCAGATTACGCAGGATGTCCTAAGGATAGGAAGTCCACCACTGGATTTGTTGTGTATGTTGGAGACTCTCTGGTCTCATGGAGAAGCAAGAAGCAAACGGTTGTAGCAAGATCTGGTGTTAAGTCTGAATATAGGGCAATGGCCCAGGTCAGTACAGAAATGATGTGGGTAAAGGTTGTGCTTACATATCTATATATAAAAGTCCCTCTTCCTATGGCTCTGGAATGTGACAATCAAGCTGCTCTATTCATTGCGAATAATCTTGCGTTTCATGAGCATACCAAGCATATTGAGGTCGATTGTCACTTCATACGAGATATGATTCAGAAGGAATTTATTTCTACATCCCATGTTAGCTTAGGGTACCAAACTGCAGACATCTTTACTAAGGCATTTTTCGAGGGCCGTTCCAGAAGTGTTCGTCCAAGCTGAGCATGATTGACATCTATGCTCCACCTTGAGGGGGAGTGTAGAGATATGTGTTATTGTTTGTTTTGTACCTTTTCGTATTTTCTTTTTCCCGTTGGACTCTTCATGTATTTTACCCATAGGCTACTCTCCTATATAAGAGAGCCTAGGGCGTATGGAATAAAACATGTCTCTTATTTTTCCCAACAACTCATTCTTCGCCGGAAAGTATATAGCGGCGAGAGTATCCCACATAGCCTTTGCAGTAGGCTAACTCAAAATATCATTAGCTATCTCCGTGGACACAGTCCCGGATAGCCACACACGTGCATATGCATCATCTTCTTCCCATGAGGCATTTGTCCATGTCTTGTCACGTGGCTCCTCTATCGTGAGGATGTGCTTCTTGCCATTGCATTGCATTAAACTCGTGAACTGCATGTCCCACAGTTCATAGTTGGTTCCATTCATTTTGACGATGGGTGTTGGACCTTTGAAAGCACCCAGGGATGGGACTTCCGCTTTGTTGTCGGACATGATGACAACTACCTGTAAGACTGGGTCAGCAGCAAGAAAGATTTGCGTCTACACCGACATACAGGAAGATAGTTGTGGGTGTAGACTCATACCACAACCTCTTCCATTCTTCTGGAGATTCCTTTGGGTAACTATGGTGTTTTAGATATTCACGTCACACCCTAAGTACCCAAGAGCACGATGTCAAATTTTTACTGGTGGTGACGCAATGGCAGGGACCACATGGCCCTCACGGGCGGCGGCACACGAGCAAACCGCACGTAGTGCGGCATAGACTGAAGCGTGCGGGAAACGCACGAGACGTGAAGGCGGCGCTGGAGGCGCGCGGCGATGCGCAGGCTGCGTGAGGGGCAGCAGAGGCGCGTGGCTGGCGTAAGCACGCGGTAGGGTTTTGGTGGGGGGTAGGGCTCTAGGGCAAAGGCTCCGGTCTAGGATCGTCGCTCTGATATCATGTGAAAGGGAAAAAATGAAGTTGTATTTCACGAAGCTCTAGAGCTCTCTTATATAGGAGAAAAGCTCTATGAGAAAATTACATAAGATAAACTGAAAGATAAACAAATAAAATTAAAGACCAATAGATATAAGAATCTTAACACATCCCTTTATGGGTACGGTTTCCAGATGTATAGATCACTTGGATGAAGATGTGTATTACCACGGCCTCCTGCACCGTACTAGTAAATAGGCAACCCCACTATGGTTTTTTTCAAACCTAAAGGCTGTGAGACAACGGTACCCATGGTCCCATTATTATTTGTTTTGGTTGCCCCCAGCTTAACATTAATGATAGAAATAGCTATAAGTGGGGGCTTTTGTGTCACCTATGGTTGGGTTGAACTCTCTATACAAGTGTCGCATCACACAGATGATGCTATCTTTTCGTGGAAAGATGGGCTTCAAGTTGTGGAGGGACTTCTACATTTCTTTATCTATTTTAGGACATATTTGGTTTACGAGTCAACATAGGTAACTCGGCCAATGTGCCCTTCAATATGATTTTAGAAGTTCGTGGGCATGTACCTTATCCGTAATGCCCATTTACCTTCCAAAAAAATATCATGTCAGATAAAACCTCAGCCTACAAAGCTTTTACTAAGACCCCAAGGGAAATCATGCCTCTTTCGTATCTTGTTATACCATTGGTTTGTTGTAGGTTTGGCAATGGATTGGTGGATAAACTTGAAAACAAGCTTGATGGTCGGAAGGCAACTTGTTTTTTTAGGCAGGGAAGGCTAGTTCTTTTCAAGTTCATCCTCTCAACCTTTCATGTTTTTCTTCACTTGGCTCAATTCCTTCAGATAGGTGTCCAAGGAAGGTTAGACTTCAATAACAAGATTTTTCTAGTATGCTTCAGGTAATTCACTAGGTATTCCTATGGTGGACTAGAAGACAATCCGCACAGGGAGGATGTCAGACTTTTTCTTAGATGTAAGGAAATGAACCAAGACTTATTAGACAAGTAAGCATTCACAGATATGGGGCGATAGTTCAGATGTGCTATTTACATTGATATGAAGAATCTACGTGTTAGCCAAAATCTGAATGAGGTAAAAGTTGTTAGTTGCAGTACGCTCAGAAATCAGGTGACTAAAAACTATATTGTTAGTGTAATATTGTTTATTTTACTTGGAAAAATCTTGTTAATCACGAGCCTTGATTTTATTGGCTGAAAGAGCCATAACTGTTAGAAAATTGGAAGCGGAAGCGGAAACATGAAAAAAATAGATAACAAGAAGAACAAGCGGGATTTTACGTGGAACCCTACTCCGTGAGGAGCGGGATGAAACCACGGCAGAAGCCCTCAAAGGGGCATGCTATGCATTACTTTTTCTCAATGGATACAGGAGGTCTGGGGCTCCTTATATAGCCTCTCCAGAGCCTCCAAGTCCCACCACTGGAGATGTGGGACTAAACACTGGATGGGGTAAATGGATCTCCTCCAGGATCCATTTACCCTGCTACAACACAATAGGCGCATACAACTTATACTCCAACACTCCCCCTCAAGCTGGAGCATGCAATGCTCAGCTTGGACAAACAGAAAGAAACTCAACTCAACGCTACAGGACACTACGGACAATATCAACCCAACGCGCACATTGCTGCAGTCGAGGACGTTGCTTCTCATGCCGTGCATGTGAGGAGGACGAACGAGCTGGAGTGTGAGTCAACTGAAGACTCAGAATCTGACCATCGAGTCTGAACTGCGTCTGAAGTCTCCTCGTCGGAGAACTGGGTCTCTCCCATCTGGCTCAGAGAATGGTGCACTACTCTGGTGTACCTATGATACCACATGAATGTTGACGCATATTGAATAATTGTATCTCTTTGTTATTTTTATTTTCTTGTTATTCTCTTTATGTAATTTACCCATAGGATACTCTCCTATATAAGAGAGCCTAGGGCTATGGAATAGATCATCTCATTCACGTTTCCCAACATGGTATCAGAGCGACGGTCCTAGACCGGAGTTCTCGAAACCCTAACCCTACCCCACCCCACCCGCCGGCCTCTCTTCTCTCCCTCCCTCTCTCTCGGCGCCGCCAACCCCAGCCTCAGCCAATTGGAGGCCTCTCTTCTCCGATCTGCGGTGGTCCTGCGCGCCTCGCGTCTTGCGCTTCTCGCGTGTTGCGCCTCTTGCGCCTCTTGCGCATCTTGCGCCTAAGCGCGCCTCTAGCGCATCTCGCGCACATCGCCTCTCGCGCTGAGCGACATCTGCGTGCTGTGCGACATCTTCAGCGCATCTGCGCGCTGTGCGACAGCGTGCGCTAGGGCACGAGATATCGTCTCCTGTGCACCTGCGCGTCATCTCCAGGAAGCAAGCGCGTAGCCAGTAGCGCGCGTCATCTCCTGTGCACCTGCGCGTGAAGGCTACATACCGCGTATGCATACTGTGTGCGTGCGGATCGTAGCACGCGCAAATCCATGGGGATAGTTGCTTGAGGTCTACACGTGCAACTAATCCCGTCTATGTCATTGTAGACAAAGATTATCTCTTGTCATTCGCTCCAGTCTTCCGTCTCCAGTATGTCAGAAAGCAAGGCAGATATCCCGTCTATTGGCGCATTTCGTGGTCCAGCGCCCATTGTCAAGATGGATGGTACGAACTATGAACTGTGGGCAATGCAGTTCATGAGTATGATGAAGTCTACAGGTAAGAAGCACATTCTTACCGAGCCCGAGCCTGCAGAGAAGACCGGAGTTCATGCCTCATGGGAGGCCGATGATGCATATGCCAAGGTGTGGCTATCTGGCACATTGGCTATTGAAATCGCCAATGACATTCTACATCAACCCACAGCCAAAGACATGTGGGATATCCTGGCAGCGACATATTCTCAGGCGAAGAACGAGACGAAGATCCTGCAACTACAACATGATATATTCACAATAAAGCAGAACGACCGTCCTTTACATTCTCTCTATACATCATTGAGAGGGATGTTCGAGAAGCTTTATAGCTTCATGCCTCTTACCGCCACGCCAGAACAACAGAAGACATACAGGAATGCGACGATGGTGGGTGTGTTTCTCGCTGCACTTGATCCAGAGTATGAGGCAGCACGTTCACAGATTTTGGCGGACTCGACTATTCCTCCCATGGAGGAAGCTTTTCACAGATTGAGTAGGATCACAGTGCCTTCAGCAGCTGCGAGTCAGAATCCCTCAGCTATGGCGGCCAACAGAGGCCGTTGTTTTCATCACCAGGGCCGTGGACGTACTCCTCGTGGAAGGGGTGGCCGCACTAGGCCAACATGCTCATATTGTCACCGAGTCGGACATACTGAAGACACATGCTACTCAAAGCATGGATTCCCTGCATCTGCACGAGCCGCTGAGCAGATAGAGCCCCCATCTGTTGCTACACTGGATCAACGATTTGATGATCTAGTTGCCCGCCTCAGGGGCATTATCCCACCATCCGATCCAGCACCGACTACAGAGAGTCATACTGATGCTGCTGCTTCTGCCTCTGCCTCTACTAGTACTTCAGGTAGTACACTTGCACTCCACAGTAGTAGATCTGATACATTGCCGTGGATCATGGACTCGGGCGCTACACATCATCTATGTGGCGACCAGAGTCTACTTACAGGATACACTCAGATTCCTCCAGGACGGACAGTAGTGATTGTCAATGGCACGCACTCCCCTATCACGGGTCAGGGGGAGATTAGATTGACATCTTCTATGCAGCTCAAGAATGTCCTACATGCACCACACTTTTCTATGAATCTGTTGTCAATTAGTCAGATTACGAAGGATCTCCATTGTCGAGCTATTTTTGATCCATCTTCTTTGATTTTTCAGGACATCCGTACGGGCAACGTGATTGGTCATGGCTATGAGCAAGGAGGCCTTTATCGACTGAACCAGACCCCATTTGTTGAAACCACATCTTCTCCTGCTGGACAAGTATCTCCTCTCCTGTGGCATCTGCGCTTTGGTCATTTACCGCTTCAGAAGTTGCGTCTAGTTCTACCCTATGGTCTCTCTCACACACCTATCCAGTGTGAGGCATGTCAGTTGGGAAAGCATCACAGGTCGTCTTTTCACAGTAGTCAAGGTCGGAGTAGTAACTCCAAGTTTGAGTTGTTTAATGTCGATGTCTGGGGTCCGAGTCGTGTTCCGATCATCAGGGACACAGGTTTTATATTGTATTTGTGGATGATTTCTCTAGAGCGTCATGGGTCTTTCTAATGAAAAATAAATCTGAAGCAGGAAACATTATTATCCACTTTCTTAATGAAATTCAAAATGTTTTTTCCACTTCTGTCAAGATTGTGAGAAGTGATAATGCTTTAGAGTTGTGCACCAACATTCTAGCCAATTACTACTCTTCAAAAGGGATTATTCACCAAACATCTTGTGCTCATACATCTCAACAGAATGGGGTTGCTGAAAGAAAACACCGTCACCTTCTTGATGTCACAAGGTCACTTCTTATTCAGAGTCATGTTCCGTACTCCTACTGGGGTGATGCAGTCCTTACTGCATGTTACCTTATCAACCGTATGCCTTCGTCTGTCTTGAATGAACAGATTCCTTTTTCACTTATTTACCCTGACAAGGATTTGTTCATTCTTACCCCTCGTGTGTTTGGGTCAGTCGCATTTGTCCATCAGTTGTCGCCTGGTACTGACAAGCTCTCTCCTAGGGCTGTCAAGTGCGTCTTTGTGGGGTACTCCAGAACTCAAAAGGGGTACAAGTGTTTTGATCCTGTGCGTCGGCGGTATATGATCAGTGCAGATGTTACATTTTTTGAATCTATTATGTATTTTTCAGAATCCGGGAACATGCAGCCAACACCTATATCTCCTGATACCGTATTCATGGCACCACCAACAACACCACCGTCAACACCACCGCCACCACCACCGCCATCACTAGTATCCCCGCTACCATTCCATTATACCCGCAGGCCTCCTCCAGCTCATGGTCCTGACCCGTCAACTACCTCGCCTATGGTATGTAATGAAAATATTAATGTTGATGGATCTGACGACATTTCTCAGCAGGATGCATTATAGGAACATGGTGATAACACAGAGGATCTGGATGTTCCAATCGCTCTACGCAAGCCGAAGAGAAGCTGTGCCAAATATCCAGTATCAGCAGCTGTGTCTTTTGAGAGGCTATCTGGAGACTTCAGGACGTTTGCATTGGCACTTTCAGCTACAGACATTCCACGGAACCACCATGATGCTTTGCAGGATGCTAGATGGCGGCTAGCAATGGAAGAAGAGATGGCGGCACTTCAGTCTAGAGGGACCTGGAGTTTGGTTCCTATACCTCCAGATGTCAGCCCGGTGAGTTGCAAATGGGTGTTTACAGTTAAACACAATGCAGATGGCTCCATTGACAGGTACAAGGCACGCCTAGTTGCACGAGGATTCACACAGACATATGGGGTAGATTACCTTGACACGTTCTCCCCTGTGGCGCGTCATTCCACTCTACGGATCCTGTTATCAGTTGCAGTTGCTAGAGACTGGCCACTCTATCAACTGGACGTGAAGAATGCATTTCTGTATGGAGACTTGCAGGAGGAAGTCTATATGCAACAGCCACCAGGTTTTGCTATTGAGGGGGAGTGTTCCAAGGTTTGCAGATTACATAAGGCCATCTATGGCCTTAAGCAGAGCCCCAGAGCATGGTTCCAGAAGCTTTCAGACCTCTTTGAGAAACAAGGATATAAACGCTCCAATGCTGATCATTTCTTGTTTGTACAGAAGACGGCGAGAGGTATCATTGTAATCATGGTTTATGTTGATGATATCTTGATTACAGGTGATGATGACCAGGGCATTAAGCAGGCAAAGGAAAGGCTGGGGACCGAGTTTGTCACCAAGGACCTGGGAGTCCTTAGATATTTTCTAGGGCTGGAGTTTGCTAGAAATCCATATGGATTAGTCATGTCACAGAGGAAGTATGTTACAGATCTACTGAGTGAGACATGTATGCTAGGGTGTCGACCTGCTACGACACCAATGGATCCTAGCATGAAGCTGTATGATGATGACACAGAAGAGGTGGATAAGAGAAGGTACAGAGAACTGGTAGGCAAACTACTGTATGTCACGATCACTAGACTTGATATATCATTTGCAGTGAGTCGTGTGAGCCAGTTCATGGAACAACCACGTCAGGCCCATATGGATGCAATACACATGATTCTGAGATATTTAAAATCATCTCCAGGCGCAGGCTAGCTATTTAAGAAAGGAAAGGAGATCTCTATCATGGCATGTGCGGATGCAGACTATGCAGGATGCCCCAAGGACAGGAAGTTAACATCAGGATTTGCAGTCTATGTTGGAGATGCTATAGTTTCGTGGAAGAGCAAGAAACAGACAGTGGTAGCTAGATCCAGTGCTGAATCCGAATACAGGGCTATGGCCCAGGCTAGCACAGAAATGATGTGGGTGAAATCCTTACTTGCAGATCTATGTCTTGATATACCTCTTCCTATGATATTGGAGTGTGACAATCAGGCCGCCTTGTTCATTGCAAATAACCCAGCCTTTCATGAGAGGACCAAGCACATTGAGGTCGACTGTCACTACATACGTGACATGATTCAGAAGGGGTTCATTGCTACATCTCACGTCACATCAGAGAATCAGACTGCCGATATTTTCACCAAGGCATTACTTAGAGGCCCATTCCAGAAGTGTGCGTCCAAGCTGAGCATGATTGACATCTATGCTCCATCTTGAGGGGGAGTGTTGACGCATATTGAATAATTGTATCTCTTTGTTATTTTTATTTTCTTGTTATTCTCTTTATGTAATTTACCCATAGGCTACTCTCTTATATAAGAGAGCCTAGGGCTATGGAATAGATCATCTCATTCACGTTTCCCAACAATGAAAACCCTTTCCCTCAAGGGATTGGTCCTCTGCTCTGGAGTCCCTATGGCTCACATGAAAACTCTGGCCTGACAACTAGATTAATGATGGGGACCACGAACAAATGATGGCAACATATGCTCATCTGAAAATGACCGTAAACTCGTGCGTGTCTGAAACTGGAGACTCGGAAGACGATCGTCGAGTCTGAAACCGAACTGTAGAGTCTGATCATCTGGCTGGTCTGGAGACTGATATCTGAACTGGATTCTGGATCTAGACCTGTGACTCTACATATATACTCCCCCTTTCTCCCATACTTATCGGAAAATGAACATCGACAAAGTTGGGAGAAGACAAAAATAATGTATAAGATGCTGAGACATGAAAAATAAGCCGTTAACAAATTTTTCGGCTTCTCAAAAAATATCTCGTGGCTTTTCATTTTTTTTATAAGCCATCATTTTTTTAATTTTTTTTAAAGCCGATTCAACCAATTTTTTTTAATAAGCTGACACATTTTTTTAAGCCATTTCAATCTCTCTTTTTTTTCGACTTTCACAATTTTTTTTAAACTTGTGTACGGCTCTTCATCTTGTACGTGCCTTTTTTTCTTTTCTTTTTTTTTCTTTTTTTTTAACAAACTAAATGTGGCCCAATTAGGCCCAATACATACATCTCCCCTCTCTCCTTTTTTTTCACAGCAGGTCCCTCCTCTCTCTCTCTTTTTTTAATAAAACACGGCCGAACAGGGCCCCAAAAGATAAAGAAGCGGGAGATTTAGTTAGGGTTCCCTTGGGAACCCTTATACTAAAGTCGTCACCCCCGAAGAGAAAAGTCGCGTCGCTGCTGGGAATGACAAAGGTCGCGCGATAGGGCGTGCTCTATTTCCCAGCCCTTTTTTTTAATAAACGACGGGAAACCCAGCCCTAGGGTTCCTATCTTCAACAACCGCCACCCCGCGGGTATCTCATATCAGAGAGCTCGCCGCCGCGCGTGGGACCTGGAGAGCTGCGGTGGTCCGCGCAGGTCTGGTGAGGTCGGGGAACACGTGCGACACCTCGCTGGAGGCGCTCACGGCCTGGAGCGTCTTCCTCGATGGGGCTCCACCTGGAATCTTGAAGGGGTGCGCCGCCTAATATTCTTGCACGAGACCTGGAGTTCGAGAGATGAAAGCGTACGCGGGAGAGGAGTAACGCCACCGATATTATTTGGCGTGTTGCCGCCAGGAGGAGCTGATCGTGCGCACGCGAGCACCATGCTGGGGGGTCGTCGCGCCGCCTGGAGTATTTGCGGCTGTAGGATCGGAGGAGGACGCCACTTCCTCGTTGAATCTCTCCAAGCAGAAAGGTGCCGCCTGATTGCTGACGCATAGAAGATCTCGCGCGAAAAAGAGGTGCGTGCATGGGGATCGCTGGAGGAGTGGGGTTCTCGCGCCTGGAGACCAACGCGAGTGCGGCGAAGGGGAACTAGGTCTTCTGGCGCAGTTGCTCTGGAGGACACCACCTCCGCCTGTGCGGCTGCGGAGTGGCTCCTGCGCAAGGGCTTCTCTGGTTGCTGGGCTATCGTGATAGGGCACAGGTGATGAAACCCTGGCGATGAACATGATGAAATCCTGGCGATGAACATGAAGGCGGCTAGGGTTGATCGGATGTGCCACTTCAGAAAAACTCAAGAACTTGTATCATGAATAAGAACCATCGAATCTTCATTGAATCATTAGGTTTCAATAGAAACCCTAGATCCCACATAGAACTTGAATAAATCTCAAATGATAGAAAATCGAATCTCGAATAATATTAAACATAAACTCTCCGAGAATCGACCCGCTCTGATACCATGTTAGAAAATCGGAAGCGGAAGCGGAAACATGGATAAAATAGATAACAAGAAGAACAAGCGGGATTTTACGTGGAACCCTACTCCATGAGGAGCGGGATGAAACCACGGGAGAAGCCCTCAAAGGGGCATGCTATGCATTACTTTTTCTCAATGGATACAGGAGGTATGGGGCTCCTTATATAGCCTCTCCAGAGCCTCCAAGTCCCATCACTGGACGATGTGGGACTAAACACTAGATGGGGTAAATGGATCTCCTCCAGGATCCATTTACCCTGCTACAACACAATAGGCGCATACGACTTATACTCCAACAATAACAAATTTTCCTCTCTTAGTTTATTTCCTTCTCTATTTCTATTTGTAACTCTTTGGGACTATTATGTAATTGCTACGTATCGACCTTTCTCATTATATAAGAAATCCCACACCCATAAATAAATTTATTCCATTACATTCTCTGTTTTTCACCATATGGTATCTTAGTGACAGTCCTAGGCCGGAGTTCGTAACCAAGTTGCACAGCACCACCACCACCTTGTCCCTCACCTGTGCTTCTTAGCCATGTGGGGGCCTTCCTCTCCCTATCCTAGGCAACTGTAGAGCCATTCATCATCGCTAGTTCTCGTGGCATCCTCTCGCACATTCAAGCAGCAGTGCACAACCCCTCCAACGTGCGCCTCTCGGACAAATAAACAGCATCAACAGTGGAGCGTTCCTCTCATGCGCCATGTGGTAGCAGTGAGCATCCCCCCGCTTTGGTCATGGGCCTTCAAGGTGATCACAGGAAATTTTCTATTCTGAGAAAGGAACCTCTGAAAGGAAACATGCAAAGACTATGCATCCTGCTTTGGTGACAACTATAAGGTCACGACATAGATGACCAATATCATCAAGTCTCAATTTTTTGACAATCTCTCATACAAAGACATTATGAAGGATATGTGAAATTAATTGGCACAGACCTATTCTCAACAGACTACCAGCTGAGAGAGGCAACAAACCACACAACTACTATTAATTGCGATCTGAAATGCAAAAGTTGATTTTCACAATAAAATGTGAAAGTTGATGCTCCGGTGCGATGCTCCTTGTTCTGTACTAGGAGGAGAGCGGTTGTAGCCTCGCACATGTCAAATTCGCCTTTAACCAAAGAGGGTGGGCAACTTTTCCCTCACCAGACTTTTTTTCTTATATATGTTGAAAGTAAAGCACTGTTGTCTGATGGTTAGTGACTATCGTGACTTGCAAATGTCTACATCTTGATTTGGTTCGCTTCTCAAGGAAAGTTTATCCATGTGGAGTCCTATCAAAATCTTATCGGCCTCTATAAAGAGATTGCCATCTTTTAACTAGTTGTTGTACCAAATTGGTGATAGAAAGATTTAAATGGTAAGTCTATAGATTTCTTGACAGACTCCATCCTCATTATCAAACTGTGAAGAACTATTTTCTCACGTCAGCTACACTTCTCTCCATCGAGGTCATATTCGGTCGTCTGCATTAGCTTGATACCTCTATTGATTAGATTCATCCTCCGCATCCTGCAAAGAACTCTATTTTTCTGGTATCATCTACAAAGAACTCTATTTTTCACTCCATTGGCTTGTTTATTGCCGGTGGTTGATGCAGATCGATGCCCATCCATGGGATTTGTCTACGGAGGGATTGAAGAGGCCAAGCACGATATAATTGCATCATTCAATGGTGTAGAGTCGTCTTACAGTTTTTTTGTAGATGTTGTTACCTCCAAGAACAAAGAGGCTTGATACTCCATTGCATCTAGCTGTTTATTACTTGAATCTATTTTTCTTCTACACAGATTCTTATGACGATCCGGATGTTGTGGTGAGGAGAGGGTTTAAGGAGTGCATGGAAAGATTTTATCCAGATTTGGATATACAAGATGCAATTAGGAGGGACGAACTTACGCCATACAGACTTGGATGTAGAGATTTTGGCAAGCCTTTAGCTGTGAGACAAAGGATGACAAATAATGGCAGTTATGATCCAGGTATTTCAGTCATTGTTTTCTAGTCATGAATCATGTCAATCATATTTTTATTTTTTTATATTGACCTATTCTCCATTTCAATATCTAATTGGTGGTATAATCATGGAGATGGCACACCTCATTTGAAAGCCATGGCCATCAAGATATTGAGCTTGAAATCTTCATCATCGGGTTGCGAGTGTAACTGGAGTACGTTTGACTTGGTAATGGCTCCACTCCACACACCCAATTTGATTAGTAATAATAAAATCTAAATTAGTAATTGATATAATATTTGTTTTTGGTCTACAGATCCATACCAAGAAGAGAAACAGGTTGGAGACGAAGAAGCTGAACGATCTTGTGTATGTATGTTTCAATTAAAACCTGCAGGAACGTCGACAAGATATCCGCTCTCATCTCGTAATCGTGCACACATGGTAGAATGGATCAGAGATGTCGATGCTCATGATGAGGAGGTTTTTCCTGGCAAGGCGCTAAATGTCGGTTTCGGTCATCATTTTGGTGACCGACCAAAACGGAATTTCGGTGGAATTTCGATCGAAATTCCACCGAAATTTCGGTCATTTCGGTCATTTTTTGTACTAGGACCCAAATATTTCGGTCATTTCGGTCATTTCGGTCGAATTTCGATTTCGACAGGATATCAATATTCAGCAAAAATTCGACCGAATTTCGCTGAAATTTGAGGCCATGTTTCCAGGTTCCGGATTGACATGGAGTGTTGTAGCACATGCTAGTGGTGCTGAAGAGAATTTAGAATCAAGAAGGAGCCAATGAGGTGAACGTGGAAGGGGAGCTTCATCTTCGAGCTCCAATCGTACGTCGATGAATGAGGAGGAGCTACATATTGAGGCTACAGAAGAAGATGATGAAGAAGAAGATGATGATGAAGAAGAAGAAGATGATAATGAGGAGGAGGAATGAATCTATTGACTTTTGGCACTTGTCTCACTGTCCACTTGTATTATTCATTTAGGCATGTTGTTGAACATTTGCTTGTTGTATGTACTGTGGATATATATTTATGATTATTAAATATTTATGTAATTTCCTATCCGTTTCGTCCAACTTATGTAATTTACCCATAGGTCTCTCCTCTATATAAGAGAGCCTAGTGTTCAAGAAATAAACAATTTCATTCTTTTTCCCAACATGATATCAGAGCGGCGGTCCTAGGCCAGAGCTTTCGAACCAAAACCCTAGCACCACATCCGCCACCCTCTCCTCCGTCGGACATAGCCGTCGTCGGCCCGTACCCTCGCGGGCGCTCGATCGCCCTACAACTTGTTGCTCGCTCGACCGCTTCCTACCCCCCTCGGTGTCGTCGCCGCTTGGATGATCTGCCAGAAGGCATGTTTGTCGCCGTTGAGTGGTTGTCGCGACTCCTGACTGCCACCGTCTCCCTTCTCCCTAGTTTCCGCTACCGGTCCCCCGTTGTGGGTCCATTATCACCAAGGCTAACCGTCATCGGCTAACTATCGTCGGCCCCTAGCCCGAGGTTTTTGCATCGGGATCCGTTGAGGCTTGACGGATTTGAGTGCACAAGTCTACATATGCATTCAAATCCACATATGTCTATGTTGAGATTCTTATTATTCTTTATTGTTATTTGTTGATATAAATATATCTTTTGGTCTATTTTATGTTTTATGTTTTCTTTATGTACTTATCATGTAATTAACCCAACGGCTTTTCTCCTATATAAGAGAGCCCTCGGTCAATTCTAATGGTATGAATTTCTTTTCTCCCAACATGGTATCGGAGCAACCTTCCTAAATCGGTGTTCCCGTATCCTACCCTAACCCTACACGCCCCCCCCCGGGGGGGCCGCCGCCACAACAGTTGGGCTTCCCGCGTTGTCGGCCAGCCCACGCCGTCAGGGCTTCTGCATTGCCAGGACTTCTTCAGGGCGCCGCCAGGGCTCACATGTCGCCCCTCCAGGGCTTCCAGCCCTCTTGCATCACGCAGCCAGGGCCTTCCAGCCCTACTTGCGTTGTTATTGGGCGCCTCCACCCTCCGTCATCGCTGAGAACTTCCAGCCCAGCCCATGTTACATGCCGTAGCAAGCCTCCTGCAGCCTGGCAGCTACCGTACGACCTATTCCGTGCTGTCCAGCGGTCTGATCTGAGTTAGAAAACGTGATTTCTTTGATCTAAATCGCGTCTTACAACTCTAAACCCCACAAGGAAGATATGAGGATGGTTGTATGAGTCTACAGACACAACCACTCCTCCTTATGATTGTGTAGACATTCTCCAATCAGTCTACTCCTCAGTTTGTCTGTGGTTCTACGTATTGGTATTGTAGAAAAACAGAATGCGGAAGCATATCAGAGAATAAAGATAAAGAAAACATTAGGGGACACCGGGATTTAACATGGAACCCTACTCCAGAAGGAGCGGGATGAAACCACGGGAGAAGCCCCTGAATTGGGTGTTTCTTCTATTGAAGTTCTCAATGAGTACAGGGGGTGTGGGGCTCCTTATATAGCCCCACAGACAGACCCAATAGTGACCGCTCCCCCATGTGGTACTAAACACATGGGTGGGCTCTTTTCTTTTCCAACACTCCCCCTCAAGTTAGTAGCTGGGACAGCTGCAACTTGCAACAATAAAGAAAAATATACACCATTACATCTTCACTTGAAATCACCACAATAAACGTATGTATCCGCAACTGGTAGACAAACCCGCTTGCTGGCGGGTATATCAGGTCACCGGAACGTATCTCTGTCGTGCCTGGAAGGTCACCGGACTGCCTCTGTCGTGCCTGCATGGTCACCGGATCTCTGTCTCAGTCGTGCCTGCGGATCACCGGACTTTGTCTCTGTCGTGCCTTGAAGAAAACAAAACCAGTGCGGAGTCGATGTCGAGGATAGAGACACCACGACGAAGATCGATGCACAGTGAAGATGGCTTGATATTCTGTGAAATCCAAAGTGTTTGGTCTGTCAGTCAATGATGTAGGATGCATATGGCTTTTACCCCCCCTTTCTCCCAAACTTGTGAGAATAATGAAAATAAAGACAAGTTTGGAGAAGCAAACATAAATCACTTTTTTTGCGTACGATTTTTTTTATGTACGCATCCCCTTTTTTCTCAAATTTTTTTTTGTAAACTCTTCTCTCTCTCTCTTTTTTATGAAGTCATTCTCTCTTTTTTTTTAGTAGACTTCTTCCTCTCTCTTTCTTCATTTCCTTTCATTTTTTTTTATTTTAGCCCGCCTGGGCTTACAACCAAATAAAAGAGAGAGGGCCCATCGAGCCCCTTACATTGCCGCTAGGGTTCCCACACACGAAGCCGCCCCCTCCCTTTCTTCTTGCGCCGCTTGCTTCTTCCCTCATGTGCGCCGCCGGATCTGGAGGAGCAGGAGGGTACGCGCGTCGAGATGGCGCTCGATGGATGCGCTGGGGTCCGAGAGCGGGGGCGGGCGTCGCCTTGAAGTCGCGCGCGGGAAGGAGGCACCGCCTGGGCGTCGCGAGCTTTGAAGGAGATGCAGGTCATGTGCAGGGGCTGGAGGGCGCACGGCGAGGCTGCACGCGTGGAGGTCCTCTCGCGCCGGCGAGACTTTACGTCTTCGAGAAGATGCGGAAGGATGTCTGCTGCCGCTGAATGCAGTATTTGCATTATGAAGATGCCACCGTTGAGATTTGGAACAGTATATGACTGCCGCCCTTTTTTTTTATTGCTTGTTGTTGCCTGGACTGCAGGACGTTGTTGTGGACATCGCCGCTTGGAAGATGTCCTACGTTAGGGCTTGCGCCTGCTTGAGTGGGGCTGGTGTGCGCGGAGGGAGTCACTCGAGATGGGAACACGGCTGAAGGGAGTGTCGGCTGAAGAGAGCGCCTGGATCTTCATCATCATAGGTCGCAATCGCTTGGGACCTGAAGAAGAGTCGAGATCATCTCGTGCCGCCTGCACGAGAATCAAGATGCATCGAGATGCAGCGAGAACATGATCTGCCTCATGTTTGCAAGATGCTGGGATGTGCAGCTTCTAGATCAGAGATCAACACTTGACCCATGATGATCTAGGGCTTTGAAAAATCCGAATGAACCATATATGATCTTCAAAACAATAACTCAAAATCGAAACTCAAAAAAAAAAATAACATAATTCCTCAAGAATCGAACCCGCTCTGTTACCATGTAGAAAAACAGAATGCGGAAGCATATCAAAGAATAAAGATAAAGAAAACATTCGGGGACACCGGGATTTAACGTGGAACCCTACTCCAGAAGGAGCGGGATGAAACCACGGGAGAAGCCCCTGAATTGGACATTTCTTCTGTTGAAGTTCTCAATGAGTATAGGGGTGTGGGGCTCCTTATATAGCCCCACAGACAGACCCAATAGTGACCGCTCCCCCATGTGGTACTAAACACATGGGTGGGATCTTTTCTTTTCCAACAGGTATCATGTCAGAAACCAAGAGTGACGTATTTTCTTCGTCTAGGGCCTTCAATGGACTGGCTCCCATCATGAAGATGGATGGGACCGACTACGAGTTATGGTCCATACAGTTTCGTACTCTTATGCAGTGCCATAACAAAGAGCACATTTTGACAGAATCACAACCGGCGGACAAGATTAAGATTAATGAATATTGAAAGCAAGATGATGCATATGCTCGCATCTAGCTCTCTGGGACACTTATCACGGAGATTGCCAACAACATTGTTAATCAGCCCACGGCAAAGGCTGTGTAGGACATGTTAGCTGACACATACGGGCAGGCGAAGAATGAAAGCAAGATCCTTCAACTACAGTTCGATATTTTTTCGACCAAACAAAATGGTCGACAGCTCCACACACATTTCTCTCATCTAAGAGGTATGTTTGAGAGACTACATAGCTTCATGCCCATTACCACAAGCACTAGCAACAACAGAGGTATCGGAATGCTACAATGACGGGAGTCTTCCTGTCATCTCTTGACTCTGAGTACGATGCAGCTCGTACTCAGCTTCTGACTGTAGAGACGATACCACCGATGGAGGAGGTCTGCAAACGATTGAGCAGGATTACTACCACTTCCACCCCTACGGCCCAGATGACTCCCTCTGCTATGGCAGCTTCTCGTGGCAGAGGAGGGTCTTCCCAGTTTCGTGGTCACAGACCTCGTGGTCGAGGAGGAGGCCGTCAGCGTGGCCCATGTTCCCATTGCCATCGTCCTGGTCATTCAGAGGAGACATGTTTTCAGAAGCATGGATATCTGGCGTCTGCGTGTGTGGCTGAGCAGACTGAGTCTTCATCTGCGTCTACTCTGGATACACGACTGGATGATATTGTATCGAGGCTTCGAGAGATGTTGAGCACCCCTACGACTTCGCCTGCCGGTCCCTCAGATGCAGCAGCTACTGCCAGAGCATCATCCAGTTCATCAAGTATTCCTTACGCGTTCACCAGTTGTAGCAGTTCGGAGGTGACGGATTTGATTATGGATTCTGGAGCATCACATCATATATGTGGAGATCGGACGCAGTTTACCTATTACAGGTAGATCAGTGGTCATCGCTAATGGGGTTCGTCTACCCATTATTGGTCAGGGGGAGATTGTTTTAGCCTTGTCTATTCACCTTCAGAACGTCTTATATGCTCCCGATTTTCAAATGAATCTTTTTTTTATTAGTCAAATTACAAAAGATTTACATTATCGTGCCATCTTTGATCCATCTTCTCTTGTGTTTCAGGACATACTAACTGGCAAGGTGATTGGTCATGGCCGTGAGCAGAGAGGCTTGTATAAGCTTGCCATACCTCCATGCGCTGGGGTTGCTTCTATTCATTCAGGATTTGTTTCTCCTTTCATGTGGCATCTTTGCTTTGGCCACATTCCTCTTCAAAAGATGATTCATGTGCTCCCGCAGATTTCTACTCGTACTACATTGGACTGTGGAGCCTGTCAGCTTGGGAAGCATCATCGCTCCTCGTTTCCGAGTCGTTCGAGTCGTCATAGTAGTCGGTTTTTTGAGTTATTTCATTTTGACATATGGGGTCCTAGTCGTGGTCCTGATCATCAGGGGCATCGTTTTTATATGATTGTTGTGAATGCTTATTCTAGACTATATTGGGTATTCTTGTTAAAACATAAGTCTGAAGCAGGTGCTATCATTAGATCTTTTCTTATTGAAGTCAAAAATATATTCTCTGCTATGTGAAATTCATTCGTACGGATAATGCTTTGGAGTTTTCCACATTACATTTGTCAGAATTTCTCATGTCTCTTGGTATTGTTCATCAAACATCTTGCAATTACACTTCTCAGCAGAACAGTGTGGCTGAACGTATACATCGTCGCCTTCTAGATGTCACAAGAACATTGTTGATCCAAGGTCGTACCCCTCATTCTTTCTGGGGGGACGCGGTTCTCACTGCTTGCTACTTGGTGAACCGCATGCCATCCACCATTCTTGGAGAGAAGGTTCCCTTCTTGATTATGTTTCCCGAGAAGGAACTATTCTCTCTCACTCCCACAGTCTTTGGATCTGTGGCCTTTGTCCACAATTTCACTCGTGGTCGTGAAAAGCTCTCGTTTAGAGCTGTCAAATGTGTTTTTGTTAGTTATTCTCATAACCAAAAAGGGTATAGATGTTTTGATCCTGTAGGCCGAAGATATTATGTAAGTGTTGACGTCACTTTCTTTGAGTCGATTATGCATTTCTCTCCTACAGGTGACAAGTTGTCCAATGCTACTTCTGGAGAGGATGTTGTTCCTCCACCATCGTCTCCTCCACCATATGAACCCCGTGTTGCACCTCAGCCTTCTCCACCCCCACCACTGCCACTGCCTCCATCACCTCCACCTCCATCTATCCAGTCCAAGTACTTACCCCTTGTTTACACTCGCAGGTCTTCTACTCGTCCTTCTGCTCATGCGTCGTCCACATCATCCACCACGCCTCAGGTATGTCATGAAAATATTATTTCTACTGATGGCACTGGAGTTTTGCATGATACACAGGACGAGTTGATTCCAGAAGACAGAATGACTGATAATCTGGAGATTCCTATTGCTCTAAGGAAGCCCTGTCGCCAATGTGCCACGTATCCTCTTGCTGCACATGTTTCTTTGGATCATCTTTCAGAGGAGTACAAGAAGTTTGTAGTGGGACTCTCTGATGTTACTATCCCACGTACATATCAGGAGGCACTACAGGACAGTAGGTGGCGACTTGCAATGGAATAGGAGATGACAGCCTTGAGGTCGCGTGGAACGTGGAGCATTGTATCTGCTCCACAAGGCACATCTGTTGTAAGCTGCAAATGGATATTTACAGTCAAACAAAGGGCAGATGGCAGTGTGGATCGCTACAAGGCAAGACTTGTTGCATATAGGTTCACCCAAACCTATGGGGTGGATTATCAGGACACTTTTTCTCCTGTGGCCAGACATTCGACACTACGTATTCTTCTTTCCGTTGATGTTTCATGGGACTGGCCTTTGTACCAACTTGATGTGAAGAATGCCTTTCTATATGGGGATCTTCAAGAGGAAGTTTACATGCAGCAGCCACCAGGGTTTGCTACTGAGGAGGAGTCCTAGAAGGTGTGCAGGCTCCACAAGGCGATTTATGGCCTGAAGCAGAGTCTGAGAGCTTTGTACCAGAAGCTATCAGAGTTGATAGAGTACCAGGGGTTTGTGCGGTCTACTGCAGACCACTCACCTTTTGTTCAGAGGATACAGAGAGGTACTGTTGCTATTCTTGTTTATGTGGATGATATTGTTGTCACAGGGGATGATGACCAAGGCATTCAGACTGCCAAGGAGTTCCTAGGCCAACAGTTTGTGACTAAGGACCTTGGCACTCTTGGATACTTCCTTGGGTTGGAGTTTGCCAGGAACCAGCATGGTCTGGTGATGACCCAGAGGAATTTTGTGATGGATCTCCAATCTGAGATGGGTATGACAGGATGCAAGCCTGCTACTACTCCTATGGTTCCGAGTATGAGATTATATGATGATGACACTGAGGACGTAGATAGCAGGAGATATAGAGAACTGGTTGGGAAACTTTTATATGCCACTATCACCAGGCCGGATATAATGTTTGCAGTAAGCAAAGTTAGCCAGTTCATGGAGCAACCCAAAAAGGTGCATATGGATGTTGTCTATATGATATTGAGATATTTGAGGAACTCACCTGGTTCTGGTCTTATATTCAACAGGGATACATCTCTTGAGGTGACAATTTGCGCAGATGCTAATTATGCAGGTTGTACCAAGGACAGAAAGTCTACTTCGGGCTTTGTTGTGTCTGTCGGGAGCTCACTTGTCTCATGGTAAAGCAAGAAGCAGACAGTGGTGGCCAGATCAAGTGCATAATCTGAATACAAGACCAAGGCACAAGGAAGTGCAGAGATGATGTGGGTTAGATCGGTATTAACTGACATTACCATTAAGGTTCCTCTACCTATGCAACTTTTATGTGATAATCAAGCTGCACTATCTATTGCAAATAATCCTACTTTTCATGAACAGACAAAGCATATAGAAGCGGATTGTCATTACACTAGAGATCTGATCCAGAAAGGTCTCATATCCACCTCCCATGTTTCCACAGGAGATCAGACAACTGACATCTTCACCAAGGCCCTAGCTAGAGGTCCATTTCAGAGGTGGTGCTCTAAGCTGAGCATGATAGATATATATGCTCCAGCTTGAGGGGGAGTGTCGAGATAAATATATCTCTTGGTCTATTTTATGTTTTATGTTTTCTTTATGTACTTATCATGTAATTAACCCAAGGGCTTTTCTCCTATATAAGAGAGCCCTCAGTCTATTCTAATGGTATGAATTTCTTTGCTCCCAACATTATTTATGCACTTTCATTTCTTCATGTACCGTTCTTGTAATTTACCCAAGGACTTTTCTCCTATATAAGAGAGCCCAGGGGTTCTATGAATATCAAGTCATTCATTCATCCCAACATGGTATCAAAGCAACGGTCCTAGACCAGGGTTCTTGTATCCCACCCTAACCCTA
The DNA here is from genome assembly GCA_037367405.1 of Ottelia alismoides. Taxonomy (NCBI): domain Eukaryota; kingdom Viridiplantae; phylum Streptophyta; class Magnoliopsida; order Alismatales; family Hydrocharitaceae; genus Ottelia; species Ottelia alismoides. Next base: position 213,277 of record JAZKJV010009024.1, read on the forward strand.
ACCCCCCGCGTGCGCCGCCTCCACCCCCCCCCCCTCTCGTGCGCCACCTGCAGCCACAACAACTCGCACAGGGCCTGCGTCGCCGTGCTCTAGGGTCTCGTGCCTCTCCCTGTGCGTTGTGCTTCAGGATCTTGTGCGTTGTCGCGCTCCAGCACGCATCGGGCTTCAGCGTGCATCACGCTCCAGCACGCATCGGGCTCTACTGCAATCGCGCACCACAACTGCACGCATCGCGCTCCTGTACGCAGCGTGCTCCAGCACGCATCACACGCCAGTAGCATGCACATCTGCATGCCAGTAGCGTGCACATCCGTGCACCCGCGCGCAAGGAGCGTGCACCCGCACATCTGCGCCCGCATTGGCACCAATGCACATCTGTGTGCATCTTTAGTGCATCTGCATCATCTGTATGCACCGCTTCTGTGCACCGTACAACCTAGACTACAACAGCAGGAGATGAGGATGGTTGTATGAGTCTACAAATACAACCAATCCTCTATATATGATTGTGTAGGCTCGTCATAACCGTCTACTCCTCAATTTTGTCCCGGATTTCGGCGTTCTTGCTACCATGTCAAAAAACAAGGGTAACGTCTTTTTGTCCGGTGCCTTCAAAGGACCGGCTCCCATCGTAAAGATGGATGGGACCAACTATGAGTTGTAGTCCATGCATTTTCGTACCTGATGCAGTGTCATAACAAGGAGCACATCCTGACGGATCCAAAGCCAGAGGACAAGACCGGGGCTAATGCTTCGTGGAGCCAAGATGATGCTTATGCTCGCATTTGGCTCTCCGGGACACTTACCACGGAGATTGCCAATGATATTGTCAATCAACCTACAACAAAAGCTAGGTGGGATATTCTAGCAGCCACGTATGTACAGGCGAAAAATGAGAGCAAAATTTTACAGTTACATTTTGACATTTTTTCGACCAAGCAGAATGGTCGACCTATTCATGCACACTTCTCGCATCTTAGATGCATGTTTGAGCGTCTGCATAGCTTCATGCTTATTACTACGAGCACTGAGCAACAACAGTCATATTGGAATACAACTATGCTAGACGTATTTTTGTCATCTCTAGACTCTGAGTACGATGCAGCACATACTCAACTTCTTACTGGAGAGACGATACCTATGATGGAGGAGGTTTATAAGAGGCTGAGTAGAATTACTACATCATCTACTAGTGTGGTTCTGACTTCTACTATGGCAGCCTCTCGTGGTAGAGGGAATACTTCACAGTTCTGGCCGAGGACCACGTGGTCGAGGAGCAGTCGTCAGCGAGGCCCCTGTTCACATTGCCACCGTCCTGGTCATTCTGAGGAGACATGCTATCAGAAGCATGGGTATCCTGCCTTCGCTCGAGTTGCTGAACAGACCGAGCCTACACCTGCTCTGACTCATGATGCTCGCTTTGACGATATTGTTTCTAGGATACGAGAGATGATGACTACTCTGACTACTTCGCATGCAGGTTCTTCGATGTCGCACATATTGTTAGAGCCTCTTCAAGCTCGTCACATATTGCTTATGCCCTTACTAGTAGCTGCAATTCAGATTTGTCTGATTGGATCATGGACTCTGGAACATCTCATCATATGTGTGACGATCGAGTACAGTTTACTACTTATAGGTCTATCCCTCCAGGTAGATCCGTGGTGATTGCCAATGGGGTTCGTCTACCTATTGTTGGACAGGGGGAGATTGTTCTAACTCCCTCGATGCGTCTGCAAACTGTCTTACATGCTCCAGCAATCCAGATGAATATTTTGTCTATTAGCTAGATTAAAAAAGACTTACATTGTCGTGCCATATTTGATCCTCTTCCCTTGTGTTTCGGACATACTCACGGGCAGGGTGATTGGATGTGACCGTGAGCAGAGGGGACTTTACATACTCATCCAGCCTCCTTGTGCAGGGGCTGCTACTATTCCTTCTGAACCTGTCTCCCTGTTTTTGTGGCATCTTCGCTTTCTACACCTTCCTCTGCAGAAGTTGTGTCATATCCTCTTGCAGATCTCTACTCGTACTAGTCTGGAATGTGAGGCGTGTCAACTTGGGAAGCACCATCGTTCATCTTTTCCAAGTCGCCACAGTAGTCAGTTGTTTGAGTTGGTTCACTTTGATATATGGGGTCCTAGTCGCATTCCTGATCATCAGGGACATCGGTTTTTATGGTCATTGTAGATGATTACTCTGGATTATCTTGGGTATTTCTGATGAAGATTAAGTCTGACGCTTGTCCTGTTATCAAATCTTTCCTTATTGAGATTAAAAACATTTTTTCTGCTAATGTAAAATTTGTTCGCATTGACAATGCCTTGGAGTTTTCTACTTTACGATTATCAGACTTCCTCAGGTCTATTGGTATGGTTCATCAAACTTCGTGTACTTACATTTCACAGCAGAACGGTATTGCTGAACGCGAACATTATCATCTTCTGGATGTGACAAGGACTCTTTTGATTCATAGTCGGCCTCCTCATTCTTTTTAACGTGATGTGGTTCTTATTGCATGTTACTTGGTAAACCGCATGTCGTCCACTATGCTTGGAGAAAAAGTTCCTTACTTGATTGCATTTCCCGAGGACTTATTTTCTCTTACCCCAGAGTCTTTGGATCTGTGGCTTTTGACCACAAGTTTACTACAGGTCGTGACAAGCTCTCTCCTAGAGCTATCAAATGTATGTTTGTCGGCTATTCTCTTATCCAAAAAGGGTATAGTTGTTTTGATCCTGTTGGAAGAAAATATTATGTCAGTGCAGATGTCACATTTTTTTAGTCTATTATGTATTTTTCTCCTACAGGTGATAGGTTGTCTCATACTGACACTGGTGAGGATATCTTTATTCCTTTACCGCCGATAGCCCCACCAAACTAGTCCTCATGATGAGTCTCAGTTACCTCCACCTCCGTCTACCATGACTTAGTTCCTACCTTGTTTTTACATTCACAGGTCCTCTACTCTCCCCTTTGCTCATGTGCCTTCCCAGTCATCCAGTACGCCCCAGGTATGGAGTGAACACGTTGTTTCTACTGACGGCACTAGTACTATGCTTGATCCACAGGATATTACACAAGATAATCTGATAGCAGACAACAGAGAGGCTGATGACCTCAATGTACCTATTGCCTTGAGGAAGCCATGTCGCAACTGTGCTACGTATCATCTAGTTGCGCATGTTTCCTCGGATCATCTTTCATAGGAATACAGGAAGGTTGTTATGAGCCTCTCAGCCATTACTATACCATGAACATATCAGGAGGCTATACAAGATAGCAGTTGGCGACTTGCCATGGAAGAGGAGATGGCCGCTTTACAGCCTCGTGGTACCTGGAGTGTTGTTTCTGCCCCTCCAGGTACTTTTATTGTAGGATGCAAATGGATATTTACGGTAAAGCAACGAGCGGATTGCAGTGTGGATCGCTACAAGGCAAGGATTATAGCACATGATTTCACCCAGAATTACGGGGTGGATTATCAGGACACCTTTTCTCCAATGGACAGACACTCAACATTACGCATTCTCCTATCAGTTGATGTTTCATGTGAATGGCCTCTTTATCAGCTTGATGTGAAGAATGCATTTTATATGGAGTTTTACATAAGGAAGTGTATATGCAGCAGCCACCATGATTTACTACTGAGGGGGAGTCTCAGAAGGTATGTAAGCTCCACAAAACGATTTACGGCATGAAGCAGAGTCCTGGAGCTTGGTACCAGAAGCTCTCAGAGTTGATAGAGCATCAGGGATTTGTTCAATCCACTGCGGATCACTCACTTTTTGTTCAGAGGACACGGAGAGGTACAGTTGTTATTTTTTGTCTATGTTGATGATATTATTGTCACTGGCGATGATGAGCAGGGCATTCAGGCAGCCAAGGAGTTCCTAGGTCAGCAGTTTGTGACCAAAGATCTTGGCAATCTCAAGTACTTCCTTGGGTTATAATTTGCTAGGAACCAGCATGGTCTTGTGATGACCCAAAGAAAGTTTGTTATTGATCTTCTATCAGAGACAGGAATGACAGGGTGCAAGCCTGTTGCCTCTCATATGGATCCAAGTATGAGATGATATGATGATGATACTGAGGAGATAGATAAGAGGAGATACAAGAAACTTATAGGGAAGCTCCTATATGCCACCATCACCAGGCCAGATATATGTTTTGTTGTTAGCAAGATGAGTCAGTTCATGGAGTATCCCAAAAGGTGCATATGGATATTGTTTATATGATTTTGAGATATCTAAAGTCCTCACCAGGTGCCGGTCTCTTATTCAGCAGAGGCACGTCTCTTGACATAACAACATGTGCAGACGCAGATTACGTAGGATGCCCTAGGGACAGGAAGTCCACTTCTGGGTTTGTTATATTTGTTGGCAAATCACTCGTATCATGGAAAATTAAGAAACATATTGTAGTTGTCAGATCTAGTGCAGAGTCCGAATACAGGGCCATGGCTGAGGGATGCACAAAGATGATGTGGGTCAGGTTAGTTTTGACTGATCTTGTTGCTGATGTACCTCTTCCTATGCAGCTTCTATGTGATAATCAGGCAGCACTATTTATTGTAAATAATCATGCATTCCATGAGCGTACAAAGCATATAGAAGCGGATTGCCACTATATAAGAGACGTGATTTAGAAGGGTCTCATATCTACCTCTCATGTTTCTACTGAAGATCAGACGACGGATATATTCACCAAAGCTCTTACTGGCAACCCTTTCCAAAGATGTTCTAAGCTGAGCATGACAGACATATATGCTCCAGCTTGAGGAGGAGTGTTGAGATTATTATTCTTTAGTGTTATTTATGCATTTTTATTTCTTCATGTACCATTCTTGTAATTTATCTAAGGGCTTTTCTCCTGTATAAGAGAGCCCAGGGGTTCTATGAATATCAAGTCATTCATTCATCCCAACATTCAGTGTAGACTCTCATCCTTTGGTCTACAAAACCCTAGTGATCTTCATCCGGCAAAATATCAAAAAACAAAGTTGACGTAACCATCACAGGTGCATTCAGAGGTCCAACGCCAATTGTCAAGATAGACGGGACAAACTATGAGTTCTGGGCTATGTAGTTCATGAGCCTTATGAAGTCCAATGGTAAGAAACATATTCTTACCGAGGAGCCGGTGGAGAAAACAAGGATCGATACCTCGTGGGAGGTAAATAATGCTTACGCAAAAGTTTGGCTTTCAGGTATATTGACGATAGAGATCACCAATGATGTGTTACATCAGCCTACCGCTAAGGTGATGTGGGATATCCTCGCAGTAACTTATTCTCAAGCGAGGAATGAGACCAAGATTTTGCACTCCAGCATGATATATTTATTGTCAAGGAGAACGGGCGACCACTTCATTCGTCGTACACATCCTTGCGTTGGATGTTTGAGAAGCTTCTCAGCTTCATGCCTCTCACGGCTACTCCTGAGCACCATAAGACATATAGGAATGCTACCATGGTTAGTGTATTCCTAGCAGCCCTTGATCCTGAATATGATGTTGCTTGCTACCAGATTATCGTGAATGCTACTATTCCTCCCATGGAGGAAGCCTTCCGCAAGCTTAGCAGGATTACTGTTTCGTCCACTGCTACAAGTCAGACTTCTTCAGCAATGGCTACCTCCTGAGGTCGAGGAGGTTCTTACCAGTTCCGTGTATGTGGGACTCCTTGTGGTAGAGGAGGTCGTCCACGTCAGTCCTGCACATACTATCATTGATCAGGACATTCAGAAGATGCATACTATTCCAAGCATGGCTTTCCTGCATCTTCTAGGGTTGCTGAGCAAGTTGAGTCTGTGGATGCTTCCTCTTCAGATCAGAGATTTGATGAACTTGTAGCACAATTGAGAGATATCATGCCTCCTGTCTATCCCATTTCCTCCTCATATGCCTCAAGAAGTCACTCAGATGTGGCTGCTTCAGCATCTTCTATACCTCATGTAGTACTTATGCACTTACTAGTTGTCGTGGATATGAGAATATAGAATGGATTATGGATTCCAGTACTACACATCACTTGTGTGGAGATAGAGGTCAACTTACAGCGTACAAACAGGTGCCTCCAGGGAGAACTGTGGTGATAACAGATGGGACTCATTCCCCGATTACAAGACAGGGGAGATTATCTTGACTACCTATGTATGTCTACAGAATGTGTTAAATATGTCTGATTTTTCTATAAATATTTTACCTGTTAGTCAAATTACGAAGGACCTACATTGTCGAGCTATTTTCAACCCATCTTATCTTCTCTTGTATTTCAGGACATCCTTTCGGGCAGGTGATTGGTTGTGGCTGTGAGCATGGCAGACTCTATCGCTTGGTTTGAACTCGTTATGTAGGCCTTTCCTCCCATTCTGCTGGATTTGTCTCACCTTTCGCGTGGCACCTGCGATTTGGTCATTTTCCGCTTCAGAAAGTATGCAGTGTTCTACCTCAGATTTCACCTCACCCGTCCTTCCAGTGTCTTCATTTATAAGATTTCTGATAACATCTCCTGCTTCAGATTTATCTTTAATAGAAAATCCACGACAAACGAGAGAAATCATCAATGACTACAAGATAAAACATGTGTCCCTGGTGATCAAGGACACGACTCGGACCCCAAATATCGATATGAAATAATTCAAAACGGTAGCTACTGCTCTGGCACTGACGACTAGGGAAGCTAGCTCTATGGTGCTTTCCCAACTGATAGCCTTCACACCGGAAGGAGGAACTCGGAGAAATCTGAGGCAAGAGATGACATATCTTCTGAAGAGGAAGGTGGCCAAAGCGTAGATGCCATGTATACGGAGAGGCAGATCCAGCTGCATGAGAGGATACGCCAGCATATGAACTCCGGACCAGACGATAAAGACCATCCTGCTTAGAACCACAGCCAATCACCCTAAATGTCGTGAAATATAAGAGAAGATGGGTCAAATATAGTGCGACAGTGCAAATCCTTTGTATTCTAACTATTAGAAAGTAAGTTCATCGAAAAATCAGGGGCTTGTAAGACATTCTGTAGATGCATGGAAGGCAACAAAGTAATCTCCCCCTATCCAATAATGGGTGAATGAGTCCCATCAGCTATTACCACTGACCGTCATGGTGGAATCTCCCTGTATTGCATAAGTCTGTCTCTGTCGCGGCAAAGATGGTGTGTTGCACCATAGTCCATGATCCAATCTGAGACATCAGAACTATAATATGATGGAAAAGCACGAGCACTACCTGAGGTGCTAGCAGTGGCAGAAGTACTGACAGAAGCGGAAGCAGCAATATCCAAAGTGCCTCCTGGAGAATCTGTAGAGAAAGGAGGCATAATATCTCGCAACGAGCTCCTCGAACCTCTGATCCAAAGTAGATGCCGACGAAGATGCAACATGCTTGGCTACTTGCGTCGAGGCTGGAAATCCATGCTTATAATAGCATGTATCCTCAGCATGTCCTGTACGATGACAAAAGGTGCATGGCTGACGAAAATGACCACCTCGATCACGAGGTCCACGTCCACATAATGAAGAAGAACCACCTCTCCCTCTGGAAGCAGCCATCGCCGAGGGTGGTGGAGTAGAAGCATTGAACAAGACAGAGATGCGTCTAAGTCTCCGGTAGACTTCCTCCATAGGAGGAATGGTTGCATCGGCAAGAGTCTATGATCGAGCAGCTTCATATTCAGGATCAAGGGCAGCAAGTAGGACCCCCATCATTATAGCATTCCTAAATGTCTTCTGATGCTTGGGGGTGGTTGTGAGAGGAATAATACTATATAGTTTATCAAACATCCCCCGTAGGGATGTATATAGGGAGTGAAGTGGATGTATAGATGGAGTGAAGTGGTCGCCCATTCTGCTTCATTATGAATATGTCGTGCTGGAGTTGTAAGATCTTGGTCTCATTTCGTACTTGTGAATATGTTGCCGCCAGTATGTCCCACATCGCCTTAGCGGTGGGCTGATGGAGAACATCATTAGCAATGTCCGTCGACAATGTGCCTGACAACCAAACCTTGGCGTACGAGTCATCAGCCTCCCAGGAGGCATAAATCCCAGTCTTCTCTGCCAGCTCTTCCTCGGTAAGAATGTGCTTCTTACCGTTTGACTTCATGAGGCTCATGAACTGCATCGCCCCGAGTTCATAGTTCGTCCCATCCTTTTTGACTATTGGCGCAGGACCTTTGAACGCGCCTATGGAGGGCATATCAACCTTGTTTTCTGACATATCACTGGAGATGAAGAACTAGGATTTGTAGACCAAAAGACAAGTGTCTACATAGACTTCATAGGATTTGAGTGCATATGTAGACTTTACGCACTCAAATCCATATGGATGACAAGCGGGGCGGCTACGGTGAGGCTGGCAGGGGCAGAGACTGGTTGGGTGGGCTGGTGGTGTGGGCCAGCGGGAAGGGCGGTGGAGAGGGGCCGCGAAGAGGGGCGGCAGGAGGGGTCGCGGACATGGACTGGAATCTCGCGAAATTTCGCCGAAATTTCGACGAAATTTCGGTTTCGATGGGTATCGGGTATCGAAACCATACTGTATATCGATATCCCCGGTTTCGGTCGAAATATCGCAAGATATCGCCGATATCTCGACCCATCTCGATATCTCGCCCGACATTAGGAATCTTTGAATAGAAAAATCAGGCCACTATCGAAATATAGCGAAATATCGGTCGAAAGGTCCCCATTTCGACCGACTTCGGGCAGTGGTTGTTCTCTTCATCTTTCAAGACCTTCATCCTTTGAGGTAAGCCAAATTATGATAAATCTTCTTCAAATTCAATAATTTTTTTAGGGTTTTCACTGTTAGGTTGTTGATATAGCTAGGCATGGTGTTTAATTTGAGAGATTTCCCCCAAAATAGGTATAAATTCGGAGTAGAAATTTGGGGCTTTTGTGTTTTTTTTTTGCACAATAGTGCTAGCTATGATCATTGTATCACAGATCTGAAGTTAACATGAACTAAAACATTGTTGGAGATTATTTTCTTGGATCTATGTTAGAAGAAATTGGGGCTTTTGAAGTTTAATGTGGAACGATAATGAGTTGTGGTGTTATATATTCGGATCTTGTGTTTTGGAAGTATAAATCATAGTCTGGAAATTGTTTTGGATTAATAAAAATTAAAAATATAGAAAATCCGAAAATGATTTGTTAAATATTTACGTTTTTGTTCATATTTTGTGTCAATAATGTAGTCTTTCATGAAATTGGCCCCTAATTTGTAGATCTAAGATCCTAATATGTAGATCAAAGGTTTTTTTCTGTAAATAAGAAAAGTAGGTGTTGGAAAAATTAAATATATAATAATTCCGAAATTAAAAAAATAAAATGATTTGCATATTCATAAGCAGTTGCATTGTAATGCCAACTTAATGTTTGTTCTTGATTTTCCTCGCAGATTTCGACGTTCATACATGGCACATTCTGCGACATTCTGGTTTCGGTTCCGGTTCTTCATTTGGATATTCACCGTGGCACATTCTGCTTCCGGTTCTGGATCTGACAGTTCTGATGATCAGATGGAAGAATTCAGTGGGGACATTGGCTGGAGGTATGCGGCCGCTCCTGATGGAAATAAGGCGAAGCCGCAATGCAATTTCTGTGGGAAGAAGTTGGGAGGAGGCGGGATCACAAGGATGAAGCAACATCTTGTTGGCAATAACAAGAATGTTGCCAAGTGCATGCGTTGTCCCAAAGATGTGAGGGACAAGGTCAAGGCGAGCTTGGACGGAAAGAAGGAAAAGGAGACGAAGAGAGTAAGAAGGGAAGAACAAATGAAGGAGTTCATGTTTGAGAAAGAATTCAACGTCATTTCTGATTCAGATGACGATGATTTTGTGTACCCCGCTGACATTCAGACTGCATCAGAGAGGAGGGCATACAGAAGGGCTACACAAGAATCATTGAGGAGCGAGTTCGAGAGGAGAGAACTCGGTGATGCACGGGGCGGCTTCTATGGTGCAGGTGGGAGTGGGAGTGGTTCTGGAGGCGCACCAGTACCACCACCCACTAAGAAACACAAGGAGAAGGGAATTGAGCCCTTCTTGACGAGGAGCGGATCCATGCAATACAAGGCAAGCAAGGATCCGAGGCAGAAAACAGTGAAGGGAATGTTCACCAATGCACGAGAAAGGGTAGGAAAATCCATCAGCAAGCTCTTCTTTGGGGAGAGCATTCCTGCAAACATTGCAAGCGGGCCATTCTTGCAGCATGTCGTTGATGAGATCGCTGCAGCGGGAACGGGAGTGAAGGCTCCTACATCCTACGAGATCATGAACAAATATCTTGGGATGGAGAAAGAGGAGATGAATGAGTACATCGCCGAGTTGAGGAGGAGATGGCCAGAGTATGGGGTGACATTGATGTGCGATGGGTGGACGAGCTACACAAGGAAGCAGATCATCAACTTCCTTGTTTACTGCGATGGGAAGACAGTTTTCTTGAAATCTGTTGATGCATCTGAGCACGTGAAGGACCACAGGTACCTTCTGAAGTTGATGAAGGACGTTATAAAGGAGGTTGGGAAAGAGCACATTGTGCAAATTGTGACAGATAACGGCAGCAACTTCAAGAAGGCTGGTGAAACAATTATGAAGTCCAGCAGCTACGGAATTTTCTGGACACCGTGTGTTGCACATTGCATTGACTTGATCCTTAAGGATTTCAGCAAGAGGAAGCTCGTCTCAAGGGTGGTGGAGAAAGCACGAATGATCACCACATTCATCTACAACCACAGCAAAGTGTTGGCACTAATGAGGCGGATGTGCAATGGGGAGTTGGTGAGGCCTGGCATCACACGCTTTGCAACCAATTTTATAGCGTTGCAAAGCCTCAACCAACATAAGACGGGTTTGAAAACCATGTGTTGCCAGGGTGAGTGGTTCGAGATACCTGAAGCTCGGACTGAAGGAGGACGGAAGGTGGAGATATTGATCAATGATATCTCCTTTTGGGATGACGTGACTCGGGTCACGAGGATCATGGATCCAGTGGTATCTGCATTGCGGATCGTGGATGGCGACAAGAAGCCCACCATGGGAGTCATCTACGAGGTAATGCGCTGCACGAGACAGAAGGTCCGAGAAGCGGTTGGGAATGGATCAAAAGCCATAGACGAGCGATGGTCTAAAATGCTCTCACATCCTCTTCACAAGGCTGGTATGTATTATGTAAAAAAGGTTTTTTTTTCAATCTTTCAATTTTTTATAGTTGGACATCATAAATGAGCTTGTTCGTGACTTTCTGTGCAGCTTATTACTTCAATCCTAAGTACCACTACAAGAATGGACTTGGTACAAATGGTGACCTTCTCTCAGCCGTACAGATTGTGGTGGAGAAGCTCGTCAAGGACGAGAAGTTACAGATCATGTGCATGAATGAGGTACTATCCTCAAATTCTACCTATATTTTGACTTTTGAGTCACAAGATATTTGGGTTGAACCTATTTGTGTGCGTTGTGCAGGTTAAGTATTACCGAGATGCATTGGGTTCCTTTGGTCGGATTACTGCGGTCAACGGTCGTGGCAATACTCTTCCTGGTAGGGACAGAGGCAAATAAACCCATTACTTGTGTTGATTTTGTGTACATTTATTTGTACTTATGATTTCTGTCTTTTCCTTTTTTTGCAGCCAAATGGTGGATGTTATACGGGATGGAAGCTCCCAACCTTCGAAGTGTGGCAGTGAAAGTGTTGTCTCAAACCGCATCTGCTGGCAGTTGTGAGAGGAACTGGAGCACGTTCAATTTGATACATTCGAAGAGAAGGAACAGGTTGGGAGAAAAGAAGCTCAATGACCTTGTCTTCGTGCATTACAACTTGAGGCTGAAATTGAAGCATGCAACGGAGGGACATGACAAAGATGACTATACGGACCCTATTGACCTTGCATACATTTTCAAGATGCATGATGACGATGCTGATGAGGACGTTCTCCAGAGGTGGATGGATTCCAATGGTGCCCCAGTTCTCGATCAGCCAGGTGGAAGACCGAATGAGAACATCAGCCAACAAATGGGAGCAGACGTTGGTGACTTTTTGGCCAGATCCGGGCGGATTACAGACCCTGTTGGAGGTTTGGAGGGCGAGATTGATGCAGCTGTTGATGAAATTCTCTCCAGTAGCTCCAAATCCAAGTCAAAGTCAAAGGATGACAGTGGAGATGATGATGATGACGATGTTGGTCGTGCTGGACCTTGTGGTGGTGGGGAGTCAAACTCAGGTGGGTCAGGAGGGAGTGGTCGTGGACCACAAGCTACCAGACTTGAGGAAGGCCTACAAGCAGGACGTGAATATATGGAGAGACAACGGAACACACACGGACAATTTGTTCCAAGTCCGAGTCCAGGGCCTACGGATTACGACTACGGTCGAGGTCATCGTCCAACCGACAGCTACATGGAAGATTTGACATCATCTGTAGGTTCTTTGAGCTTCATGGATATTGATAGCCCATATCGCGGAGGAGCACAAAGTCCTTTAGGCGGATATGGATCGTCCCACGATGAGAGATCATTTGGCGTCTTCCCGGAATACTTTCAAGCTCCTCCTCCAGGACCTCCTCCTCCTCAGTACGCACCTCCAGCATATTCATATGGTTACAGTGGATATGGGGGATACAGTAGCGGAGACAACTACCAAAGTAGCCAACCTGAGCAGAGCCAGGGCAGTTTCTTTGGGGGTGACAGCTACGGTTTCTTCCCTGAGTACTACACGGCAGTTCCTCCTCCTCCTCAGCAGAGATCTTCTCCTACTCCGTCGTCGTCGTCCCGAGGATCTCAGGGCAGTAGTTCGCAGCAGCCTCGTCGTGCCACTCGTGATACCGGATCCAGTGCTGCTTATCCTCGACTCGGGATGCTCATAGGCATCGATGACCACCAATACAGGCAGTATGTCATGGATTACAAGGCCATGTACTCGTACATGACATGGGAGAACTACTGCGAGTTTATAGAATCTGCGATGCGCTATGAGAGACATCAAGGAAGGGGGGGCATTCAGATCCACCATGAAACTCCTGGTTCTGAACAAAACATGTCACCAGGGCAGGTACTATATTTTAATCTTTACTCTTTTATTGCATTTATCAGAAATATGCATGTTATTAATAATTTTAACTTGTTGTAAGTTGTATTGTATTTGTAAGACTAGACTATTACTCTTTTTTATTATGTATTAACAATGTTACAACCATGGTTTCAACTTTTATATATTAACTGTCTTATGAGATTTCGGTCGAGATAGGTTGTATAGAGGGGTGGAGATCCTCAATTGCAATGATATGGATAAAATATGGGTCATTTCGACCCCATATCGATCGAGACATGTTGCTTGGGTTTAACAATATGTCCACCGATATGACCGATATGGCCGATATGACCGATATGTCTATATATAGGGTATAGATGACCAATATGTGTGAAATAAATGTGTATTTGTATGTTATTTACTGTTCTAATAACTTGGAATATCGAAATTTTCAATAAAATTGGAAAAAAATCGGGTTTTTTAGCCTTTTCCGACGTTTCCACCGAAATCGTAGAAATTTCCCGAAATTTCGGTATTGGACCTTACCGAAACGAGATCGAAATCGAAATTTCGAACCTTGGTTGCGGATAGGGGCGGTGGTTGGGCCGAGCGGCGAGGTGGGACCAGGCGGCGAGAAGGTGGCGGGGAGGGGGTGGCGGGCGGCGGCGCCGAGAGGGAAGAGAAGGGGCGGCGGTGCCGAGGAAGGGGAAGAGAAGGGGTTTAGGGTTTTGGCTCCGATACCATGTTGATGGAAAAGATTATTCTATTAGTCCAAAGAACGCTAGGCTCTCTTATATAGAGACAATCCATGGGGGTAAGATGGAAGGGAGAAAATAAAAATAGCATAAAAGATACACCGACCACATAATTATCTCTACATATATGATGATGATGACACAGAGGAGGTAGACAGAATAAGATATAAACAACTAGTGGGAAAACTTCTTTGTGTTACTATAACCAGGACGGATATCTCATTTGCAATTAGCCGAGTGAGTCAATTCATGGAGCAACCCCGACCGGTACACATGGATGTTGTATATATGATATTGAAGTATCTCAAATCTTCTCCAGGTACAAGATTGTTATTCAGAAAAGGGGCTACACTTATTATTTCTGCATGCGCGGATGTAGACTATGCAGGATGTCCAAAGGATAGGAAGTCCACCTCAGGATTTGCAATTTTCGTTGGCAATTCTCTTGTCTCTTGGAAGAGTAAGAAGCAAAGCGTGGTTGTCAGGTCCAATGCTGAATCTGAATATAGGGCTATGGCACAACCCAGTACAGAAATGATGTGAGTTCGAGCGGTACTGGTTGATTTACATATAGGTCTACCTCTTCCTATGCGACCACAATGTGCAATCAGGCAGCTCTATTCATTGCAACTAATCCTGCATTTCATGAGAGAACTAAGCACATTGAAGTGGACTGTCACTATACAAGGGATATGATTCAGAAGATCTTATTTCTACATCTCACGTCAGCTCTGGAGATCAAACAGCAAATATCTTCACTAAAGCTTTACTTAGAGAGCCTTTCCAGAAATGTTCATACAAGCTGAGCATGATTGATATCTATTCTCCATCTTAAGGGAGAGTGTGGATATATATTTATGATTATTAACTATTTATGTAATTTTTAGTTCTTTTCGTCCAACTTGTGTAATTTACCCTTTGGTCTCTCTTCTATATAAGAGTGCCTAGGGTTTAAGGAATAAACAACTTCGTTCTTTTTTCCCAACAATAAACATTTTGTTCGTAACTTGCTTCATTTTTTCTTCTCTTGCTATGATTTTTTAAGCACTTAAAAATATTAAAATTGCTAAATTTATGAATATAAATGAGAGTATGTGTATTAAAAATTGATTTATATATTTAAAAAATTAAAAAAATTTAAAACCGACTAATGCTCGACTAAATCCGATTACTCTCACGACTGTCGATTAATCCTTAGTCAGTGACCCTGTCGATCGAGTACCAACTGTTGACTTCTGCAACCTTGGCTATGGAGGAGATGGCGGCTCTACAATCAAGAGGTACCTGGAGTTTGGTCCCGGCCCCCGCTGGGGCATCTATAGTGAGTTGCAAATTGGTATTTACAGTGAAGCAGAATGCAGAGTGTTCATAGTAGAAATGAATATGCTAAGGTAGATGTGTGGATGCACACGTAAAGAAAAGATTTGGAATGATGCCATCAGAAGGAAAGTTGGTGTAGCTCCGAGCGAGGATAATATGCGAGAAAAATCAAAATATATATAGTTTTCTTTTTCTTTTTAGGGAATTACCTAAAGAAATATATCAAATAGTGATTAGAGGCATGTCTTCTCCGTCCCTCTTCTCCCTCCTTGTAGGGTCCGCAGGGTACAGAACTCATGGGTATCTGGCTACAGTTGTGTACTATGGTAGGTACCGAAGACTAGATCTCGATCTTGCACCTGGGTAGTGATTGAAGTCCCTTAGAAAGGGGGGAAAGCGCTCAAGGTGGTTTGGCCTTTTGCAAAGGAGGTATTCGAGTTTTGGGATGTTGAACCGGCTAAGAGAGGGCGGGGAAGGCCCATGTAGGGATCTTAATTTTTTGGATCTAAGCCCGAGAATGACCCAAGATAGATCTGAATGGAGGCAAAGAATCCATGTAGCCGACCCTACTTAATGTGGGAAAAGGCTTTGTTGTTGTTGTTTGTATAGAGCATCTATGGCAGGCTCACATGGAGGCAGTCAACATGATCCTAAGGTATCTGAAGTCTTCTAGAGGTACATTACAAGGTTGCTATTCAACAAAGGGACATCTCTTGCCATCATGGTTGTGCAGATGCTGGCTGTGCAAGATGTTCTAAAGCCGGGAAGGCTACATCTGGTTTTGCAATCTTCATAAGGAGTTTATTAGTCTCATAGAAAAGCAAGAAGCAGAATATGGTTACTGGGTCGAGTAATGAATTTGAATATAGATCTATGTCGCATGAGAACACTAAGATGATGTGTGTTAGATCTGTCCTAACTGACCTAGCTATCGACGCATCTCTTCCCATGCAGTCGCTATGCGACAATCAGGCTGCATTATTCATTGTCAACAATCCAGCTTTTTATGAGAGGATCAAACACATCGAGGAAGATTGTCATTGCATGCGAGACATGATACAGAAGGGATTCATCTCTACTTCCACATCAACTTAGGGGAACAGACAATAGACATTTTCACCAAGGCCTTAGAAAACCTTTCCATAAGTGTTATTCCAAGGTGAGCAAGGATTGACATCTATGCTCCATCTTAAGGGGTGTGTTGAGAGTTATTAGCATTTGTGTATTTGTTATTTCTCTACTTTGTAATTTGTCCTTTTAGTTCTTTGCCATCTAAGAGTTTATCCTCTCTGTGTAAGAGAGCCCTATGGTCTCTGAATAAACAAGTCATTTATTTTCTACACATTTTCTAAAAAGATCACAAGCAAAATGTTCACTACGTTGAGGAAAGAGAATGCACACAAAATCCTAGAAAGACGTGTTCACCTAGGATAACATAAACAAGCAACTTAATCCCCTGCACTAAACTAACAGACATATCTAGGGAGCACATTTAATGACTGTCCGCACCTTAATTAAATTAGGTAAGATCATTTTAAATTTAGTGCCAGGTCCCAAACGAGATACAAGCCATGATCAACGATAAACATGGCACCTTAACATACCAGTACATACATTTTTTATTGACATTTTTTTGTAAGAATGTGAAGATGCTTATTTTGAGAATCTGGAAATTTTTAATTGTACTTTCTTTCCATTTTCGATGACTGATGATTCATTTATTTTCTCAGTTCTTGTTACCTTCTAGAAACCTGACTTGTATTTTTGTGTGCAGAGGATATATGGCTCCTGAATATGCACTTCATGGTATCTTGACGGATAAAGCTGATGTTTACAGTTTTGGGGTTGTCATGTTGGAAGTTGTTAGTGGCAAAAGCAATGCGAGTTTTATGTGCACTGAGAGTAGCAATCTACTTGGTCGGGTGAGTGCATTTTCATGCTATGAATCGAGTCACTCTTTCCGTTGGTCTTATTTATTGATGGAGGTGGATTGTGTTTAGTTACCTGGGGCATGTTTTGATCAATTGGTGTATCACACTTTGATTTTAGGGTTTTTATCAGTTGTGAGATATTGCAGTTTTATTTATGTCACTTCCTTTTGGAGAATAATATTTGTGCCCCCTACTTCTTGTAGTTTTATCGCTTGTTCCCTTCCATAACTTTAGTTGTCACTGAGTTGAACTTAACCATGATTTTTCAAACCATGGTATGGTTAAGAGGGGCATAACCATCCAAATATCCCCACCCATCTTCCCCCCACCTCCTCCTCCTCCTCCTCCCGTCCCTCCTCTCCCTCCTCCTTGAGAAGCCAAAGCTCAGATGAGCATCATGAGACTCTGGCGAAGGGGATCATTATGTGATAGTTTGAAACTTTCCTTAGGCGGAGGAGGAGGATATGGGGTGAAGGGGGAAGTGCGAGGAAAGGAGATGGGGGCGAGAGGAGGAGCTCGGGCCAGAGGATGCGACAGAGGAGGAGGAGGAGGCGTGGTTGCGAAGGGAGGAGAAGGGGAGGAGGTCATGGCAGAGGAGGCGGTGGAGGAGGAGCGGGGCAGAGGAGAGGGGAGGAGCTCGGGGCAGAGGAGGCAGCAAAGGAGGAGCGGAGATGGAGGGAGGAGCTCAGGCGGAGAAGGCGGCAGAGGAGGAGCGGGGGTGGAGGTGGAGGCGTTGGGGCATGAGGGAAGAGCTGGGGGCGGAGGGAGGAGCTAGGGGCAGGGGGAGGAGCCGGTAGAGGAGCATAAGGCTGAGAAGGAGAAAGAGAAGGGGAGGAAGAGGAAGAAGATGGAGAAGGAAGAGGATAGTGATGACTTTCCAGACCTCTTTTTTGAATTTATTTCCGCTTGTGTCCCCAAATTTGAAGTCTGTTTGCGTTGGGGATGGACGACAACTAACCCGAGAGGCACAAGTGATAGAACGGCAAGAAGTCAGGGGCATAACTGATATTCCCAAAAAGAGAGGTATAACTGATATTGCAATATCTCGGAGGGGCACAACTGATAAAAATCCTTGATTTTATGTTAGTGCCACTTGCTTTTTACAATTGTTTTGTTGGGAAACGTGAATGAGATCTACTATTCCATAGCCCTAGGCTCTCTTATATAGGAGAGTAGCCTATGGGTAAACTACATAAAGAGAATAACAAGAAAATAAAATAACAAAGAGATACAGTTATTCAATATGCGTCAACACTCCCCCTCAATGGAGCATAGATGTCAATCATGCTCAGCTTGGAAGCACACTTCTGAAATGGACCTCGTAACAATGCCTTGGTGAATATGTCTGCAGTCTGGTTCTCTGAAGTAACATGAGATGTGGTAATGAATCCTTTCTGAATCATATCACGTATGAAGTGACAATCCACCTCAATATGCTTGGTCCGCTCATGGAATGCAGGGTTGTTTGCAATAAACAAAGCAGCCTGATTATCACACTCCAAGTTCATAGGAAGTGATACATCTAAGCATAAATCTGTCAGCACCGCTTTCACCCACATCATCTCTGTAGTAGCCTGGTCCATAGCCCTATATTCGGATTCAGCACTAGATCTAGCTACCACAGTTTATTTCTTGCTCCTCCATGAGACTAGGGCATCTCCAACATAGACAGCATACCCTGAGGTGGACTTCCTATCCTTAGGACATCCTGCATAGTCTGCATCTGCGCATGCTGAGATAGAAATCCCCTTTCCTTTCTTGAATAGCAGACCTGCACCTGGAGAAGATTTGAGATATCTAAGTATCATATGTATTGCATCCATATGCACCTGGCGTGGTTGCTCCATGAACTGGCTCACACGGCTCACTGCAAATAATATATCTGGCCTAGTGATCGTGACATATAACAGTTTGCCTACCAGTTCTCTATATCTTCTCCTGTCCACCTCCTCTGTGTCATCATCATACAGCTTCATGCTAGGGTCCATTGGTGTCGTAGCAGGTTGACACCCTAGCATACCTGTCTCACTCAGTAGATCTGTAACATACTTCCTCTGTGACATGACTAATCCATACGGATTTCTGGCAAATTCCAGCCCTAGAAAATATCTAAGGACTCCCAGGTCCTTGGTGACAAACTCGGTCCCCAGCCTTTCCTTTTCCTGCTTAATGCCCTGGTCATCATCACCTGTAATCAAGATATCGTCAACATAAACCATGATTACAATGATACCTCTCGCCGTCTTCTGTACAAACAAGGAATGATCAGCATTGGAGCGTTTATATCCTTGTTTCTCAAAGAGGTCTGACAGCTTCTGGAACCATGCTCTGGGGCTCTGCTTAAGGCCATAGATGGCCTTATGTAATCTGCAAACCTTGGAACACTCCCCCTCAACAGCAAAACCTGGTGGCTGTTGCATATAGACTTCCTCCTGCAAATCTCCATACAGAAATGCATTCTTCACGTCCAGTTGATAGAGTGGCCAGTCTCTAGTAACTGCAACTGATAACAGGATCCGTAGAGTGGAATGACGCGCCACAGGGGAGAACGTGCCAAGGTAATCTACCCCATATGTCTGTGTGAATCCCCGTGCAACTAGGCGTGCCTTGTACCTGTCAATGGAGCCATCTGCATTGTGTTTAACTGTAAACACCCATTTGCAACTCACCGGGCTGACATCTGGAGGTATAGTAACCAAACTCCAGGTTCCTCTAGACTGAAGTGCCGCCATCTCTTCCTCCATTGCTAGCCGCCATCTAGAATCCTGCAAAGCATCATGGTGGTTCCGTGGAATGTCTGTAGCTGAAAGTGCCAATGCAAACGTCCTGAAGTGTCTATATAGCCTCTCAAAAGACACAGCTGCTGATACTGGATATTTGGCACAGCTTCTCTTCGGCTTGCGTAGAGCGATTGGAACATCCAGATCCTCTGTGTTATCACCATGCTCCTGTAATGCATCCTGCTAAGAAATGTCGTCAGATCCATCAACATTAATATTTTCATTACATACCATAGGCGAGCTAGTTGACTGGTCAGGACCATGAGCTGGAGTAGGCCTACGGGTGTAATGGAATGGTAGCGGGGATACTGTTGATGGCGGTGGTGGTGGCGGTGGTGATGGTGGTGACGGTGGTGTTGTTGGTGGTGCCATGAATACGGTATCAGGAGATATAGGTGGTGGATGTATGTTTCCGGATTCTGAAAAATACATAATAGATTCAAAAAATGTAACATCTGCACTAATTATATACCGCCGACGCACAGGATCAAAACACTTGTACCCCTTTTGAGTTCTGGAGTACCCCACAAAGACGCACTTGACAGCCCTAGGAGAGAGCTTGTCAGTACCAGGCGACAACTGATGGACAAATGCGACTGACCCAAACACACGAGGGGTAAGAATAAACAAATCCTTGTCAGGGTAAATGAGTGAAAAAGGAATCTGTTCATTCAAGACAGACGAAGGCATACAGTTGATAAGGTAACATGCAGTAAGTACTGCATCACCCCAGTAGGAGTACGGAACATGACTCTGAGTAAGAAGAGACCTTGTGACATCAAGAAGGTGACGTTGTTTTCTTTTAGCAACCCCATTCTGTTGAGATGTTTGAGCACAAGATGTTTGGTGAATAATCCCTTTTGAAGAGTAGTAATTGGCTAGAATGTTGGTGCACAACTCTAAAGCATTATCACTTCTCACACTCTTGACAGAAGTGGAAAAAACATTTTGAATTTCATTAAGAAAGTGGATAATAATGTTTCCTGCTTCAGATTTATTTTTCATTAGAAAGACCCATGACGCTCTAGAGAAATCATCCACAAATACAATATAAAACCTGTGTCCCTGGTGATCGGGAACACGACTCGGACCCCAGACATCGACATGAAACAACTCAAACTTGGAGTTACTACTCCGACCTTGACTACTGGGAAAAGACGACCTGTGATGCTTTCCCAACTGACATGCCTCACACTGGATAGGTGTGTGAGAGAGACCATAGGGTAGAACTAGACGCAACTTCTGAAGCGGTAAATGACCAAAGCGCAGATGCCACAGGAGAGGAGATACTTGTCCAGCAAGAGAGGATGTGGTTCCAGCAAATGGGTTCTGGTTCAGTCGATAAAGGCCTCCTTGCTCATAGCCATGACCAATCACGTTGCCCGTACGGATGTCCTGAAAAATCAAAGAAGATGGATCAAAAATAGCTCGACAATGGAGATCCTTCGTAATCTGACTAATTGACAATAGATTCATAGAAAAATGCGGTGCATGTAGGACATTCTTGAGCTGCATAGAAGATGTCAACTTAATCTCCCCCTGACCCGTGATAGGGGAGTGTGTGCCATTGGCAATCACTACTGTCCGTCCTGGAGGAATCTGAGTGTATCCTGTAAGTAGGCTCTGGTCGCCACATAGATGATGTGTAGCGCCCGAGTCCATGATCCACGGCAATGTATCAGATCTACTACTGTGGAGTGCAAGTGTACTACCTGAAGTACTAGTAGAAGCAGAGGCAGAAGCAGCAGCATCAGTATGACTCTCTGTAGTCGGTGCTGGACCTGATGGTGGGATAATGCCCCTGAGGCGGGCAACTAGATCATCAAATCGTTGATCCAGTGTAGCAGCAGATGGGGGCTCTATCTGCTCAGCGGCTCGTGCAGATGCAGGGAATCCATGCTTTGAGTAGCATGTGTCTTCAGTATGTCCGACTCGGTGACAATATGAGCATGTTGGCCTAGTACGGCCACCCCTTCCACGAGGAGTACGTCCACGGCCCTGGTGATGAAAACCACGGCCTCTGTTGGCCGCCATAGCTGAGGGATTCTGACTCGCAGCTGCTGAAGGTACTGTGATCCTGCTCAATCTGTGAAAAGCTTCCTCCATGGGAGGAATAGTCGAGTCCGCCAAAATCTGTGAACGTGCTGCCTCATACTCTGGATCAAGTGCAGCGAGAAACACACCCACCATCGTCGCATTCCTGTATGTCTTCTGCTGTTCTGGCGTGGCGGTAAGAGGCATGAAGCTATAAAGCTTCTCAAACATCCCTCTCAATGATGTATAGAGAGAATGTAAAGGACGGTCGTTCTGCTTTATTGTGAATATATCATGTTGTAGTTGCAGGATCTTCGTCTCATTCTTCGCCTGAGAATATGTTGCTGCCAGGATATCCCACATGTCTTTCGCTGTGGGTTGATGTAGAATGTCATTGGCGATTTCAATAGCCAATGTGCCGGATAGCCAGACCTTGGCATATGCATCATCAGCCTCCCATGAGGCATGGACTCCAGTCTTCTCTGCAGGCTCGGGCTCGGTAAGAATGTGCTTCTTACCTGTAGACTTCATCATACTCATGAACTGCATTGCCCACAGTTCATAGTTCGTACCATCCATCTTGACAATGGGCGTTGGACCACGAAATGCGCCCATAGACGGGATATCTGCCTTGATGTCTGACATACTGGAGACGGAAGACTGGAGCGACTGACAGAAGATAATCTTTGTCTACAATGACATAGACGGGATTAGTTGCGTGTGTAGACGTCAAGCAACTATCCCCATGAATATGTGCGCGCTACGGTCTAGATACGGTCTGGATACGCGCGCACAAAGTTCACACGCAGGGGCGACTAGAATACGCTACCCGCGTGTGCAACTTAGACGAAAAGGCACACAGTGCGCTACTTCAACGCGCACGGATCTCGCGCACCAATGCGCACAGATGCGCACAGATGCGCACCAATGCGCACAGGAGCGCGCAGGCGCAGGGCTGGAGCGCGCAGGCGCTAGGGCTGGAGCGCGCAGGCGCCAAGGAATGCGCAAGGGCTGCGCAGGGGCTGCGCACAGCGCGTAAGGGCTGCGCAGGAGATGCGCACAGCGCGTGAGGGGCTGCAGAGCGCGCAGGGGATGCGCAGGTGATGCGCACAGGCGCGCACGGCAGAGGCGGCGGCGTTGGAGGCGCGCCGATCGAGAGAGAGAGAGAGAGAGAAGAAGAGGGCCGGCGGGTGGGGTGGTTTAGGGTTAGGGTTTCGAGAACTCCGGTCTAGGACCGTCGCTCTGATACCATGTTGGGAAATGTGAATGAGATCTACTATTCCATAGCCCTAGGCTCTCTTATATAG
Organism: Ottelia alismoides; assembly: GCA_037367405.1. Taxonomy (NCBI): domain Eukaryota; kingdom Viridiplantae; phylum Streptophyta; class Magnoliopsida; order Alismatales; family Hydrocharitaceae; genus Ottelia; species Ottelia alismoides. Next base: position 236,441 of record JAZKJV010009024.1, read on the forward strand.
GAGAGTAGCCTATGGGTAAATTACATAAAGAGAATAACAAGAAAATAAAATAACAAAGAGATACAGTTATTCAATATGCGTCAACATGTTTTGAGTGTTAGATGGACTTGAAAAGATAAATTGAAAAATCTAGGATGCTTGTGCTTCTCCTTGTAGAGAGGAACACTTCCAATAATATATGGTGTCTAGTATACCTGTGGTAGACAACTTTGATCTCCAGTTTTCTACATCTATGCCACCATGAACTTATGACATCATGAACAAATCACGTCATGGATATGCATTCTGCATTTGTAGCTAAGTTCATGTCACTTAAGTTCCCAACATAGGTTCAAATTCCGACATTTGTGAGTTTGAGATATACTTATATTGTAAATGGAGATGGAACAAGATGCTTTTCATTAATACTCCACCTCTTTATCTATAAGCATAGAGAAGTCAAAACTGGAATACATAAACATGAATAAAACCAAAAGGAATAATTAAGTCCCAAACTATCCCTTGAAATATCTCTGGGACCTTTAAGAATATTCAGAGGATACTCTAAGAATTTAATGTGAAGAATCCACTATATATATATATGGAGGGCTGATCTTGTGAGAGCCAAAATCTGTAAGAGCATGAGAGCAGTGAATATGGACAACTAGATTCTGCATTTCTCTCTCCTCCTGTAATCAATGAGGAGAGAGATTGTAGAGACTTATGTTATGATGTTATATATTATTTCTTAATTTCTGTTTAGTTTCTGGACTCTTATGTATTTTACCCATGGGGTCTCTCTCTCTATAAGAGAGCCTAGGGTTCTTTGGAATAATAGATTACTCACTTTTTCCAACATGGTATCAGAGCATAGGGTCTAACCCTAACCCTAGGCTCTTCCACCGCCGCCGCCGGATCCTCTCTCTTTCGTCGTCTCTCCCCTCCTCCACCTCCCTTCCGCCGCAGCCGCCTTCCCCCCCCCCCCCCTCCCCTCTTCGTCGCCAGGCCCCCCCTCCTCCTCGTCGTAGGGCTCCCTCCTCGCCGTAGGGCCCCCTCCTTACCACCGGGCTCCTTGTCTCGCCGCCGAGCCCCGCCTCTCTACTCCGTCGATTCATGCCCAAGGTAGGGGACCGTCACCGTCGAGTTCCCCTTCCTTCCACGCCGACTCCACCTCTTTCATCGGTCGTTCTATCTCCATGGATTTGAGTGCGTAACGTCTACATATGCACTCAAATCCGATCAAGTCTTTGTAGACACTTGTTTCTGGTCTACAATCCCTAGTTCTTCTTCTACGGCAACATGTCAGAGAACAAAGTCGATATGCCCTCCATAGGCGCCTTCAAAGGTCATGCGCCAATAGTCAAGATGGAGGGACAAATTATGAGCTCTGGGCGATGCAGTTCATGAGTCTCATGAAGTCAAACGGTAAGAAGCATATACTTACCGAGGATGAGCGGGGAGAGAAGACTGGGATCTATGCCTCTTGGGAGGCTGATGATTCTTATGCCAAGGTTTGGCTGTCAGGCACACTGTCGATGGAGATTGCCAATGATGTCCTCCATCAGCCCACTGCCAAGGCAATGTGGGATATTCTGGCCGCTACGTATTCCCAAGTGCGGAACGAGACCAAGATGTTACAACTCCAGCATGATGTATTCACGATGAAGCAGAATGGCCGGCCACTTCACTCGTTGTACACGTCCTTGAGAGGGATGTTCGATAAACTATACAGTACTATACCACTCACGGCGACTCCAGAGCAGTAGAAGATATTTCGGAATGCTACCATTGTGGGTGTACTACTTGCAGCGCTCGATCCTGAGTATGAGGCAGCCCGCTCTCAGATACTAGCTGATGCAGTTATTCCTCCTACGGAGGACGTTTACCGGAGGCTCAGTCGCATATCAGTTTCTTCCAGCACGTCTACTCCACCCCCATCGGTGATGGCAGCATCGCGTGGGAGAGGTGTCAGTCTTCTGGTCGTGGACGTGGACCCCGTAGACTAGGAGGTCGCTTTCGCTAGCCATGTTCGTTCTGCCATCGCACAGGCCACTCGGAGGATACATGCTACTCTAAGCATGGGTTTCCAGCATCAGCGCGTGTAGTCGAGCATGTCCTGCCCCAGTCAGCATCCACTACAGATAGCCGATTCGAAGAGCTTGTGGCACGTCTATGTGATATTATGCCACAATCATCTATTGATTCTCCAGATGGACCTTCAGATGTTGCTGCTACAGCTTCTTCCAGTTCGTCTGCCGCTGCTAGTACCTCAGGTAGTGCTACTGCCTTTACATCTTGTCATGATCTCTTTGATTGGATTATAGATTCTGGCACCACCCATCATCTCTGCTGTAATAGAGAGAGACTTAAGTCCTACAGGGACATCCCACATGGCCGCTCAGTGCTGATAGCAGATGGTACTCATTCCCCCCTCGTTGGACAAGGGGAGTTTTCCTTATCACCTTCTATGCATCTACAGAATGTTCTACATGCTCCTGAGTTCTCCATGAATTTATTATCTATTAGTCAGATTACGAAGGATTTGCACTGTCATGCTATATTTGACCCCTCATCTCTTATTTTTCAGGACATACTAACGGGCAGGGTGATTGGTTGTGGCTCTGAGCAGAATGGTCTCTATCGGTTAGTCCGGAACTCTTATGCTGGCGTCTCTTCACATTCCGTCGGACTAGTATCTCCGTACATCTGGCATCTTCGCTTTGACCATCTCCCGCTCCAGAAAATGTGACATCTCTTGCCTCAGATCTCTCCTAGTTCGTCATTTCGCTGTGAAGCGTGTCAGTTGGGAAAGCATCATCGATCTAGCTTTCCTAGTCGTCAGAGTCGGAGCAGTAGCTCCCCATTTGAGTTGTTTCACATTGATATTTGGGGTCCGAGTTGTGTACCTGATCATCAGGGACAAAGGTTTTATCTAGTTGTGGTGGATGACTTTTCTCGTGTATCTTGGGTCTTTCTTTTAAAGAATAAATCTGAAGCAGGGGATGTTATTAAAAATTTGATTATTGAAGTGCAGAATGTTTTTTCATCTACTTTTAAATATGTCCATAAAGATAATGCATTGGAATTCTGCACCCGTTCTCTCTCTCAGTTTCTCTCGTCTAAGGTATTATTCACCAAACCACCTGTGCTTACACATCTCAACAGAATGGCGTGGCAGAAAGAAAGCATCGTCACCTTCTTGACATCACTCGAACCCTCCTTATTCAGAGTTGTGCTCCTATCACTTTCTGGGGGGATGCTGTCCTTACAGCCTGCTACCTGGTCAATCGTATGCCATCATCTGTCCTTGGTGAGAAAATTCCTCTTTCTATCATTTTCCCTGATAAGGAATTATTCTCACTTACTCCTCGTGTCTTTGGTACTGTTGCGTTTGTTCACCTCCTATCTCCTGGACTTGACAAACTCTCTCCTAGAGCTGTCAAGTATGTCTTTGTAGGTTACTCTCGGACTCAGAAGGGTTATCGTTGTTATGACCCCATAAACAAGAAATATTTTGTCAGTGCTGATGTCACATTTTTTGAGTCCGTTATGTACTTTTCCCCTGCAGGTGACAGGCCGGTCTTTTCCACTACCAACGATGATGTCTATGTTCCTCCTCCTCCTAGTTTGAGTTCACCTGAGTTCGCTCCAGCTCCTGCTACTGCGCCGCCACCACCACCACCTCCACAACCGCTTATTCCACCTTTACCTAAATTCTATACGCATCGGTCAGGTCCTGCTCAGACTACACGTCAGGCATCTATCACACCTCAGGTATGATCAGATGGCATCACTAATGATGGGTCAAATATTGTACATGTGCAGGATTCTTCATTGCAGGAGGCTACGCCATCCAGTACAATGGACGACGACCTTGATATTCCAATTGCTATTCGGAAGCAGAAACGGACTTGCATGTCTTATCCTTTTTCTTCCCAGGTGTCCTTTCATCGCCTCACAGGAGATTTTCAGAGATTTGTTGCGGCTTTGTCTTCCGTGGATATACCATGGACCTATCAAGAAGCTATGAAAGATCGACTGCTGGCGACTGGCTATGGAAGAAGAGATGTGTGCTTTACAGTCTCGTGGCACATGGAGATTGGTTAATGCTCCTCTTGACGCATCCATTGTTAACTGCAAGTGGGTATTCACAGTTAAATACCGTACAGATGGTAGTTTAGATCGGTACAAGGCACGGCTCGTTGCGAGAGGTTTTACACAAATCTATGGCGTGGACTATATGGATACATTTTCTCCAGTGGCTCGTCACTCTACTCTCCGCATTCTTTTATCGGTTGTTGTGGTACGTGACTGTACTATATCTCAACTTGATGTCAAGAATGCCTTATTGTATAGAGATCTGCAGGAGGAAGTCTACATGAAGCAGCCACCAGGGTTCACTGCTGAGGGGGAGAAGTACACGGTGTGTAGACTTCACAAAGCGATTTATGGCCTTAAGCAGAGCCCAAGGGCATGATTCCATAAGCTTTCCCACCTAATTGAACGACGAGGGTTCAAAAGGTCAAATGCAGATCACTCGTTGTTCATTCAGAAGACTTCTACAGGTACGGTTGTCATCATGGTCTTTGTTGATGATATTTTGGTTACAGGAGATGATGTTCAGGGAGTAGAGAGGGAAAAAGCATTTCTGGGCCGTCAGTTTGTCACGAAGGATCTTGGTACCCTAAGATACTTTCTGGGGTTGGAATTTGTAAGGAATGCACAGGGTCTGGTGATGACCCAAAGAAAATACATTACAGATTTTTTTATTGAAACATGCATGGTTGGATGTAGACCATCGAGTACTCCTATGGATCCGAGCATGAAGCTGTATGACAATGATACTGCATAAGTAGACAAGAGGAGATATAGAGAGATGGTGGGGTAAGCTCCTTTATATCACCATAACTCGACCCGATATTGCTTTTGCAGTAAGCTGGGTGAGTCAATTTATGGAGCAGCCAAGACAAGTTCATATGGATGCCATATACATGATACTAAGGTATCTAAAGTCTTCTCCAGGCTCAGGGTTGCTATTTCGAAAGAGCACAGATTTACCTATTTTAGCATGTGCAGACGCAGATTATGCAGGGTACCCTAAGGATCGAAAGTCTACCTCAGGATTCGCCGTTTTTGTTGGGAGCTCTCTAGTTTGTTGAAAAAGAAAGAAACAAACTGTTGTGGCAAGATCCAGCGCTGAATCTGTATATAGGGCCATGGCGCAAGAAAGCATGGAGATGATGTGGGTTCGAGTTATGCTAGAAGATCTACATATAGTTGTACCTTTACCTATGCAGCTTCAGTGTGACAATCAGGCAGCATTGTTTATTGCCAACAATCCATCATTTCATGAAAGAACGAAGCATATCGAAGTGGACTGCCACTACACGAGAGACATGATCCGGAGGGGCTTGATATCTACTTCTCACGTTAGCTCAGAGGATCAGACTGCTGACATATTCACCAAGCCGCTGCTCAGATGACCCTTCCAGAGTTGTTCTTCCAAGCTGAGCATGATAGACATCTATGCTCCACCATGAGGGGGAGTGTAGAGACTTATGTTATGATGTTATGTACCGTTTCTTAATTTTCTGTTTAGTTTCTGGACTATTATGTATTTTACCCATGGGGTCTCTCTCTATATAAGAGAGCCTAGGGTTCCTTGGAATAATAGATTACTCTTTTCTTAACAGGGATGATAGAATCTAGTGGTCCAGAATCAGTCCTCTCATGCTCCCACATATTTTGGCTCTCACAAGATCAGCCCTCATATATATATAAAGTAAAATCTAACATTTCATCTCAAGTTTGAGCGTAGATATCTTTATACTCATCTTGTTGCAACAACACACAAAAAAGGGTTTTTATCACTTGTGCCCCTCCGAGATATCGCAATATTAGTTATGCCCCTATCTTTTTGGTAATATCAATGGTGCCCCTCACTTCTTGCTAATCTATCACTTGTGCCCCTCAGGTTAGTGACCGTCCATAACCAACACAAACGGACGTTAATTTCAAGGACACAGATGGAATTAAATTTAAAAAAAAGGACAGAAAAGTCCTCCTCCCCCATCTTCTTCCTCCCTTCTCTTCCTCCTCTCCCATCTTCTTCATCTTCCTCTTCCTCCCTTCTCTTCCTCCTCCACAGCTCCTCCCTCCTCCTCCTTGAGCTCTCCTGCAGCCTCCTGCTCCGCCCACGTGCCTGCCTCCGTCCCCGTCCTCCTCCTCCGCCCCCTCACCTCCCCCCCTCCGCCCCCTGCACCTCCCCTCCACCCCCCGCACCTCCCCCCTCCGTCCCTGCACCCCCTCCCCACGTCCCCCTCGCCCCCCGTACCTCCCCCCTCCGCACCCCGCATCCCCTCCCCCTGTCGCCCCCCGCACTGCTCCCCTGTCCCCACCTCCCCCCTCCGCCCCCTGCACCTCCCCTCCGCCCCCCGCACTGCCCTCCCCCCCCCCCCCCGCACCTCCGCCCCATGCACCTCCCCTCCGCCCCCCGCACTACCCCCCTGCACCTCCCCTCCGCCCCCCGTACTGCCCCCCGCACCTCCCCCATCCGCCCCTATACCCCCTCCCCCCGTCCCCCTCACCCCCCGCACCTCCCCCCTCCGCCCCCTACACCTCCCCTCCGCCCCCGCACTCTTTTGTTGCCACAGCACGAAGGTCGTCATCACCGACATCCAGGACGACAGAGGCACCGCCCTCTGCAACTCCCTCTGCACCGCCATAGGCTCCGGCGCTGCCGGGTTCCTTCCTCGGGAGGAAGCACGCGGTGGAGCTCGGGCCTCCCCATTCCATCCTCCTACCCATGTCTAGATGAAACTGGTGTTCAGTTTTTATTAAATTAAGATAAATTTTTTACTAATTGATTCATAAAAATTCATCAGAAAATTCAATAAAATTCACTGATCCGTAATGAGTGATATATCCGTGAAAATGCAAAAACTTTATAGATTCGATGGATGCATGAAGGTGTCACTAAGAGAGAGAAATTATGAAGAGAAAGGAAGAAGAACAAATGGAGGAGGAAGAAGATGAAGAAGATGTCTGGACAATAATACCCCTCTTAACTGCACCAAGGTTTGAAAAAACCACGGTTAAGCCAACTTTTTGACGGTCAATATGACGGAAGGGCACAAGTGATAACGGAGAAAGAAGTGAGGGGCACAACTGATATTACCAAAAAGATAGGGGTATAACTGAAATTGCGATGGCACAAGTGATAAAAACCCCAAAAAAACTATTGGATGTGCCTTGATGAACATGTATGATGTCCGATCTGCAAAAAGGCATTGGAAGTTCGTAGAAGACATCTCTGGGTGTTGTCGCATGTTAGCTATATCAGTATTCCATTGGAAATATGTATATGAACAAGTACTATTTATAATGATCGCATCTCTATGGATGATTGGGCATTGCTCTATATTCACTCTTGACATTGGAGCATGATTCCATTCTTGTTTCTCTCTCCTCCATGTGATAAGCTTTTCCCCAAGGTAGATACACAAAACAATAGTGGACTTCTATTCCTCTAGACATCTTGCAGAATTAGCACCATAGTATAGTTCAATACCTATTGACAATTAGGGTATGAAGCATAGCACGTTTCTACAGGGCTGCCTTGATAGAGAGCCTCATGTATAGGCTCGTCATCATCCCCGTAAAATCAAGCTTTGGGTCCATAGAAATCCTACCCATCTTTTATATGTTAGCCTTTTGCAAAATGTCAACTGCAAACTTTCTGTGAAGTAGCACTGAACCTTTGTTGTTATAGGCTAACCTCCGACCCAAGAAAGTATCTCAATGGTCTCGTATCCTAAATCATGAAGTGATCATTTAACAACTTCTTCACCTTTCTGATTCCATGATCATCGTTGTGTCATAGAACTAACAGGGTAACTATTCCGCTACTTGTCCTCCTGGTAAATAGAGGGCGGTTTAATAAGACCTGACAAACCCGAATTTGTTTTTATCTGGAGTTGACAAAACTTACACAGGTTATTTTGCATGGTTTCTTAGCTAATAGCTTTGAGTTCCTATTGCATACACATTAGTCTATCAGAACCTTAAAGTCTGATGTGAATAATCCCAAAACATGCGAATAGTGGAAGCCATGAACACGCTACTTCTCCTTCATTTTTGTTTTTCTTCAAATATCTTGTAAGATTGCCTAGATGTAAGAACGACTTACAGCATGCACTAATAACACCCAATATAGGAATAATTGAAGGTGAAAATGGAATAAACTAAATGAGGGAGGTGGAGCTCGCTAAGCAGCATAGTGTGGGGCATGGAGGTAAGAAGGGAAGATATGGGATAAGGGGGAGGAGCACGCCAGAGTAGGAAGAAGATGAAAGGGGAGAATTTACAGTGGAGGATTTAAGAGGAGAGAATCTAAAATAGAGGTTAATAGATTTTATTTTTTATTTTTGCTCATTGTGCTTTCATCGCTCATAAATGTGGCTTTTTTAAAAAAAGAAAAATGGTGCAACCTCGAGACTGGACCCACCTCGAACTTCATTTCAATTAATAGAAATGACATACCAGATGATCAGGACAAATGTAGTGCCTTGATATGTTCAATTACAATAGAAATTATTACCGTGAAAAATGAGCTCATTTATAGCGTACCAAATGGCCCAAAGAAGCGTGGGGCAGAGGGGAGGGGTCCTCATGGTAATTGCCGCAGCAAGTCCGAGTAGAACTTCAAACGGAAGAGCACCCATAAGTCCATAGCCAAGAAATGCCAAGTCCCATCCAAAGGTCCACCGACGCACTGCTACGGAAGAAGAGGTGATCCATATCTTTTGCATCCACGCCACATCCTGGGCAAATAAAGTGTAGTTCGAAAGATCTTATCTCTCTTGTCTTTAGTAAGTAGATGACCACATCTGAGAATCCAAAGGAACACCTGTGCTCCTCGTAATCACCTGGCAGTCCCGGCGGAGATCCCCCTATATCACATCAAGAGAGAGAGAGGGAACCTTAAATGCTTTCTTATACCAGATCGGGATATTTCCTGGATACGGGAACTTTATCCCCGGATAAGCTATCCCAGGATAAAGTCTGCATCACAATTACATCATCTTTTATGTCCATATCTACAATATCCATCTCTTCTTTATCATTCAAACCAACCAAACAAAAATTTGAGGGATAATATCTCTTATCCCTTATCCCTCATCGGAATACTCTATGGGAGTGGAGGGCTTGGGGTATTGAAATTCAAGGAGATAAATAAAGTTCTGCTGATGAAGTAGGTTGTGAGAATTTAGGGAGACGGTGGATCTACTCTGTAGGCTCATGAGGGGTATCTACGGCCTCTCATCTTCACCGACTACGTTCAATTGGAGCTTGAGTTTTCCGAGGACTTTCTATAGAGGATTATACTTGGTGCTTGGTATGACCCTCCTCCAGCAACTTATCATTAATGATACTTCTTTGGAATTTTGGGATGATGACTGAACTGAGAATGGTTGCATCTTTGATCAATACTCAAGTTTGTTAATGCTAGAGACCGACCAATATTTGTTGCCAGGTGCAGTCAGCAGATGTCGGCACAGGATTTTTACTCGAACTTCTTCGAGCAGATCTTACACAACTTATTGGAGCTGTGATCAAATTACTGAAATGGACAAAGGGTACTACAGCAGGTAGAAGATCATTGAGTTTGGATAAATTGTCGCCTATCTATTAAGAAAGTGCATGATTGCCCGTTTTGGTACGAAACACTTATTAAGTTGCTAGAGATAGTAGACTGCTGTGGGATTTAGAGGCTCCACTCAGAGTAAACGTCTTTGTTGATGGTTCGTAGGCTGTGGTGGGTGATGATTAAGGTGTTCAGGGTGCAGATTACCCCTAAAACGGATGCCGGTTGTCTGTTGTGCTTGTGTAATCAGGATGATGTGGAGTACTTTGGCAAAAGAAATCTGGAGAAGGGCCGATCTTGATTGGGTAGATACCTTGTTTTGAAGCATTCTGGCACTCCATCAGAGAGGCGGTGTACTGACATAGATGGGACAGGGTCAAAGTACTGGGGATTGTGTGAGCGTAGAGGTTGACAAGAAATGTGGTGATCTTCTGCAACAGGAGGTTCTGGAGAAAAATTCATCCAGGAGATATGTTTCAAAACATATTTACCCTGTACGGTCGTCAATATTTTTTTTGTTATGTACCATAGGTAAGCCGCCTCTTCACGAGACGGCTTTGCCCTTAAAGTTTTCATGTGTTACATACCAGTGAGATCCGCCTCTTGAAGATGCCGCTTTGGCTAAAACCCCGCCTCTTGAAGAGGGGGTTTTGCTCTTAGAGTTTCTGTGTTGCATACTAATGACATACAGTACATAACAACAAAAAAAATATCGACAACCGTATATAGCCAATATGTTTCGAAACATACCTCCTGGATGAATTTTCCTCGGAGGTCCTATATGGAAAATGTACTGGTTCATGCTTGGACTCTATCTGAGTTCTGGTTGGTGCAATGTTCGTTGATTAAAGAATCTTTGGGTGTACACCACTGTGTGTCCACATTCGCGCCATTTTTAAATATATTTATTTATTATTTATTAACCATTTGCATAATATTTTGTGTGCATGTGCATGCAGTTTGCATGATATTTTGAGTGCAATCCGTGGTATATGTAACCATCCTTCTGGGTTCGTGACTCATGAGTAACAATGTATTCAAATCCAATTCTGCAGGCACTTTCTCTACAAGAACGAGGAGATCTCCTTGATCTGGTTGACGCAAAACTCAAGTTAAATATCTCGAGGAGAGAAGCAGAACTGATGTTGAACTTAGCTCTTATGTGCACCAACACGGACCCTGCTCTTCGTCCCAAAATGTCTGATGTAGTAAGCTCACTGGAAACTGGTAAACTGCTCCGTATCTCATCTATGGAGAAAGGAAAATCTGAAAGTGTGGGAACAAAGTTCAGCGTCGACAGTCTCAGCATTCCTTCAAAACAGGTGTCAATGAGTACAACAACTATGGACAGCATCAAAGAGGGAGTTTCCCAATTCTCCCTACCTTCCACATCCCAAATTATGTCGGAATACTCGGGACCAATGCTGCGATAAAAATGAACAACAATACATTGTTGATTGCTGTCACTTTCAGCAGCAGATAAGGGAAATCTGGCAGACTTTTCCTACACATATGTGGCCCTCTATAGTTATTTTGCTGAAGTTTGTGTTGTTCTGTGTATGGCTTACTTTAGTGTTTGTTGAGAGTAAAAGGAAACATGTACATTTTAAATGGATTTGTGTTTCTGATGCCTTTGCTTGTGTGGTGTACTCATAAAGGCCTTCAATTACACTACCAGCTGCCAAGTTGGGTGTTGGCTTAATGTTTACTGTTTTGATAAATGTAACTTGATTTTTCGTTTATTACATTTTAAATTGAATAAAGAAACATGCTTAGAGCAAAATATCGTGGACATGAAGAGATAGTGTTGTGAATCGTGGAAGCATGTACAAATGAGATCAAGCAAGCAAGTACGAAACACACGGATTTACAAGGTTCACACGTAACTGGTCTACTCATTGGTGGCAATGATGAGTTTTCACTATGTGGAGAAAGAAGGAATACATATGATACAAAGAGCTCTAATCATAGGGAAGTTTATATACTACTCTTGTAGGGACGGATCTCTGAAATAAACGAATTCATAAATCCGAATACAAATAAAACCGTTAATAAAAAAATCATTGGAGACGATAGCCCTACACCCTCTAAGAAGAGTTGCATACAGTGGTTCTTCAAACTGGGTTAGATGGTTAGGATTCAATGCATATGAATAGATAGCATGTGGAGTATACGATAAAATCATCACATTTTTCATTCATATCATAGTATAGAAAGAATAAAACATGGAAAAGTTATAATGATTGCATGTCCAATATAACACAAAAGGAATGTACCCTAAACATGTTCGATGCCTTTACATTATATGAAATAGAAGAAAATACAAGTAAAAATATAAAGACAAAAGTTTGGAGGTCCAACTTCTTCGTTATGATCTAGGCATATTAAATTTTCCTCAAAAACTCATTTTTAAAGCATATCTCAAGTGATCAAACACTTTTTCTTATTGACCTACATTGCTTACTATTTTCTAACTTCTCAATCAACTTATTTGTCTTGATAAATCGACTAAACTCATCATTTTTTTCTCATCCGATCGATTACCTCTTGTTGACTGATAGATCACTTCAACCTATTATTTGTGGATTGATCAATCACACCAGTTATATCGTTGTTTTAAGATTATCTACTTTTTTATGTTGAAATTGATTACATTTGAGCCTTGATTGATCTTTTTGGAATATTGATATTCCTTGAAAATCGATTGCTTTCATATAGTTTTTTATTCTTTAATTGTCATTAGGTTGATCAATCATAAAATTGTGGTGATTGGTCAAACTATTGTTTTTTATTGCATCGTTGATTGATCAATCACTAACATTACATGATTGTTCCACCCTTTGAGTCAGCCAACTCTATTTGACAGATCGAACAACAAACTTAATCTTGAATTGGTTAAACAATTATTTTAGTCTTGAAATGTATTTCAACGATTATATTAACTCCCAAAGTCTATCCTATCAGCATGCATTTAAGAGCCGCATATATTCTTCTATTCTAGATTTCTAGAGCTCTCTTAGAGGCAATCCATTTGCTAATTGTTAGAGGAATTTTCTTAAGCAATGTATGCCACTTCTAATCGAGCTTCATCTCCATTCAATCTTCATGGGTTTGAACATTCATGTCTATAGATATTACTATTCTACTCTCTTTGATAATGTGTCTTGCATAGTATATAGAATCTATAGGCAACTAAAGATAGATTCTTATTATTCTTTTTATTTTATAATTGGTGTTCTTATGATTCCTTTTTTTTATAATTGGTGTGTACTAAATCTTAGTGTAGATCCAAGATTTGCAAAATATCTTGTGTATACAAAAGGGTGTTGTAAGAAGTTACATTACTTAATTTGCGGAATTTTCGATTGATTAGGTTGATCAAGAATCCTTACTCAATTGAAATGATTTCACTATAAAATATATGTGCATACGTGGTTCTTGTTCTGTGGTTAATTGATTGTGCTTGTGATTGCTTGTGAATATTTTCATCTAGCCAATTTTGTTAAAAATACTGTTATCCCCTCTCTCTTTGGGTCATGCACACATGCGTTGTTCTTATTTTAGCTTATATTCAGGTTATGTGGCAACCTAAGGGTTTGATGCAAAGGATATAACACAAAGATTAAGCTAAGTAAACTCAAGAAACTACTCAAAGAATAAGCCCAAGAAAATGATGAAGAAGCAGATGAAGCTTCGAAGAAGCTACATCAACATGAAGAGCGAGAAAAGACCAATATGAGATAATTTCAATGTAAAGATGTGTACTATCTCCATCTAAATTTAAGTTCTCGTATTAAATCAGCCGAGTGACGGGATATATGACTGGTTTTCTCTTCAATCAATAGATAATTTCAATGTAAATTCATTGAAGGATATGGTTAGATCCTCAAGCGCATCACGGAAGCGTGAGCGTCGTATCGAATACGACGAGGAGCGACTAGTCGCACTAGTTGCTCGATGCAGCGGAATTTAAAATTTTTATACGACGAAACCACATGATCCAAGAACACTTCTCGAATCGTTTCGTCTAAACCACAAACAAGTAATAGGATTACCTCTTGAAGCGTGGTTGCGATCGAGTCTCTAAACGAAGAGACCTCCTGTCTCAAGTCCGATCCGACGGAGGAGACGCTTGCGAGCGCGGGGATGAACCGCGTGCTTCTCGCAATCCATGTTGATGATCCAAGCGGCGGATCTCCTGATCTCGACACACGAGATCCGACGTCTTCTTCACGAGCGAGGCGCACCGAAGGAGACGGAGATCCACGAGCAGAAGAACGGGCAGCATTACGACGATGCCGCGGCGATGGAGAACCTCTCCATGGCATCCATGGTGGACGGCCATGAGAGGGAGAGAGAGGGCTGACCTCTAGAGAGAAAGAGAGAGAGAGAGAGATGCTTCTCAAGCATTGTGTGTAAAGAGAGAGCATGGGTATGCCTCTCTATTTATAGGGTTTTGGGATCCATGGATCTCAATCCATGTGTCATATAAAATCAATGGTTGAGATTGATTTATGACAATCCAATGGTCAAGGTTGTTGTTGGTAAAAGCCAACAACTTGTGATTTAATTTTGATTAAATATATTTGATAAATCAAATATATATTAATACCAAATTAAACCAACTAAATAAGGAGTGAAAAAACAAATGAGAGCCTCCTTCCCTATTGGGAGGAGTGGACGGCCACCAATTCCATAAAGGAATTGGTGCCGCCCCCCTCTTCCCATATGGGGAGGGCAATCCCATGGATTCCCATGGGATTGCATATCTCCTTGTTTTTCTCTCAACTTATTTTCCAACAATTATTCACCAAAAAATAATTCTCAATTAATTTTGGGAATATTGCAATCTTGACATTGGAATATTGTGAATCACATTCACAACCCAAAACAAAATGTAATTTACATTTTCAATTAATTAAACAATGTGTATCCAATACACATTAAAAATTAAGTTACTAATATAAATTATATTTAACTCTCTCTAATACATTATAAATCACATTTATAATATATTATGAATAATTGGATATTACTATCCATATTATTCTTATCCTTGATAATTAAATCATATTTAATCATCTTGGATCTCTTTATCTCATGTGTTCAAATAATATGAATCACATTCACATTATTTACATCTTTGAAATTAAATCACATTTAATTATCTAAGATAACTCTCCTTATAATATGAATCAAATTCATATTATTCATGATAATTAAATCACATTTAATTATCCATTTTCTCAATGCTCGGATACATATATCAACAATAGAATTATCCATGAACTTTTTCAAGGACAATGCGCTTTCTCTGCGAATACTTGGAGATAAGGACAGGGCGATTGTATTGTTCCACGTATAGTGACATGGATATTGAGATCACATCTCAAATCCAGATCTCGGGCCTCCCATAGATGCTTGATTAAATCAAGACCGCAAATCTAATCTTCTCATTGAATCTGAATCACATTCAGATCAATGTCCAAAATTTGGACTAAGATCAGATTACTTCTCTACTGAGAGGAGTCACTAAAATCCAGACCCGTTTCATCACTCCCTAGGAATGGAAGCGTCATGGTTATACAACCGTTTATGATCACATCACCCTCAGGTATTCCTAATACGTGTACATCCTGCATACTGGAAGACTCAGATTAAACCCGAAGTATTGGATCAACTTTATACTGTCTACTTCAGGGTTTTATCAGTAAGTTTCTCATTCGATCATTGGGAGTCGGTATTGATCATATACTTTCCAAAAGCATATATCATACCTAGGTCTTGATCATATACTTTCCAAAAGTATATATCAAACCAACAAATTCAGTCAAGCTTCCAAAGCGAGACGACCGTGCGCACGGAATTTGATTCTTCCCAATATCTCATGAGTGAGCTCATGTCTTCTGGTTCAGTAGTGAACCTGTATGATCCCTTTGAGAGATCATATTACTCATATGCCCTTATATGCACACCAGCGCGCCGGTGTATAGACCTTGATTAGGCCATCAATCTATTGGTCTGCCAAATGTACATACTCAGACATATAGTAACACATCTGTCTCCGGTCAGAGGATGTGTGCCTATATCATGACAACATATGATATAGGACTTTGGTTATCTCGATCTCGTTAAGTCATCTCTTTGACCTAACTCATCCGACACCTCTGAATCTCTATTCCTATGCAGAGGACCTGCATCAAGAGGTCGGTCAGATATCAACCTAAATGAGATAGGATTGCCATCTCCTACTCAGGTTGGAGATCATCTCTTAATAATCATTTGACGGTGCTTGATGAGTCCTCAATCTAACTCATTAGATATTCATCTAAGCACCAGCCTCTATGATTCAATAATTGAATCAACAGCTGTATGATTATTAAGATGGCCATGGTACATAACCCTAATTGCACTAAGGGACCTATTATGCAAATTATGTATTCTTCATTTCAGATCAAGGAGTGAATTGCAACAACATTTATTGCATAATGGCTCGTCGTGGGCTCGCATTTCCAACAATCTCCCACTAGCCCAAAGAGCCATTAATGGGCTAATCATTTAAACCTACACTCATGTGACAATCATAGGCTATTTAGAAAATAGCTAGGTAAGCTGATCAGTCACTCTGTTCTCAAGAGACTACGCCAAGTCCTTTTACGGCACTTGCATATCTCCTAGTAACAGTGATCGCATCCAATGCGAACGTTGCATCTCATGCAACCGATACTCAATTTTGTTGGTTATAGTGTCCTTGACACTACATCTTATTAATTATCATAACCGGTATTCCCATAATCCTTATTAGAATACCTTCATTCCTGGAGATCTCTATCTCCTAAGGTATCTACAGTTAAGACCCTTATAGATCACTATCTACAAGGTCTTAAACCTTTGAAGATAAGACTTTGAGATCACTATCTCTAAGTTTCATCATCTTTTGAAGATATTGTTGTTACTGCAATCAAGTGTTTTATCTCCATAGTAGGATTAGTAACAGTTTACTACTCCCACTGCATGGCAGACATCTGGCTCTTGTACACATCTAGCATATACCCAGCTTCTCATAACTGATGCACAAGCGCAAGCAGTTCTAGCATTCACTTCCTCAACTTTTTGAGGTGCTATCCCTTTAGACAGGTCACTACCACATCTCAAGGGAAGGAAGACTTTCTTGGAATTTTCCAAAATTGAAATAAGTCCAAGGTGTATTACTAATGTGACGGTCCCAATACCCTCTTCTCTTTGCTTCTGAACGACTTCAGAATTAAGATCTAAGAGGTATCCTTGAAATCGTATCTCAAGGTATGGAACAACCAAATTATAAAACACTTATCATTTATTCTTATATCATTCCAAATGATTAGAATAATATCTACATTTAGCATGATGAACACAATGGCACTCCCACTAAGCTTCGCATGGTTCATCAAGATTTTATCTGAAATCACAACATTTATAATTTCATCAAATCTTATGTTCCAACTACAAGAAACTTATTGGAGTCCAAAGATGGAGTTCTTTAGCTAGCATACCTTGCTTTCCTCAACCATGAAGCCCTGGGGCTACTTCATATGAATATCCTCAGAGAGGTATTCATAGAGGAATGCAATCTTGACTTACATCATGAAGATGTCATAGTCAAGTTGTGTAACTATAGTTAGCAATATTCTGATGGGTTAAAGCAAGGTCACTGGAGAGCAAGTTTTATCGCAAGCGATGCCTTCTCTTCGATGTGTAGCTCATGGCTATGAACCGTGCTTTGAAGGTCTCTACCTTCTCATCAGGTTCCCTCTTTCTCTTGAAGATCCATTTACACCTTAATGGGTCTGACCCATAAAGGTGGATCCTCGAGGGTCCATATACGACACTTGTATATGAAGTCTACATTAGACTTTTATTGCTAACATCCATCTTTCCATGTCATGATCCTCAGGAGCTTCATCACATGAAGTCCGATTATTTTCAGATTTAACTGACACATGGAATCCATCCTCAAACTTATTTGAAGAGGTATTAATGTTTCATCTTTAATTGTCTATTTATTTTCCGATTTTAGGAGCCTCATTATCTTCTCAAGATTAAATGAGTTCCTTTTTTTTCTTCATTTTCATCTTGATTCTCAAGAGAGTCATCCTATAAGAATCATATTCTCAAAGATGAGATCTTTTAAGAATCTCAAGGTCATAAAGTAGGTATCCAATACCATCCTTTATTTTCCTAATGAAGTAGCACTCTCTGGTGCTAGATTCCATATTACTTGCATGGAACCTTATTAAGTATATATAATGTAGTCTCTACCACATATACATATACCTGGAAACTAAGAGATAATTATGCTAAGATTAATTATTGATCAAATCACGTCATACATGATCAATTGTATCTCCCTACTACTCTATTGAGTTAAGGTTCATTAGGAGGATTGAGATAGGAATGATATTCATATCTCCATAAGGTATTTCTTGAATTCATCTAATGGGTACAGGCTACCTTGGTTAGATCAAATTCATTTCATCTTCCTTCAAACTTTGGTTTTAAATCAAAATTGTGAAATCTTTGAACATTTCAAAGTTTTCTAAGTGAAGAGAAGAAATCTCATATCACAAATAATCACTAATAGATATCACATATCCATAATGTTTATTCTGATATAGATGATTCACATACATCAATATGTATGAGGTCTTGAATACCTTAACATCTTACACCTTTCCCAAAGAAGGGTGTATTGGACATTTTTACTTTTGAATACAATATTCATAAGTATGTAAGATTTGAACATTTAAACAATCTAAAGGTTCATCTCTTATCAGTCTATTGATCACATCAACAAACAAATGTCCAAAACATGATGCCAGATCATTGTCAAATGATCTTTATCCTCCTATTGATCTTTAAAAGTTTTAATTTTCAGTATTAGAAATCTTAATGAACCATTCATTAATTTCTAATTTAGTGGAGTCCACTAGATGTAAGATTACTATCTGAAATATCTCCATCATAACTCTTTATGATAGATTTATTACAGAATTCATGTTTATATCCAACAATTAGAAATAAACAATGAGTGTATTCTAATATCTAGGTCATAAAGACATTCTCTAAGACTAAGGGCTCCCACTGAAAATATGAAGTCTATTGATCTCATGGAAATTGTTGCAACACTTGCATCACTTTCAACATGGATGACCAATAAACCTTAAGATCAAATTTCTAATACATATGCAACCAATTGCAAGTGTCATTAGAAAATTTGAGATACAATTATTAGACTTTATCTTATCAAATAAGTAAGTCAATATCAATGATTATATGTAGATTATACTGATGCTCCATCCGAGTCCTTTTCTGAGGGTTCTAGACAGACTTGATAGTCATACTATCAACACATCAACTTATTGCAGTATTGGCATTCATCCAACTCTTTGGATGTCATATGGAAGTCACAGAAGTACAGTCAACTCTTTGACTATACCTCTTACTTGGGTCCAGCCCATGCTTCCACTACGCTCCCTTTGTCTATAAGCAACCTTTGCTCAAGACCAAGGATCTCTTATGTTAAAATCAAAAATTTCAATATAAGAGTATTTCAACATTTATACAAGCTTCATTTAAGTTCATATAATATGAATATTATGAAGCTTCATGAATGACTAGAGTATAGACAGTAGAATGATGACACTCATCATCTACATCCATCTAAACTCTTTGAAGCATCGGTTCAGGTAGGTATTCAAACAATTTGAATACATTATCTCTAATAGAGCTACCATTCTACATGATGTAGAGAACCATGTCATTCATGATTAATTGTCAAGAGCACATATATATGCCAGAATATCTTTATTGATTTTATAAGGATTAATTTGATAATTACGATCATCATTGACATGTCACTTCAAAAGTACATTCGATAAGATCAAGACTTATAGAGACATACAAACCCTAGGGTTTTAGTCCTATTGTCTTATTTAATTATCACTTCTCATTATTATGAGGAATCTTGCACATTGCAACCACATACATTATGTGTCCAATCGCAAGTACAATATCTGGATCAAGGATCCAATCCATGATATTCTACTGATTATTAATGAGTATAACATTGAGTGGGTTTAATGAAGGATTATCTGAAATAAGTAATTTGCATAAGGGTATATATTTATATATATACACATATTATACTTTGATTTAGGAGTTTTTATATCAAAGTTGTCTTGCCATGTCAACAATGAAAGTTCATTCCCTTAATCACTTTCAATGTAAGAGATATACTTACCATTATATCTCAGCAAGATCTGGGATCTCCTCTTTATCTTTGTTACATCCCAATAATATGAGAAACTGCAACTCCAATAAAGAGAAGCGGGAACACATTCCGCCTTGCAAGTCCAACTTGCATTTCCCAATTCGGTCTTTAACACCCGGGCCCACCACCCCTAAGGTGATGTTGACCCGTCGTTAATTGAACCAACCGTCAACAGGAATAGAACTCGCTATGCGCAATCCAATATCGCCCCAATAATATGAGGATCCGATATTGGGGTCACTACGCATACGGCCTTACTCTTTCGAGAAGCAAAGAGTCCGATCCAGATGCGCTTGTATATAGGAGTTGTCACTACGTACAGGCGTCTCCTATATACAATCCCTGGCGACGGAAACCCTTCGCCTTGACGGGAGACCATGGATGTCACTTATGTGATCCTCCACCTCTTATTCAAATTTAATTAATTACTATGAATCACATTCATATAATTAATTATTCTAAGGGAATTATTAACTCTAATCATATTAGAGTATTCTCAATTGGATATAATTAACTTAATCATATTAAATTAATTATCAATCCAATTCAATCAATCAAACTTAATTTTATGCTTGAATATATATGGTATTATTCTCAAAGTACGTATTAATTCGTATTTTAATAATTAGAAAAATACATCATAATCCCTCGGACATTATCCCGGCCCTACCCGCTGTCATGGCCAGTACCGACGGGAGTGGGGCGGACCACATACGTTGCAACCCGCTGACCCAGCGATCCCCGACTAGACACCATATCCGCCTCGGGAAAGGATAATGCCAAATTGATTATTTTGTACTTGAGATGATCATCGGTTCTTCAACCGAAATTATACCATATAGCAATCAAAACAATTTTGATTTTAAGGAAATTTGCTAGGCTAATTCCCAAGTCCTATTCAAGCAAGAAGTTTGATGATTGTAATTCCAATTATGGTTTAGATCAAATCTAATCAACTAATTGGTTGGGGCCAAGTCAATTAGGAAAATAATCATGTTTCAATATTTCACAAATATTTTTCAAGATTATTTCACGAAATTAACAATTAATTTCACTAATTGACAATCACTTGGTTCTAGATTAGGAAAGCAATTTCAGCAGTGACCCCTACTTACTAAAATTGGTATATCTCAATCATATTAAATCCAAATTAAGAAAAGTCAATTTCTAAAGTTTGCTAATTTGATTTTGGACAGAACCTAAGTGATGTTTTACGCATTTCGAGGCATGTCTAAATAGTAATTAACATTTTAATCACGTTCAGATTCACAGTTCCCGCAACAGTGCATACATGTTCATTAAATTGACCATATCTCGAGCATACGAAATCCGATTTACGCAAACTCAGATCCTATGATTTCCTTATTTAATGGGGAACATAATCCAAGTATAAAATTCGTGTTTAAACAATTTAAACAGTGCCGAATTTCTTTACTAAACAGATCTGCGAAATCAAATGCGATGAAAACTTTTGCGACCTTAACGAACCCAAGTCGTCCTCGGTTAGCGAATTACTATTCGAAACCGTTGACCTAAGGCTCTGATACCACTTGAAGGATATGGTTAGATCCTCAAGCGCATCACGGAAGCGTGAGCGTCGTATCGAATACGACGAGGAGCGACTAGTCGCACTAGTTGCTCGATGCAGCGGAATTTAAAATTTTTATACGACGAAACCACATGATCCAAGAACACTTCTCGAATCGTTTCGTCTAAACCACAAACAAGTAATAGGATTACCTCTTGAAGCGTGGTTGCGATCGAGTCTCTAAACGAAGAGACCTCCTGTCTCAAGTCCGATCCGACAGAGGAGACGCTTGCGAGCGCGGGGATGAACTGCATGCTTCTCGCAATCCATGTTGATGATCCAAGCGACGGATCTCCTGATCTCGACACACGAGATCCGACGTCTTCTTCACGAGCGAGGCGCACCGAAGGAGACGGAGATCCACGAGCAGAAGAACGGACAGCATTACGACGATGCCACGACGATGGAGAACCTCTCCATGGCATCCATGGTGGACGGCCATGAGAGGGAGAGAGAGGGCTGACCTCTAGAGAGAAAGAGAGAGAGAGAGAGAGATGCTTCTCAAGCATTGTGTGTAAAGAGAGAGCATGGGTATGCCTCTCTATTTATAGGGTTTTGGGATCCATGGATCTCAATCCATGTGTCATATAAAATCAATGGTTGAGATTGATTTATGACAATCCAATGGTCAAGGTTGTTGTTGGTAAAAGCCAACAACTTGTGATTTAATTTTGATTAAATATATTTGATAAATCAAATATATATTAATACCAAATTAAACCAACTCAATAAGGAGTGAAAAAATAAATGAGAGCCTCCTTCCCTATTGGGAGGAGTGGACGGCCACCAATTCCATAAAGGAATTGGTGCCGCCCCCCTCTTCCCATATGGGGAGGGCAATCCCATGGATTCCCATGGGATTGCATATCTCCTTGTTTTTCTCTCAACTTATTTTCCAACAATTATTCACCAAAAAATAATTCTCAATTAATTTTGGGAATATTGCAATCTTGACATTGGAATATTGTGAATCACATTCACAACCCAAAACAAAATGTAATTTACATTTTTAATTAATTAAACAATGTGTATCCAATACACATTAATAATTAATCTACTAATATAAATTATATTTAACTCTCTCTAATACATTATAAATCACATTTATAATATATTATGAATAATTGGATATTACTATCCACATTATTCTTATCCTTGATAATTAAATCATATTTAATCATCTTGGATCTCTTTATCTCATGTGTTCAAATAATATGAATCACATTCACATTATTTACATCTTTGATAATTAAATCACATTTAATTATCTAAGATAACTCTCCTTATAATATGAATCAAATTCATATTATTCATGATAATTAAATCACATTTAATTATCCATTTTCTCAATGCTCGGATACATATATCAACAATAGAATTATCCATGAACTTTTTCAAGGACAATGCGCTTTCTCTGCGAATACTTGGAGATAAGGACAGGGTGATTGTATTGTTCCACGTATAGTGACATGGATATTGAGATCACATCTCAAATCCAGATCTCGGGCCTCCCATAGATGCTTGATTAAATTAAGACCGCAAATCTAATCTTCTCATTGAATCTGAATCACATTCAGATCAATGTCCAAAATTTGGACTAAGATCAGATTACTTCTCTACTGAGAGGAGTCACTAAAATCCAGACCCGTTTCATCACTCCCTAGGAATGGAAGCGTCATGGTTATACAACCGTTTATGATCACATCACCCTCAGGTATTCCTAATACGTGTACATCCTGCATACTGGAAGACTCAGATTAAACCCGAAGTATTGGATCAACTTTATACTGTCTACTTCAGGGTTTTATCAGTAAGTTTCTCATTCGATCATTGGGAGTCGGTATTGATCATATACTTTCCAAAAGCATATATCATACCTAGGTCTTGATCATATACTTTCCAAAAGTATATATCAAACCAACAAATTCAGTCAAGCTTCCAAAGCGAGACGACCGTGCGCACGGAATTTGATTCTTCCCAATATCTCATGAGTGAGCTCATGTCTTCCGGTTCAGTAGTGAACCTGTATGATCCCTTTGAGAGATCATATTACTCATATGCCCTTATATGCATACCAGCGCGCCGGTGTATAGACCTTGATTAGGCCATCAATCTATTGGTCTGCCAAATGTACATACTCAGACATATAGTAACACATCTGTCTCCGGTCAGAGGATGTGTGCCTATATCATGACAGCATATGATATAGGACTTTGGTTATCTCGATCTCGTTAAGTCATCTCTTTGACCTAACTCATCCGACACCTCTGAATCTCTATTCCTATGCAGAGGACCTGCATCAAGAGGTCGGTCAGATATCAACCTAAATGAGATAGGATTGCCATCTCCTACTCAGGTTGGAGATCATCTCTTAATAATCATTTGACGGTGCTTGATGAGTCCTCAATCTAACTCATTAGATATTCATCTAAGCACCAGCCTCTATGATTCAATAATTGAATCAACAGCTGTATGATTATTAAGATGTCCATGGTACATAACCCTAATTGCACTAAGGGACCTATTATGCAAATTATGTATTCTTCATTTCAGATCAAGGAGTGAATTGCAACAACATTTATTGCATAATGGCTCGTCGTGGGCTCGCATTTCCAACAATCTCCCACTAGCCCAAAGAGCCATTAATGGGCTAATCATTTAAACCTACACTCATGTGACAATCATAGGCTATTTAGAAAATAGCTAGGTAAGCTGATCAGTCACTCTGTTCTCAAGAGACTACGCCAAGTCCTTTTACGGCACTTGCATATCTCCTAGTAACAGTGATCGCATCCAATGCGAACGTTGCATCTCATGCAACCGATACTCAATTTTGTTGGTTATAGTGTCCTTGACACTACATCTTATTAATTATCATAACCGGTATTCCCATAATCCTTATTAGAATACCTTCATTCCTGGAGATCTCTATCTCCTAAGGTATCTACAGTTAAGACCCTTATAGATCACTATCTACAAGGTCTTAAACCTTTGAAGATAAGACTTTGAGATCACTATCTCTAAGTTTCATCATCTTTTGAAGATATTGTTGTTACTGCAATCAAGTGTTTTATCTCCATAGTAGGATTAGTAACAGTTTACTACTCCCACTGCATGGCAGACATCTGGCTCTTGTACACATCTAGCATATACCCAGCTTCTCATAACTGATGCACAAGCGCAAGCAGTTCTAGCATTCACTTCCTCAACTTTTTGAGGTGCTATCCCTTTAGACAGGTCACTACCACATCTCAAGGGAAGGAAGCCTTTCTTGGAATTTTCCAAAATTGAAATAAGTCCAAGGTGTATTACTAATGTGACGGTCCCAATACCCTCTTCTCTTTGCTTCGGAACGACTTCAGAATTAAGATCTAAGAGGTATCCTTGAAATCGTATCTCAAGGTATGGAACAACCAAATTATAAAACACTTATCATTTATTCTTATATCATTCCAAATGATTAGAATAATATCTACATTTAGCATGATGAACACAATGGCACTCCCACTAAGCTTCGCATGGTTCATCAAGATTTTATCTGAAATCACAACATTTATAATTTCATCAAATCTTATGTTCCAACTACAAGAAACTTATTGGAGTCCAAAGATGGAGTTCTTTAGCTAGCACACCTTGCTTTCCTCAACCATGAAGCCCTGGGGCTACTTCATATGAATATCCTCAGAGAGGTATTCATAGAGGAATGCAATCTTGACTTACATCATGAAGATGTCATAGTCAAGTTGTGTAACTATAGTTAGCAATATTCTGATGGGTTAAAGCAAGGTCACTGGAGAGCAAGTTTTATCGCAAGCGATGCCTTCTCTTCGATGTGTAGCTCATGGCTATGAACCGTGCTTTGAAGGTCTCTACCTTCTCATCAGGTTCCCTCTTTCTCTTGAAGATCCATTTACACCTTAATGGGTCTGACCCATAAAGGTGGATCCTCGAGGGTCCATATACGACACTTGTATATGAAGTCTACATTAGACTTTTATTGCTAACATCCATCTTTCCATGTCATGATCCTCAGGAGCTTCATCACATGAAGTCCGATTATTTTCAGATTTAACTGACACATGGAATCCATCCTCAAACTTATTTGAAGAGGTATTAATGTTTCATCTTTAATTGTCTATTTATTTTCTGATTTTAGGAGCCTCATTATCTTCTCAAGATTAAATGAGTTCCTTTTTTTTCTTCATTTTCATCTTGATTCTCAAGAGAGTCATCCTATAAGAATCATATTCTCAAAGATGAGATCTTTTAAGAATCTCAAGGTCATAAAGTAGGTATCCAATACCATCCTTTATTTTCCTAATGAAGTAGCACTCTCTGGTGCTAGATTCCATATTACTTGCATGGAACCTTATTAAGTATATATAATGTAGTCTCTACCACATATACATATACCTGGAAACTAAGAGATAATTATGCTAAGATTAATTATTGATCAAATCACGTCATACATGATCAATTGTATCTCCCTACTACTCTATTGAGTTAAGGTTCATTAGGAGGATTGAGATAGGAATGATATTCATATCTCCATAAGGTATTTCTTGAATTCATCTAATGGGTACAGGCTACCTTGGTTAGATCAAATTCATTTCATCTTCCTTCAAACTTTGGTTTTAAATCAAAATTGTGAAATCTTTGAACATTTCAAAGTTTTCTAAGTGAAGAGAAGAAATCTCATATCACAAATAATCACTAATAGATATCACATATCCATAATGTTTATTCTGATATAGATGATTCACATACATCAATATGTATGAGGTCTTGAATACCTTAACATCTTACACCTTTCCCAAAGAAGGGTGTATTGGACATTTTTACTTTTGAATACAATATTCATAAGTATGTAAGATTTGAACATTTAAACAATCTAAAGGTTCATCTCTTATCAGTCTATTGATCACATCAACAAACAAATGTCCAAAACATGATGCCAGATCATTGTCAAATGATCTTTATCCTCCTATTGATCTTTAAAAGTTTTAATTTTCAGTATTAGAAATCTTAATGAACCATTCATTAATTTCTAATTTAGTGGAGTCCACTAGATGTAAGATTACTATCTGAAATATCTCCATCATAACTCTTTATGATAGATTTATTACAGAATTCATGTTTATATCCAACAATTAGAAATAAACAATGAGTGTATTCTAATATCTAGGTCATAAAGACATTCTCTAAGACTAAGGGCTCCCACTGAAAATATGAAGTCTATTGATCTCATGGAAATTGTTGCAACACTTGCATCACTTTCAACATGGATGACCAATAAACCTTAAGATCAAATTTCTAATACATATGCAACCAATTGCAAGTGTCATTAGAAAATTTGAGATACAATTATTAGACTTTATCTTATCAAATAAGTAAGTCAATATCAATGATTATATGTAGATTATACTGATGCTCCATCCGAGTCCTTTTCTGAGGGTTCTAGACAGACTTGATAGTCATACTATCAACACATCAACTTATTGCAGTATTGGCATTCATCCAACTCTTTGGATGTCATATGGAAGTCACAGAAGTACAGTCAACTCTTTGACTATACCTCTTACTTGGGTCCAGCCCATGCTTCCACTACGCTCCCTTTGTCTATAAGCAACCTTTGCTCAAGACCAAGGATCTCTTATGTTAAAATCAAAAATTTCAATATAAGAGTATTTCAACATTTATACAAGCTTCATTTAAGTTCATATAATATGAATATTATGAAGCTTCATGAATGACTAGAGTATAGACAGTAGAATGATGACACTCATCATCTACATCCATCTAAACTCTTTGAAGCATCGGTTCAGGTAGGTATTCAAACAATTTGAATACATTATCTCTAATAGAGCTACCATTCTACATGATGTAGAGAACCATGTCATTCATGATTAATTGTCAAGAGCACATATATATGCCAGAATATCTTTATTGATTTTATAAGGATTAATTTGATAATTACGATCATCATTGACATGTCACTTCAAAAGTACATTCGATAAGATCAAGACTTATAGAGACATACAAACCCTAGGGTTTTAGTCCTATTGTCTTATTTAATTATCACTTCTCATTATTATGAGGAATCTTGCACATTGCAACCACATACATTATGTGTCCAATCGCAAGTACAATATCTGGATCAAGGATCCAATCCATGATATTCTACTGATTATTAATGAGTATAACATTGAGTGGGTTTAATGAAGGATTATCTGAAATAAGTAATTTGCATAAGGGTATATATTTATATATATACACATATTATACTTTGATTTAGGAGTTTTTATATCAAAGTTGTCTTGCCATGTCAACAATGAAAGTTCATTCCCTTAATCACTTTCAATGTAAGAGATATACTTACCATTATATCTCAGCAAGATCTGGGATCTCCTCTTTATCTTTGTTACATCCCAATAATATGAGAAACTGCAACTCCAATAAAGAGAAGCGGGAACACATTCCGCCTTGCAAGTCCAACTTGCATTTCCCAATTCGGTCTTTAACACCCGGGCCCACCACCCCTAAGGTGATGTTGACCCGTCGTTAATTGAACCAACCGTCAACAGGAATAGAACTCGCTATGCGCAATCCAATATCGCCCCAATAATATGAGGATCCGATATTGGGGTCACTACGCATACGGCCTTACTCTTTCGAGAAGCAAAGAGTCCGATCCAGATGCGCTTGTATATAGGAGTTGTCACTACGTACAGGCGTCTCCTATATACAATCCCTGGCGACGGAAACCCTTCGCCTTGACGGGAGACCATGGATGTCACTTATGTGATCCTCCACCTCTTATTCAAATTTAATTAATTACTATGAATCACATTCATATAATTAATTATTCTAAGGGAATTATTAACTCTAATCATATTAGAGTATTCTCAATTGGATATAATTAACTTAATCATATTAAATTAATTATCAATCCAATTCAATCAATCAAACTTAATTTTATGCTTGAATATATATGGTATTATTCTCAAAGTACGTATTAATTCGTATTTTAATAATTAGAAAAATACATCATAATCCCTCGGACATTATCCCGGCCCGACCCGCTGTCATGGCCAGTACCGACGGGAGTGGGGCGGACCACATACGTTGCAACCCGCTGACCCAGCGATCCCCGACTAGACACCATATCCGCCTCGGGAAAGGATAATGCCAAATTGATTATTTTGTACTTGAGATGATCATCGGTTCTTCAACCGAAATTATACCATATAGCAATCAAAACAATTTTGATTTTAAGGAAATTTGCTAGGCTAATTCCCAAGTCCTATTCAAGCAAGAAGTTTGATGATTGTAATTCCAATTATGGTTTAGATCAAATCTAATCAACTAATTGGTTGGGGCCAAGTCAATTAGGAAAATAATCATGTTTCAATATTTCACAAATATTTTTCAAGATTATTTCACGAAATTAACAATTAATTTCACTAATTGACAATCACTTGGTTCTAGATTAGGAAAGCAATTTCAGCAGTGACCCCTACTTACTAAAATTGGTATATCTCAATCATATTAAATCCAAATTAAGAAAAGTCAATTTCTAAAGTTTGCTAATTTGATTTTGGACAGAACCTAAGTGATGTTTTACGCATTTCGAGGCATGTCTAAATAGTAATTAACATTTTAATCACGTTCAGATTCACAGTTCCCGCAACAGTGCATACATGTTCATTAAATTGACCATATCTCGAGCATACGAAATCCGATTTACGCAAACTCAGATCCTATGATTTCCTTATTTAATGGGGAACATAATCCAAGTATAAAATTCGTGTTTAAACAATTTAAACAGTGCCGAATTTCTTTACTAAACAGATCTGCGAAATCAAATGCGATGAAAACTTTTGCGACCTTAACGAACCCAAGTCGTCCTCGGTTAGCGAATTACTATTCGAAACCGTTGACCTAAGGCTCTGATACCACTTGAAGGATATGGTTAGATCCTCAAGCGCATCACGGAAGCGTGAGCGTCGTATCGAATACGACGAGGAGCGACTAGTCGCACTAGTTGCTCGATGCAGCGGAATTTAAAATTTTTATACGACAAAACCACATGATCCAAGAACACTTCTCAAATCGTTTCGTCTAAACCACAAACAAGTAATAGGATTACCTCTTGAAGCGTGGTTGCGATCGAGTCTCTAAACGAAGAGACCTCCTGTCTCAAGTCCGATCTGACAGAGGAGACGCTTGCGAGCGCGGGGATGAACCGCATGCTTCTCGCAATCCATGTTGATGATCCAAGCGACGGATCTCCTGATCTCGACACACGAGATCCGACGTCTTCTTCACGAGCGAGGCGCACCGAAGGAGACGGAGATCCACGAGCAGAAGAACGGACAGCATTACGACGATGCCACGACGATGGAGAACCTCTCCATGGCATCCATGGTGGACGGCCATGAGAGGGAGAGAGAGGGCTGACCTCTAGAGAGAAAGAGAGAGAGAGAGAGATGCTTCTCAAGCATTGTGTGTAAAGAGAGAGCATGGGTATGCCTCTCTATTTATAGGGTTTTGGGATCCATGGATCTCAATCCATGTGTCATATAAAATCAATGGTTGAGATTGATTTATGACAATCCAATGGTCAAGGTTGTTGTTGGTAAAAGCCAACAACTTGTGATTTAATTTTGATTAAATATATTTGATAAATCAAATATATATTAATACCAAATTAAACCAACTAAATAAGGAGTGAAAAAATAAATGAGAGCCTCCTTCCCTATTGGGAGGAGTGGACGGCCACCAATTCCATAAAGGAATTGGTGCCGCCCCCCTCTTCCCATATGGGGAGGGCAATCCCATGGATTCCCATGGGATTGCATATCTCCTTGTTTTTCTCTCAACTTATTTTCCAACAATTATTCACCAAAAAATAATTCTCAATTAATTTTGGGAATATTGCAATCTTGACATTGGAATATTGTGAATCACATTCACAACCCAAAACAAAATGTAATTTACATTTTTAATTAATTAAACAATGTGTATCCAATACACATTAATAATTAATCTACTAATATAAATTATATTTAACTCTCTCTAATACATTATAAATCACATTTATAATATATTATGAATAATTGGATATTACTATCCACATTATTCTTATCCTTGATAATTAAATCATATTTAATCATCTTGGATCTCTTTATCTCATGTGTTCAAATAATATGAATCACATTCACATTATTTACATCTTTGATAATTAAATCACATTTAATTATCTAAGATAACTCTCCTTATAATATGAATCAAATTCATATTATTCATGATAATTAAATCACATTTAATTATCCATTTTCTCAATGCTCGGATACATATATCAACAATAGAATTATCCATGAACTTTTTCAAGGACAATGCGCTTTCTCTGCGAATACTTGGAGATAAGGACAGGGTGATTGTATTGTTCCACGTATAGTGACATGGATATTGAGATCACATCTCAAATCCAGATCTCGGGCCTCCCATAGATGCTTGATTAAATTAAGACCGCAAATCTAATCTTCTCATTGAATCTGAATCACATTCAGATCAATGTCCAAAATTTGGACTAAGATCAGATTACTTCTCTACTGAGAGGAGTCACTAAAATCCAGACCCGTTTCATCACTCCCTAGGAATGGAAGCGTCATGGTTATACAACCGTTTATGATCACATCACCCTCAGGTATTCCTAATACCTGTACATCCTGCATACTGGAAAACTCAGATTAAACCCGAAGTATTGGATCAACTTTATACTGTCTACTTCAGGGTTTTATCAGTAAGTTTCTCATTCGATCATTGGGAGTCGGTATTGATCATATACTTTCCAAAAGCATATATCATACCTAGGTCTTGATCATATACTTTCCAAAAGTATATATCAAACCAACAAATTCAGTCAAGCTTCCAAAGCGAGACGACCGTGCGCACGGAATTTGATTCTTCCCAATATCTCATGAGTGAGCTCATGTCTTCCGGTTCAGTAGTGAACCTGTATGATCCCTTTGAGAGATCATATTACTCATATGCCCTTATATGCACACCAGCGCGCCGGTGTATAGACCTTGATTAGGCCATCAATCTATTGGTCTGCCAAATGTACATACTCAGACATATAGTAACACATCTGTCTCCGGTCAGAGGATGTGTGCCTATATCATGACAGCATATGATATAGGACTTTGGTTATCTCGATCTCGTTAAGTCATCTCTTTGACCTAACTCATCCGACACCTCTGAATCTCTATTCCTATGCAGAGGACCTGCATCAAGAGGTCGGTCAGATATCAACCTAAATGAGATAGGATTGCCATCTCCTACTCAGGTTGGAGATCATCTCTTAATAATCATTTGACGGTGCTTGATGAGTCCTCAATCTAACTCATTAGATATTCATCTAAGCACCAGCCTCTATGATTCAATAATTGAATCAACAGATGTATGATTATTAAGATGGCCATGGTACATAACCCTAATTGCACTAAGGGACCTATTATGCAAATTATGTATTCTTCATTTCAGATCAAGGAGTGAATTGCAACAACATTTATTGCATAATGGCTCGCCGTGGGCTCGCATTTCCAACATTCATGCATATGTATACCATCTCCATCTTAACTTAAGTACTCATATTAAATCAACCGACTAACGGGATATCCAATCGAGTGATTTTCACTTCAATCAATAGATAATTTCAATGTAAATGCATGCATATGTATACTATCTACATCTTAAGTTAAGTTCTCATATTAAATCAGTCGACTGACGGGATATCCAATCGACTGGTTTTCTCTTCAATAGATAGATGATTTTGATCAGTCAACTATTGTCTTTACCAGTGTTCATCTCAATAGTCATTTGATTAACATGTACCTTGGATAACCAACCAGGTGATTGATCCCCTTGATGACTTGAGTTTAGATGAATCATGATTTTTCCACTCGATTAATTTACAGCTTTGAAAATGTTCATTTTTATTGTCTAATTTTCAATCAACCAATATTATTTCAATCGATTAATTTGATTTTTAGTCGATTTATTTTCTGGCCGAGTGATTCCATTGGAAGTTGCTCAATCTTTTTTGAAGAGAAATGCATTTTCATGAAAAATCAAAGATATCTCTATAGGCTTATAAAATGAGAGATGAACCTTGTGTTTCCATACTCATTCAACACTCTCTTATTCATTCATGTTTTTTGAGTGCTAATGGGATAAAATATATCACATTCAACTCTATTGTTTATAGAAGAAGGAGTGCTCTACGTATTTATGCTACATTGCATCAACCTTGTGTAATAGTGACCTAAGATCGTCTTGACTTAACGTCATGTTATATTGCATATTACTTTGAGGTAGTGAGTTTTTTGCTTCGATACATATCTTGTATGATGAGCCCAGATTGTGGGAGCCCCTCTTTAAGATGGAAGAGAAGTTTATGTTTGTATAGATATCTAGAATTGCAAAGGTGTAATTGAGGGCAAGTTTCCCTTAGCTTGATACTAGACCAGAGATGGTTTGATGTGGGGCATGATAAATCCCATGGAGAGTGTAATGGATGGTTTGATGTCAAGAATAAAAGAGTATGAAGTGGTTTTAGTTGTATAGATATCCATTGATAGTAGTGAAGATAAGTATAAGCATCTCATGAGTGACCATGAGATAGGTTGATTATTTTCTTTTGAAATTTACATGGGGAAACATGATTTAAGAAATAACGGACGGGTTTGAAGTAAAGTAAGAGAGGTGGCTTAGATTGCCTCGGTTGTTAGTGTAGACGTTTATGTTATATTGTGATGTACCGTTGAGTATTTCTTATTTATCTTATGTACATCTATGTAATTTACCCAAGGGTTTTCTCTCTATATAAGAGACCCTAGGGCTCCATGGAATAACATATCAAACTATTCTCGGCTCTAACATGGTATCAGAGCCAAAACCCTAATCTAGGCCCCTCGCCGTCCCCAGCCAGGCCACTCGCCGCCGGGCCCCTCCAGCCACCCCCCAGCCCCGCCGCCGGGCCCCTCCTCCCGCCGCCTCTCTTCCGCCGAAGCTTCCCCAGCCTCCTCTCATCGCCATCAACGCCGCTCGTTGCGTCACCTCTTCTTCGGTAGGTCTCGCGTCCACGATGGGTTCAAGTGCATAGCGTCTACATATGCACTTGAATCCACAAAGGTCTTGGTAGACACCAGTTCTTTTGTCTATCATCCCTAGTTATCTTCTCCGGCAATATGTCAGAACAGAAGGTCGATATGCCCGCCATAGGTGCCTTTAAAGGTTCGGCACCAATCGTCAAAATGGACGGGACGAACTACGAACTGTGGGCTATGCAGTTCCTCAGTCTTATGAAGTCATGTGGTAAGAAGCATATTCTTACCGAAGATGAACCGCCGGAGAAGACGGGAATATATGCCTCATGGGAGGCTGACGACGCCTATGCAAAGGTTTGACTGTCCGGGACGCATACAATGGAGATTGCCAACGACATCCTTCATCAACCCACCGCCAAGGCGATGTGGGATATTCTCGCTACAACATACTCTCAAGTGTGGAATGAGACGAAGATGTTACAGTTGCAGCATGATATTTTTACCACGAAGCAAAATGGCAGGCCCC
The DNA here is from genome assembly GCA_037367405.1 of Ottelia alismoides. NCBI lineage: Eukaryota > Viridiplantae > Streptophyta > Magnoliopsida > Alismatales > Hydrocharitaceae > Ottelia > Ottelia alismoides. The sequence goes on from JAZKJV010009024.1 coordinate 270,602, forward strand.
TTCATTCTCTATACACGTCCCTACGTGAAATGTTCAAGAAATTATACAGCACCATTCCGCTCACAGCCACCCCCGAGCAACAGAAGACGTTTTGCAATGCCACTATGGTGGGAGTTCTGCTTGCTGCCCTTGATCCGGAATACGAAGCAGCCCGGTCCCAGATCCTCGCCGATGCTACTATTCCTCCTATGGAGGAAGTCTACAGGAGGCTCAGTCGGATCTCCGTTCCCTCTAGTGCCGCAACTCCATCTCCGTCAGCAATGGCGGTCTCCAGAGGACGAGGTAGTTCGTACTCCTTTCGTGGCCGAGGAGGTAGCGGACGTGGCCAAGGAGGTCGTGTGCGTCCAACATGCTCTTTTTGTCGTCGAACTGGTCATTCCGAGGATACATGCTATTCCAAGCATGGATTTCCTCCTTCTGCACGTGTAGCCGATCATGTTCAGGGTCCATCCACGCCTACTTCCGATCACAGGTTCGAGGAGCTAGTATCACGGCTTAGAGACATTATGCCACAGACATCATCCGAGGGTGCTGATACACCTGACATTGCAGCTTCTGCGTCCGCTAGCACATCTGCTGCTGACAGTACCTCAGGTAGTGCTTCTGCCTCTTGTCATAACCATGATCTATCAGGTTGGATTGTTGACTCTGGAGCGACCCATCATCTTTGTCGTGATAGAGATAACCTGCAGTCCTACAGAGCTATTCAGCCTGGCCGCTCCGTACTCATAGCTGATGGCACTCATTCCCCTATTGTCGGTCAGGGGGAGACTGTTTTGTTGCCTTCCATGCACTTACAGAACGTTCTACATGCACCAGAATTCTCTATGAATTTATTATCAATCAGTCAGATTACCAAAGATTTGCACTGTCGTGCTATATTTGACCCATCTTCTGTCATTTTTCAGGACATACTAATGGGCAGGGTGATTGGTTGTGGCTCTGAGCACAATGGCCTCTATCGTCTGGTACGGAACACCTATGCTGGCGTCTCATTACAATCTCAGGCTCCGTTTCTCCATATACTTGGCACCTTCGCTTTGGTCACCTACCGCTGCAGAAAATGCGTCACCTCCTGCCTCAGATATCTCCTTCTTTGTCATTTCGGTGTGAAGCATGTCAGTTAAGGAAGCACCATCGTTCCGGCTTTCCGAGTCATCAAGGTCGGAGCAGTCGCTCCCCGTTCGAGTTATTTCATATAGATATTTGGGGTCCAAGTCGTGTCCCGGATCATCAGGGGCACAGGTTTTATCTAGTTGTAGTAGATGATTTTTCTCGTGTTTCTTGGAGTTTTCTTCTTAAAAATAAATCTGAAGAAGGAAGTGTTATCCAAAATCTTATCAATGAAGTAGAGAATGTTTTTTCATCTACTATCAAGTATGTGCGCACGGATAATGCATTGGAGTTCTGCACTCGTTCTCTTGCTCAGTTTCTTTCTTCGAAGGGGATTATCCACCAAACAACATGTTCATACACATCTCAACAAAATGGCGTTGCAAAACGTAAACATCGACACTTTCTCGACATTGCCTGCACATTACTTATTCATAGTCGTGCACCATTAGCCTTTTGGGGAGATGCCATACTCACAACATGCTATCTGGTCAATCGCATACCCTCTACCGTTCTTGGGGAAAAGACCCCTATCTCTGTTCTTTTCCCTGGCAAGGACTTGTTTTCACTTACTCCTCGTGTCTTTGGGACTGTCGCTTTTGTTCATCGCTTGTCTCCAGGACTTGACAAGCTCTCTCCTAGAGCTGTTAAGTGTATTTTTGTGGGTTACTCCAGGACACATAAAGGATATCGTTGCTATGATCCCATTTGTAGCAAGTACTATGTTAGTGCTGATGTCACATTTTTTGAACCAGTTATGTACTTCTCCCCTGCAGGTGACAGATTACCTTCCTCCACATCCACGGATACTAATGTTTATGTACCCCTACCTCCAAGTCTGGGTCAATCTGAGTCCACAGCACCACCACCACCACCACCATCACCACCGGTACTACCATTTCCTAAGTTCTACACAAGGCGGTTAGGGCCTGCTCAAGCTACAAGCCAACCATCCAGCACGCCTCAGGTATGTTCTGATATTAACACTAATGATGGGTTAGATAATGCTCCTGTGCAGGAACATGTGCTACAGGAAGAAGATCCGCCAGCTAGTACAGTGACAGATGACCTTGATCGTCCTATTGCTCATAGGAAGCAGAAGAGGCAATGTGCATCCTATCCTCTTGCATCTCAAGTGTCCTTTCATCGTCTCACTGGTGAATTTGAGAGGTTTACAGCAGTCGTCTCGTCAGTGGACATCCCACGCAATTATCAAGAAGCCATGAAGATTGATTGCTGGCGTCTAGCTATGGAGGAGGAGATGCGTGCCTTACAGTCCAGAGAGACTTGGTCTTTAGTCCCTATTCCTCCGGGTGCATCTGTGGTGAGTTGCAAATGGATTTTTACAGTTAAATACCACGTAGACGGGCGTCTAGACCGATACAAGGCCAGACTTGTCGCACGTGGATTCACCCAAACCTATGGGGTGGATTATTTGGACACGTTTTCACTAGTGGCTCGACACTCGACTCTTTGCATTCTACTATCTGTTGATGTGATACGTGACTGGACTATTTTCCAACTTGATGTGAAGAATGCTTTCTTGTATGGTGATCTACAGGAAGAAGTCTACATGCAGCAGCCACCGGGGTTTGCTGCTGAGGGGGAGACGCAGATGGTGTGTAGACTATATAAGGCTATCTATGGCCTTAAACAGAGTCCACGGGCATGGTTTCAGAAACTTTCCCAGCTAATTGAACAACTGGGGTTCAAGAGGTCAAATGTGGATCATTCGTTGTTTATCCAGAAGACCCCTAGAGGTACGGTCGTTGTCATGATATATGTAGATGATATTCTTGTTACAGGAGATGATACTCAGGGGATTGAGATGATCAAAGCTCTTTTGGGAAGCCAGTTTATTATGAAGGACCTAGGCACGATACGATATTTTCTTGGGATAGAGTTTGCAAGAAATGCTCAAGGAATGGTGATGACCCAAAGAAAATATGTCACCGATTTGCTAGTGGAAATAGGAATGGCTGGATGCAGACCATCGAGCACGCCTATGGACCCAAGTATGAGGCTTTATGACAATGATACCGAAGAGGTGGACAGAAGGAGATACAAAGAGATGATGGGTAAGCTTCTATACATCACCATAACTCGTCCAGATATTGCTTACGCAGTAAACCGTGTGAGTCAATTTATGGAGCAGCCCAGGCAAGTTCATATGGAAGTCGTCTATATGATATTGAGATATCTGAAGTCTTCCCCAGGCACAGGTTTGTTATTCAAGAAAGACACAGATCTGTCTATTTCAGCTTGTGCAGATGCAGACTATGCGGGATGTCCAAAGGATCGTAAATCTACTTTAGGATTTGCTATCTTCATAGGAAGCTCTTTGGTTTCTTGGAAAACCAAGAAGCAGACAGTTGTGGCAAGATCCAGTGCTGAATCCGAATATAGAGCCATGGCACAAGCGAGCGCAGAAATGATGTGGGTTCGAGCGGTCTTGGAAGATTTGGATGTAAATGTCTCTCTACCCATGCAGCTTCAATGTGACAACCAGGCAGCATTGTTCATTGCAAATAATCCAGCCTTTCATGAAAGAACAAAACACATTGAGGTGGATTGTCACTACACCAGAGACATGATCCAGAAGGGCTTGATTTCCACTTCGCATGTTAGTTCAGAAAACCAGACTGCTGATATATTTACCAAGCCATTGCTCAGAGGACCTTTCCAGAGATGTTCTTCCAAGCTGAGCATGATTGTTATCTATGCTCCATGTTGAGGGGGAGTGTAGACGTTTATGTTATATTGTGATGTACCGTTGAGTATTTTTTATTTATCTTATGTACATCTATGTAATTTACCCAAGGGTTTTCTCTCTATATAAGAGACCCTAGGGCTCCATGGAATAACGTATCAAACTATTCTCGGCTCTAACGGTTAGTAAATACTCATGATAACATGCACCAAAAACTCGACGAACAAGTTTGTCAAGTGTACGTCCCTTGTTGGGACATTCTATAATGGCTTGGACCACTTAGGATTTAACAATGAAAGAATGGTTTCTAATGGTGGTGTGAAGACGACTATCACTAAAGGTTTGTTTGGTTGCCAAGTTACCCTAAGTAACCTGACATATCTATTTCTCTATCCATGCATTCCTGAGTTGGAATTAGTTAGATGGACCGTACAATTTCTTTGTTATAATATTTTTTTTAACCACATTCAAATAAAAAATTAATATAAAAATATATTATAATCATTAAAAAGTTATAATATATAATCAATGTCACATCACATTTATCATTTCAACCCTCTCCAACCATCCAAACAGCTACTATTTACAGGAGGATACCTCAACCCAACCTAATTACCAAACAAGAACTAAGAACAGGCTAATCAATCAACCTAGGGGTACATGTGAAGATAAGTTTTGTGAGGGTCGTAGGAGAAGGGAAAATGATCCATAAATGGCAAAGCAACAACAAATCAAGTCGCTTAAAAGAGAAATTTAGACATCTAAAAGAAAATAAGAAAATGATCGCCAAAGGTATAGGTATTTAGTTGATCGATCAAATATCTTAGGGTGATACCACCCTTCTTCTAGGTTCCTCCTTGTTCAGGAGAAGAATTTTGGTTTTTTTACATAGTAGAAGTGTTCTACATGATGGTTTGTTTATAAATGAATACTTTCATCATTTTCCAAAAGGTAAGTAGAGAGAGTTTCAAGATTCAGGAATATTTGATTTGAAAAAAGAAATGGGATTTCCAAAAAAAGTGCAGACATGCCCTAGGCGATGTGACAGAAATTAACGGAAAAACTTGCACATATAAGGGTCTGTTTGGTTATCAGGTTACCTCGGGTAACCCGATTTACCAGCATGTATTTTTGGGTTGGAATTCCATCACAAATCAATGTGACATCACATCACATTCCTTATTCCAATCCCCTCCAACCCTCGTAACCATCCAAACAGCTACTATTCACAGGAGATTACCCCCAACACACCCCATTCCCAATAACCAAATAGACCCTAAAGGCCACACCTCCTCCATTCAACTTCAACAAAATAACAATTAAAAAATCAATTTAACGGAAAAAATGAAAATAAATAATTAATCTTCTTAGCCATCCATTTGATTGGTAGGGAGATCATGTGTAACGTCCCGGACTTAAGTCCCCGGTCCATTACCGAGAAAAACTAGCCCTGACAACTTGTTGGGTTCGGGCTCAATTAGACCCATTGACAACCACCCAAAATGCTTAAGCTCAAGTTGTCAAGTAGTAGTCTCCACTACTTATAAACCACACTCACACTTTGTGAGTTTTAGATGTGGCACTATGTTTGGGGGTGTAGGTGTTACAACCTCCCCCACTTATATTCGCAACGTCCTCGTTACGACATGACCCATCACTTATTCTCAGTGACAGTGGCGGCTGCATGCTCCGGGTAGCCATTTCCTCCTATCTCTTTGTAGGAGTGGCTCCACCTCTCGGGTAGCCCTTTCCACTATCAGAGGAAACCCGCTCTGATATCATTTGTAACGTCCGAGCTTAGGTCCCTGATCCGTTATCGAGGAAAACTGGCCCTGACAACTTGTTAGGCTTGGGCCCAAATGGATCCGTTGAAAACCACCCAAAATGCTTAAGCCCAAATTGCCAAGTAGTAATCCTCATCACTTATAAACCACACCCACACTTCGTGAGTTTTAGATGTGGTACTATGTTTGGGGGTATGGGTGTTACATCAGGAATTTGTAAGCACATAAAAAAATTTACTGACCCATATAGAATTACTTTTTGGACCGGCTACTTTTAAATGGCGTTGTGTATAAACCACCTGCTTTATCATCATACATAATTACGCCCTTGCCATATTTAATACAAGTAACTCTGCAGAACTCTTCATATCTAAGATTGTCACCAAAAATTACAGAAATACAGTCGTAAATACATACACATCATTTAAAAGAACAGCAAAACCCACCATTTATGTTTCTTAGTACGTTATTAATGGCTCGTTCATGGGATGACAACTACAACACACAAAATGGAGATGACACCTAGAAATGGAAAGTATTATCTGCTCCAAACTTAGTCCTGATGTTGAAATGATCAAACTTCGCATCTGCATAATTCACTTGTTTCACCTCAACAGGCTTTTGTTCGGTTCCTGAGTTTGCAAAAGAAACCTCTCCACTTTTGTCGCGGTAGCGATGCCTGGATCTATCCTTCAAGCTCTTTGAACCCACTTGCTGGGCTTCGCTGGTTCCGTAGAAATCCCCGAAATCCTGTCTCTTGGATGATCTGTGCTTGGCAGAGAGTGAAGGATCTTTGAATATCGGGAGCGAGCTAACCTTCTGAGGCTTTGGAGCGAAAGCACTAGTTGCATCAGTAGGTGCAAGCAGGGTCTCAGAAGGAAGCAGGGAGCACTTTTGCTTCTGTACAAGGGGCATCGCATCTCTGTCCTCGGGCATCACAAGGTGGTCCTTTAATGGAGTGAGGCCTTTCTTGGACCTCGGAAAGAAGAGATTCCTGGGGACTAAGGAAAGCACGGCATAGCCAAATGCTTCTATAGCCGATCTTGATAGATCGAGGAGAAGCCTCCCAAAAGAAGGCCACCCTGCGACAACGTCCTCCTTGAGGGCTTCTACATGTAGAGAGGGCTTCTCTTTAGTGTTATGGTCCCGATATTCAACCCCAGGGTCTTGTTTCTGCATGGTAAGTTAAACCAGATAAGTTCATTAAAAAACCTACTAATTGTATTGAAAGACATCATTGAATTGCTGTGATGTAACTGAAATTTATCACTCATTCCCAAGAAACTGATTGGGACAGAATGCAAATGTTAGATAATTTATATATAATAGTTGCTCATGTAACAGACTATAATCTAATTTCTGAGTTGAACTAGTAGATAGGATATTAAAAGATGGATTACATCAAAGATTAAAAACAAAATGTCTATTATAAGGAAATGAGACAACAAATCACTTTACACTATATGGTATTCCAAGCATTGTCTACGAGCATTCACATCCACAAATGCTGATTTGCACTGAATCTTAATTGATTAGGGATCTGTTGGGATCCTAATTAATTAGTGATTTGTGATTAGGAATTTCGTCTGAATCCGAAATGATTATCAGAGGATCCAGATCTATAAGTATTATGATAGGATCCATCCGGATTGTGATTGATGTGTGATTAGGGAATCCATATGGATCACAATTGATAAGTGTTGGAGTATTTGGTTGTGCGCCTCTTATATTGTAGATGAGTAAATGGCTCCATGATCCATTTACCTCATCCAGTTGTTTAGTCCCACATCAACCAGTTTGGAGATATGGAGATTCAGTGGGGGCTATATATAGACCCCCACACATGTAGTCAGATGAGAAAAAGGAATGCAATATCCGCCCCTTTGAGGGCTTCTCCCGTGGTTTCATCCCGCTCCTTAGGGAGTAGGGTACCACGTAAAAAATCATGTGTTCCATGTTTCATATTTCTATTCTTATGCTCTGTTTATCATTTCGCTTCCGCATTTATATTTTCTAACATGGTATCAAAGCGGGACGATTCGCGAGGATTTATGCCTTTTATTTATGTTCGAGATTCAATTAGCAAATTTAGTTCTCGATTGTTCTTGTTGAAAGATCATTATTCTGTATATTTCAAGTTCGTGATCATTCAAGAAAATTGTAAGGTTTTTTTGAAACCCTAATTCATTGTCAACACCGATCTTGGTTTCCAAAGATTTTGTTACAGTTTTTTACTCTCGACAGCATTCAAGAAAGCGATTCAAACAAAGGTTCCTTCTTTGAGAAGCTCGACAGATCGGAGAAGGCCCGCGGGAATCAGAGCTTAGATCCCATGAGAAATCCCAGAAGCCAGGGACTCTTTGGTGGTGGATTGGACGAGGCTTTCACAACGCTACAGGAGCCGACCGGGAGCCCTAGCTGCCTTCAAACCCTGGCCCCCAAATCATGCATATCCAGCCCGCGCTGCGGCAAATGCTTCAGCGGCATCTCCCGCGGAGCCCCTCTGTGTTCTTAGGTCTCCGCACTCCAACACAAAAAAGGGGAAAAACATCGGCGGCTCTTCTTCCAGTGCCGCCTCCCTCATCTTGGTGGTGCCTCTCTGATCCAGGCTACCCCTCTTGGTGAAGGTGATGCCGCTCCAGAGCAGACGGCGACGACTCCTGGCCGCAAAGTCCCTGCTCCAGGAGGGCGCAAAGCCCCTGTCTGTTTCTTGCTCTTCCATGAAACCAGCGACCTACCTGTAAACACAGTGAAGCCTGAAGTGGACTTCCTGTCCTTAGGGCAACCGGCATAATCCGCATCCGGACATCCAATAATAGTGAGATGTGTTTCTCCTAAACAAAAGTCCTACACCTGGAGAAGACTTCAGATACCTCAGGATCATGTTAACTGCATCCATATGAACTTGACTGGGTTGCTCCATAAACTGGCTGACTACTAACATCAAAAGATATAGCAGGCTTGGTGATAATAACATACTACATCTTCCCTACTAGCTCTCTATATCGTCTCTTATCCAACTCCTCAGAGTCATCATCATAGAACCTAGTATTGGGATCCATTGGAGTAGTAACCGGTCTACATCCTGTCATGCATGTTTCAGATAGGAGGTCAGTGACATACTTCCTTTGCGTCATTACGATACCATGCTGATTTCTTACAAACTCTAGACCAAGAAAATAACGCAGCTTACCAAAGTCCTTGGTCACAAATTGTTGTCCAAGAAAATCCTGAGCAGCCTGAATGCATTGTTCATCGCTGCCTGTAACAATAATATCATCAACATAGATCAGAATAATGATAGTACCTCTCTGGGTTCTCTTAACAAAAAGAGAATGATATGTGATAGTTCTAACAAACCCTTGTCATTCAATCAACTCTGAGAACTTTTAAAACCAAGCCCTCGGACTCTGCTTAAGGCCGTATATAGCCTTATGAAGTATGCACACCATACGGAACTCCCCCTCAGCAGCAAACCCTGGTGGTTGCTGCATGTAGACTTCCTCCTACAAGTCCCCAGACAAAAAGGCATTCTTGACATCTAATTGGAAAAGCGGCCAATCACATACCACAGCAACAACAATAAGAATCGGCAGCGTAGAATGATGAGTAATCGGAGAAAAAGTGTACCGATAATCAATTCCATAGGTTTGGGTAAACCCATGAGCAACCAGTCGGGCCTTATATCTGTCTACAGTACCATCAGCACGGTGTTTTACTGTAAACACCCATTTGCCGCCAACAACAGATGCACCAGGAGGAGCATGTACAACATTCCATGTACCACGAGACTGTAACGTCGCCATCTCCTCCATAGCCAGACATCACTAGCTAATCTGCAATGCCTTCTAATATGATCGTGGTATCTCACGGCCGAAAGAGCCACAACAAACTTCTGAAAGTCCTCAGAGAGTTGTGCTAGAGAGACATGGGAAGTAAGAGGATACATAGTGCATGCACGCCTCTTCTTCCATAATGCAATAGGTACATCTGAGTCCTCATCTTCTTCAGTAGTGGGGACTGAATCATCTACAACATCCTGTACCTCAAGCTGCACTCGCAAATCACTAGTGCCATCAGTAGAACTCAAATGCTCAGAACATACCTGGGGCGTGCTGGATGATGGAGGAGGCATATGAGCACGAGATCTGTGCTGGTAAACCTGTGGAAAGAAAGTAGGTGTAGCAGGTGGTGGTGGTGGTGGTGTAATGGAGCCTGGAGTAGACGAACTCGGATGTAGAGGCATATATACCTCTTCTCTATTCTCTGAAGGAATGAGTTTGTCACCTGCAGGAGAGAAAAACATAATAGACTCAAAGAAGGTGACATCAGCACTAACATAATACCTTCGTCAAATAGGGTCAAAGCAACGGCGTCCCTTCTGGATCTTGGAATGCCCAACAAACACACATTTGGCAGCTCTAGGAGAGAGTTTGTCAAGACCTGGGGACATTTGATGAACAAAAGTAAAATACCCAAAAACTCGAGGCGTAAGAGAGAAGATCCATCTCGGGAAATGCAAACAAGAATGGAATCTTCTCTCCCACAATGGATGAGGGCATGCGATTCACCAGGTAACAAGCAGTAAGAACCGCATCCCCCCAATATAAATGAGGAGCACGGCTCTGGATCAAGAGAATCCTGGTAATATCCAAAAGGTGGTGATATTTTTGTTCAGCCACCTCATTCTGTTGGGACGTATACGCACACGATGTCTGACGTACAATACCATAGGTTCTAAGGAATTGAAAGAGTTGAGTACTGCAAAATTCTATAGCATTATCTGAACGAATATACTTGACATTTGCAGAAAAAACATTCCTTATTTCATTAATAAAGACTGAATAACATGACCAGCATCGGACTTGTTCTTAAGAAGAAAGACCCAAGACAATCTAGAGAACTCATCAACAGCAACAAGATAAAACCTATGTCCCTTATCGTCTAGGACACGACTTGGACCCCAAATATCAAAATGAAATAACTCAAACAGACTATGACTACTTCGACCCTGACGATTATGGAATGTTGACCGATGATGTTTCCCAAGCCGGTAGGCCTCATACTGAAGAGTAGTGCGAGGAGAGATCTGTGGAAGAACATGGCACGGCTTTTACAGAGGAAGATGACCAAATCGAAGGCACTTAGAGATAACAAGTGGCGAATGGCCATGCAAGAGGGCATGATATCCCTATATGTTTGAGGCTCCTTGACTCAATTCGGTTAATGCAATGGTTGTTTTTTGCAAATGGATTTTTATAGTGAAACATAAAGAAAATTGTAGAATTGAACGCTATAAGGCTAGATCAATAGCAAAAAGCTTTACTAGACAGATGGGGTTCACAACAACAACAACAAAGCCTTTTCCCACAATTAACTTAGGGTCGGCTACATGGATTCTTCGCCTCCATTCAGATCTATCTTGGGTCAAACCCGAGCTTATATCCACAAAACAAAGATCCCTTCGTATGGTCTCTTTTCAACACTTCTTGGGCCGTCCTCACCCTCTCTTAGCCGGCTCAACATCCCAACACTCGCATCTCCTAACTGGTGCATCGGCTGGTCTTCTTTGCAAATGACCAAACCATCTTAAGTGATTTTCTCGCATCTTATCCTCGATCGGAGCAACACCAACTTTCTTTCTGATTGCATCATTCTGAATCCGATCTTTACGTGTGTGTCCACACATCCACCTTAGCATTTTCATTTCTGCTACAACCATTCTCTGCACATGTCTATGGTTCACAGGCCAACATTCAGATCCACAGAGCATAGCAGGTCTCAAGGCTGCTTTGTAAAACTTTCCTTTAATTTTTAAAGGAATTTTCTTATCACAGAGAACAACAGAGGCTCCTCTCCAATCTCCACTTTAGCCAACCTGCATTTATTCTATTAGTAACATCTCCATCAATTTCCCCATCATGTTGCAAAATAGATCCCAGATATCTAAAAGAATCTCTCTTCCGAATGTTATCATCACCAATCTTCACCTCAATTCCTTCACCATTGCTTCCATCAAAGGTGCACTCCATATATTCTGTCTTAGCCCTACTTATACGAAATCCTTTACTCTCCAACTCATGTCTCCAGACCTCAAGCTTCTCATTTACTCCATCTCTAGTCTCGTCAATCAACACAATATCATTAGCAAATAACATACACCAAGGTAACTCATCTTGAATGTGACAATATTACAATCACTATTGCATCAAAGAAATCATGCAAGTGTACAATGATTGTTTCTAATTAGTATGAACAAATTTTATGTCAACAATTGATATTCGATTGCTTATATCGCTACAATGAGTATAATATATGTTTAAGAAACTATATATTTTTGTAAGAATACTAGAAATTCACATATTCACAATATTAATATTACTTAATCACAAATTAAAACTAGCATATATGGTTAATATGGCATTCTTTGTACATCTATTAAATTTAAAATATTCAAATTTAGGATTTATGATCATATATTTTGTCAATATTTGAAGTTGACGATTTTATGATAATATAATTATGCTTAATAATAATAATTTTGGCATGTATTTTCTCTATAAATCGAGGCTTACGCTCGACCGCCTCGAGGCTTACGCCTCGCCTCAATAACGGAAAACCGCATCGATCCGCCTCACGTTTTTTAAAACCTTGATCACTACCGATCTCCCTGATTGGGTCGGTCTGTAGGTACTAAACAACCCTCTGTCATGTCACCACAGATGATGGGAAGCTCCGGAATCCATAATCCATTCTGATAAATATGCCCCGTAACAGCTAGTAAGAGCATATGCTATACATGAAGTAGATGCAGATGCTGAGACAGCTACCTCTAAGGATCCTGAAGGAGAACTGGTTGACCCGGGAGTAGGCATAATCTCCCTGAGCCGCGCTACAAGTTCATCAAATCTCTGATCAGAAGCAGACGACGGACTACCAAACTGCTGAGTCTGCTTTGCAACATGTACTGAAGCAGGAAACCCATGTTTGGAGTAGCATGTTTCCTCATAATGGCATGACCTGTGGCAGTAGGTATACGGCTGACGGGGTCGACCACCAACTCCCCTGCCACGGTTAGGCCCCTCTACCACGATGTGGTGTAGGGCCACGAGATGCAGCCATGGTTGAAGATGTCTGAGACTGCAAGGTACCACAAGAGGATATAGAGAGCCTATTCAAACTGCGATATGCCTCCTCCATTGAAGGTATGGTGGCATCAGTAAGAATCTGGGCTTTAGCAGCATCGTACTCATGATCAAGAGCTGCTAGAAAGACCTCAGTCATCACAGAGTCTGTGTAAGCCTTGAGTTGCTCTGGCGTAGCAGTCAAGGGAATGTAACCATGGAGCTTCTCAAACATACCCCTTAAAGAAGTGTAGAGAGTATGGATGGGGCGACCATTCTGCTTCGATGTGAAGATATAGTGTTGAAGTTGCAGTATCTTTGATTCATTCTTCGCCGGAGAGTATGTTGCTGCATGAATGTCCCACATAGACTTTGTAGTTGGCTGACTCAGTATATCATTGGCTATCTCTGTGAACATAGTCCAATATAACCACAAACATGCATAAACATCATCTGCCTCCCATGAGGCATTTACCACAATCCTGTCACTTGGCTCCTCCGTCGTAAGTATGTGCTTCTTGCCATTGCACTGCATTAAACTCATGAACTGCATGGCCAACAATTCATAGTTTGTTCCATCCATCTGACAATGGACATTGGACCTTTGAAGGCACCCAGGGATGAAACACCGGCTTTGTTGTCAGACATGATGACAACAATCTCTAAGATTGGGTCTGCAACCTGTAATACGAGCGTCTACATTGACATATATGAAGATGATTGTGGGTTTAGACTCATACCACAACCCCTTCCATCCGTTGGAATATTTTTTTGGTAACTAGGATTATTTTTAAATGATCAAATCACACCCTAGAAATGAAGGAGCAGCCCTAACAGGAGACGAAACCCCATAAATTGCGAGGTCGAAGGCGGCAGCCGTGTGGATTGACATCTATGCTCCATCTTGAGGGGGAATGTAGAGATAATTCTATGTAATCTGAGTATTAGTTTCTTATTTTTATGGGTTTTTATCAGTTGTGCCCCTCCGAGATAGCGCAATATCAGTTATGCCCCTATCTTTTTGGTAATATCAGTTGTGCCCCCGACTTCTTGCCAATATTTCACTTGTGCCCCTCAGAGGGGCATAACTGATAAAAATCTTTTATCAGTTATGCCCCTCTGAGGGGCACAAGTGAAATATTGGCAAGAAGTCGGGGGCACAACTGATATTACCAAAAAGATAGGGGCATAACTGATATTGCGATATCTCAGAGGGGCACAAATGATAAAATCCCTATTTTTATTTCTTCATGTCTATCTTATGTAATTTACCCATAGGCCTCTCCTCTATATAAGAGAGCCTAGGGTTTCATGGAATAAATATTCTCTATGTTTCCCAACAATTTCCATATTATCATTAATAATGTAAATAAGAAAAATAAGGTGATATGGATGTAATTTCAGAAGCTTGCAAAGGCATTTACACAAAACCGATATATTCTAAACTCATATCAAAAAAGCAAGACGTCAACATAGCATGCATTGAAAATTTCCTTATGCAAAATCTAATCAAATGGCTTTGTAATCAAGCACGTGGACTATCATCTTAAAATATTGGTATTCAAGTCTTACCAATTACCCTTCTTAAAAGACTTTATGATGCATATTTACCGTCTTTTCTTTTTCTGAAAGAAATTAAACGTATTTTCAAATATGGAGAATCCAAATCCACGTTGAATCAAACATGATATATAGCCAACCAGCACAGCACCAAAGACGATAATAACATCTGTCAATAGAAATAGCTTTGCGTCAGTTGCAGGAATTTTTTAAAACACATTTGGGCTTCATTAAGAGATTTAATTAAGAATATAAAGAAATTCAACTCAACTATATAATACAAGATTTTTTTATATAATTTTGTATTAAAGACAGTCCCCAAGGGTTCGTTTGGTTGCAGGGTTGGGCAGGATTTGGGTTGGCCCAACCCGGGTATCCCTCCTTCCAACCCTCTCAATCCTCCTCACAGTTTACTATTCACAGGGGTATCCCAACCCAACCCAACCATGCCCAACCTTGCAACCAAACGAACCCCAAATGTAAGACATAATTTTATTTTGGGTTTTTATCACTTGTGGCCCCTACTTAATTGTGGGAAAAGGCTTTGTTGTTGTTGTTGTTGTTGTTTTATCACTTGTGCCCCTCCGAGATCTTACAATTTCAAATATGCCCCTATCTTTTTGGGAATATCAGTTGTGCCCCTCACTTCTTCCCATTCTATCACGTGTGCCCCTCGAGTTAGTTCCCGTCCATCCCTAATACAAACGGACGTTAACTTCAAGGACACAAGTGGAATTAATTGAAAGAAATAGACTGAAATATCCAACTCTTCCTCTTCTTCCGTCCCCATCCTCTTCCTCCCCCTTCTCTTTCTTCTTCCAGGCACCTGCTCCTCCAGCGGCTCCTCCCGACCGCCCTCGGCCCATCCCTCCGCCCCGAGCTCCTCCCCAGCCCCCGCACCTCTGCCCCGGCTCCTCCATGGCCCCCCTACTCCCCGCCGCCCCCGCCCCCTGGGCCTCCCCTGCCCCGCGCCTCCCCCTGCTCCCTGTTGCCCTGTCCCATGGGCCTCCCCCTCCCTTTGACCCGCGCCTCCCCCGCTCCCCGCCCCCTGGGCCTCCCCCTGCCCCGCGCCTCCCCCTGCTCCACGCCGCCCCCGCCCCTTGGGCCTCCCCCTCCCCCTGCTCCGCGCCTCCCCCTGCTCCCCGCCGCCCCCACCCCTGCCCCGCAACTCCCCCTCTACTCCGATGCCCTCCCCTCCGCCCCTGCACCCCCTCCCCTGCCCCAAGGTCCGCCTCGACACCTCCTTCCCATGACCCCCACCCCCCCCCCACCTCTCCCCACCCACGCACCTCCCCCTCCGCCCCAAGGTTATCCCCACGCCCCTGCACCTCCACCCACCGTGCACACCTCCCCCTCCACCCCGATGTCCTCCACTCCGCCCCTGCACCCCCCTTCCCCGTCCCGAGGTCCTGGCACGTCCTCACACCTCCCTCCCATGCCCCTGCACCTCTCTCTACTCACACACCTCCCTATCAGCCACGAGTTCCTCCCCTGGCCCCTGCACCTCCACCCAGCCCGCCCCCGCACCTACACCCACCTGCAACACCTCCCCTGGGCCTTCCCACCTCCAGTGGCTTCCCTAGCCTGCCGCCCCTCCTCCCTGGCCCGACCCCGTCAGCCTCGAGCTCCGCTCCAATCTCCTCCTCCTCCCCTCTTCCCCGACCAAGCTCTCCAGCCCCATGCTCTGCCCCCTCCTCCCCAGATCGATCCCTGACTTTATTTTGACCATAAGACCCTTCTTAACCATAGCATGGTTTGAATAAACCATGGTTATTTCAACTTTTTGATGGTCAATCTGACGGAAGGGCACAAGTGATAACGGAGAAAGACGTGGGGGCACAACTGATACTACCAAAAAGATAGGGCATAACAGAAATTGTGATATCTCAGAGGGGCACAAATGATAAAAATCCTTTTATTTTTCATAACGTAGTTGATGGAGCCAAAGCAATGTAAGAAAACATACCCTAGTGTAACAATCTCTAGAAGGTGAGGGAACAAAACATAACAAGGGGAGATGGTATGTTCTAAATAAACCTTTCAAGTAATAGATTGCAATTAAAAATGCAACTACCAAGTGTTGGAGTATATGTGTTACTTATATTGTAGATGGGTAAATGGATCACTCCTGGATCGATTTATCACATCCATTGTTTAGTCACACATCTACTAGTGGTGGGACTTGGAGGGTCTGAGGAGGCTATATAAAAAGCTCCAGACCTCCTGTATCAGATGAGAAAGTCAATAGACAAATCAGCCCTTGGAGGCGTTCTCCCGCGATTGCATCCCGCTCCTTAGGGAGTAGGGTTCCACGTAAAATCTCGTTGTTCCATATTTTTTATCCTTTATTTCCGATACGCTTCTGCATTCTTTATTTTCTAACATGGTGCCAGAGCGGGTTCGATTCTCGAAGATTTTATGTTCGTTGTTTTTTGTTCAAGATTAGAGATTTGATTCTAGGGTTTCTATTGAAACCCTAACTATGTTCTTGAATATTACTTTGAAGATTTATTGTTCAAGTTTTATCCAAGTACTAGGATTTCTATTGAAACCGTAAATTTTGCTCAGCAACAAGCATCTCGAATCATGCTCTCTTCCATATTGCCACACCAGGCAGCGGTGTTACCTCCAGGCTGCAGCAGACACTAGCGAGATCCTGACCTGATATCTTCCAGGCCAAGGCTTACCCTCGACATCATCGCCCTACTTCAAGCGACACTAGCGCCACCCTCAAGTTACAGGCGCTTGGTGATGGCATCGGGTTCCAAAGAACCCTATCAGGCAGCGACCCCGTAGGCGAAACATCTCCTCCAAGTGGCGGCAAGCCCCATCTCCAGGGCAGAACCCTTGCCGCCATCTTCACGAGATCTCCACAATGCGCCTCCCTCGAAGTCCAGGCGATCTGTTGACCGCCCATCTCCTGACACGAGCAGTTCCAAGCGACGCCAACTCCTTGTGCGCAGGCAGCGACACCACCGATCTCCGATCTTCATCTCTCAATCGCAGTCGATCTCCAGGCGCATCGCCATGGTGCCCCTTCTCCAGATCTCGATGGCGGTAAGAGTAGAAACCCCAGGGGGGCGGTCCTCCATTCGACGGGTTCCCAATCGAGGAACCCTAAATAGGGTCGGGATCATTTAAAAAAGGGGGTTGCATATTTCAAGCCCGAATTGGGCCGAAAAAAAGGGGGGTCAAGCAAAAAAAAGAGGCCCAATTTTCAAACGTGTTTCGGAAAAAAGGGGAAAATCGAGGGGAAAAAAGAAACAAAAGAAAAGCCGCAAAAAATGAAATGAAATGGCCGGAAAAAAATGATTTACAAAAAAATTTGAAAAAGAAAAGCCAACAAAAAATAAAAAAATGATGAGATCGGCTTATGCACTTGTTCCTCCTCATTTTATTGTCTTCTCCCAACTTGTTCGATGTCATTGTTTTCAGACAACTATGGGAGAAAGGGGGAGTATTGAGTATTGTGTAGAGTTACAGGCCAGATTATCAGTTTCTCCATATTCAGATGCCAGATTCCATGCCAGTCAGATTTTTATTCTGCAGTTCAGATTCAGATTCGACGTCAGATTGGTTCCGAGTCTTCAGGTTGATTCGCACATATATGCGATCTTCAGTTTTGTGGTCCACATCTTTGTTTTGGTCAGAGTTTTCATGTGTTTCATAAGGACTTCATAGTAGAGATCCCTATGCCATGTGGGCTAGGGTTTTCATGTGGTTTCATAGGGACTCTAGAGTAGAGATCCCATTCTCTGAGCCAATATGGGAGAGACCCAATTCTCCAAGGAGGAGACTTTTCAGAGACTCCATTCTTCAGCGACCGTAGACTCCGACGAGGATGTCTCCATGGCTTTTCAGTCCAGCCCTTCATAGATGGAGCAATTGTCTACATGTAGTGGTGGGCCAGAGTACTCCGATAAGGAGACTCATTTCAGTTGCAGTGACTGACAGGCGCAGTATAGAGCACATGTTCTCCGACGAGGAGATTCAGTTTGACTCACACTCTAGCCAGTTTGTTCCTCCTCACCTGCACGACATAAGAAGCAACGTCATCGACAGCAGCCGACGATTGTGCGTGTTGAGTTGATATTATTTGTAGTGTCTTGTATTGTGAGTTTGAGATTTTTTACTATTTGAAAATCAAAGCAAATTTTTATAAAGCAGTTGTGAGACATGCTATAATCTATGGATCTGATTGGCATGTGAACCATAGATATGAGCAGAGAATGGCAGTAGCAGAAATGAAAATGCTAAGGTGCGTAAAGATCGGATTCGGAATGATGCTATCAGAATCAAAGTAGGTGTAGCTCCGATCGAAGATAAGATGTGAGAAAATCGCTTAAGGTCGTTCGACCATATGCAAAGGAGGTCAGCTAATGCACCCGTGAGGAGATGTAAGTTTTGGAATGTTGATCCGGCTAAAAGAGGGTGTGGAAGGCTCAAGAAGTGTTTGGAATGAGACTATACGAAAGGATCTTTGTTTTTTGGATCTAAGCCCGAAAATGACCCAAGATAGATATGAACGGAGGCAAAAAAATCCATGTAGCCGACCCTACTTAAAGTGGGAAAAGTCTTCGTTGTTTTTGTTGTCCAAGCAAAGCATTGCATGCTCCGGCTGGAGTGTTGGAGAACATGCGTCACTTATATTGTAGATGGGTACCACATCCAATGTTTAGTCTCGCATCTACCAGTGGTGGGACTTGGAGGGTTTGAGGAGGTTATATAAGAAGCCTCGAACCTCCAATATCTGATGAGAAAGTCAATAGACAAATCAGCCCTTTGAGGTGTTCTCCCGTGGTTTCATCCTGCTCCTTAGGGAGTAGGGTTCCACGTAAAATCTCGTTGTTCCATATTTTTTATCATTTATTTCTGATACGCTTCCGCTTTCTTTATTTTTCTAACAACAAGAAACTAATCGTGACAAAAAATGAGCTAAATCAATAGCATTGTGTGCCACTTTTGCTACAAGTTAAAGCCAAAATTTCTGTTCATATCTCAAAATCTCAATGGATAATGTGTTTGTAACCTTGTATATCGTTACTGAAATCTGATGGGCACAAGAATATTAAGCAAAAAGTATATAACGGTTAGTAATGTATTATAATGGTTCTTGTTTATTCATTGAATCCTCTTTAGGGGTACATATGTATGTTTCCCATTTTTGAGCTTTCTAGGGACTTTGTCCTATATAAGGACCCCTAGACCTCCTGAATAAGACATGTAATTTCATTCTCTCGTTTTTCACATGGTATCAGAGCAGCGGTCCTAAACCGATGTCCTGAACTAAATCCCGCCGCCACCACCAACCTAGACTCAGCAAAGTCCCACACGAGGGCTTCTCCTTGTCGTTGCCACCAACCGTGGCGCTCTAGCCCTTCCGGGGGCTCGTTACCTTGTTGTTGCCCTCTATTATAGGGCTTCGAAGCTCCACCTGGAAGCCCTAGGCAGTGCCCCCAAGCATCGCAAGCCCTGAAGATGTATTGGGGCTCTGCCTGGAAGTCCCGCAAGGCGTGACCTAAGCTTCGGGGCTCCACTTGGAAGTAGGGATGCAAACGATTACGGATATATCCATATCTGATCTGTTACCATATCCATTTTATACAGATTTTGACATCCGTATCCGTATCAGTTTTTAAAATGGATACGGATATGGATATTATTTTGATATCCGCAAACATCCATATCTGTATCCGTATATCCGTTTTCGTATATAAATACAATCATATATTTATTTTTAACCCTACATAACATAATTCTATAGCTTCGTTTATCATATTTGTATAATTTTTATGATACAAACACATTTAGTAAATTTATATCATGTGTTTTCCATCCAATTCGTGTATATTTAAGTCGATTCTATATAGTATTTCTAACATTACTCGTATGCGATCAATATCCGTTTTACATCGGTATCCGTTTTTTAAGGATGTGGTAAAATAATTTCGATATCCGTCTATTTCTGTATTTGCATCTGTATTCGTATTAAAAAATGGATAAGGATACGGTAATACCTATATCTGTATCTGTATCCGATCGTTTACATCCCTACCTGGAAGGGCTCCACCTGACCTACGCTGCTCTGCCAAGGCCACGCAAGGCCCAAAGCCTTGCTCCTCATCCTCTAACGACCCTTTTGAGGTGTCAGGAACCATCGCCAAGTACTAGGGTTCATCACCTAGGGCCAACTGACCTTCTCAGCTCGCCACAAGTGCTATTTGTGCCTTCTAGGACCTCCGCCCAGGTGTCCACAAGCCTCCTCGACACTGCACTTCCCCCCCCCCCAAGCCACCTAGCGACGTTGCAAAGGACCTTTTGGTCAATCTAACACTGCCCGGTTGCTGTCAGGCCTAGCAGGAGGGCTCCAAGCATCCTTGCCTCATCTCCAAGCCTTACCAGGCTGCTACGAGCCCTCTGAAGTCCCTGAAGGGCACTGCAGGTGCTTCGTAGGCACCCAAGGCTCACTGAAAGGCATCCCAAGACTATCTCCAGCAACCGCGGACACCTCCAAATAGAACTGCCATGCTTGATTAGGTCACCTTGATGCTCGATTAAACAACTACTACTCTCTAGGCTACTTTTTCCTTGACCTAAGCGATCGCCATGGCATCTACAGAGCCCAAGCCTATGTACCCAAATACTTCTGTGATGGTACAGGGCACTTCTATCAAACTGAAGGGCTTCAAGAACTATGAACTCTGGTATTGATCATTTAAGGTGCTTTATTGGTGGTCAGCGCAAGAACTACGTTCTTACTAAGGATCCGTCCAAGGAGACGGACAAGGACTATGATACCTGATATGTGGACAACTGCTAGATCATTACGTGGATGACCAATAGAGTCAATTCAAATATAGCATCGAATCTTCTCTACAAGGAAACGACGGAGACCATGTAGGAGAACCTTGAGCATACCTACTCCCAGAAGACAACCAAGTCCAGTCTCTCAGACATCTACACACACATTTGGTCCTATAATCAGGGAGACGCAACCTGGTTGAGTATTACAAGTTTCTCACAAGCCTGTTCGAGGAGCTACTCATCTTTCAGCCAGCTTGCTTTGACAAACAGATAGGAGAACATGTATAATGGCAGGTGTATCGCTTTTTGTCTGGATTGCATCTGTGATACAAGCTTGTAAAGGACCAAAGTCTGACTGTTGATGCGCTACCCACACTTGAGACCATCTTTGGTTGCCTGCAGGAACTTGATTCACCAACTGAGCGATGTACTACTACTACTCCATATGCGGAAACTACAGCCCATTATGCTCAGTGATGACCGAACTACCATGGAGGATGTGATCGTGATTTTGGTCGTGGTCGAGGTCGTGAATCGGGACGTGTACGTGATTTTGGTCGAAACATGGACGTGATCCTACTACTGCTCGATATCCAACATGCATACATTGTGGACATTGGAATCACCCATCTGAGTGTTGTTGGGCAAGGTTTGACATGTCGCCTAATGCCAACAGTGCCTCAGATACAGCTTCATACAAGGACCCATATGCCGCTACTGAGAACTCGCATAATCAGTCTTCTGGTCATAGTCAGACATCTTTTACGGCCTCTGAATATGCTCATCTGCGACAACTTCTGCAGAACTCAGCTGATGACAGTAGTATTGCTGCTTCTACTTCAGGTACAATTGCCAACTTTGCTCCTGCATCCAACCATGGATTGATTGTTGATTATGATGCTTCGACTCATCTGACGGGAGAAGGTAGCCTTCTCACCTCCTCATAGTCATCTTCCTCTGTGGAGACTGCTCGGGTTGATAATGGGGCACATTCGCCTGTGACTGATGTGGGCACTGTGGAGTTTTCCTCTAAACTCCGACTGACTGGAGTTTATTGCGCTCCTACTTTTTCGCTTAGTCTTTTATATGTTCAAAAGCTATGCACTGAGCTTAACTATAGAGTTATTTTTGATGAGTTCTGTTGTTATTTTTAGGAAATCCGAACAAGACATAATTTTGGTAGGGGATATGAGAAGAACGACCTCTATTATCTTGATATCCCCTCTGACTTTAGTTTTGTCGGTGTTGCGTCTCCAAAGATCCTCTCCTCTGGCACCTTTGCCTCGGTCATCCGTCTGCCACAGCCATCTCCTTGATGTTCCCTGAACTCTCTATGCTCAAATCTTTTGAATGTGAGGCGTGTCAGTTTGGAAAACATCATCGAGCGTCTTTCCCTGCTTGAACTGGGCCACGTCATGAAGTACCTTTTTCTTTAGTCCTTGTGATATTTGAGGACCATGTTCGGTCCGTACTCTGAGTGGACATAAGTATTTTGTCCTTTTCGTTGATGATTACAGTAGGTCATCTTGGGTCTATTTGTTGAAAGTGCGTTCGGAGATTTTGATAATATTGTTAAGAATTTCTTCTATTATGTCAAGAATATTTTCTCCTTGGGTGTTCAAGTCTTTCATTATGATAATACCTTGGAATTTACCCAACATGATCTGTTGGAGGAAAAGAAATCAATTGATTAAATGAGAGGCCCTAGGCTTATCTTATATAAGAGAGGAACCTATTGGGCAAACTACAAGAAGACAAAAGAATAAAAAATAAGTATAATAATAATGATAACTAATATCTCAACACTCCCCCCTCAAGCTAGAGCGTAGATATCAATTAGACTCAGCTTGGAACAACATCTCTGATAAGGCCCTCTGGTTAGAGCCTTAGTAAGAACATCTGTTGTCTGGTCTCCAGAGTTGATATGTGTAGTGGCGATAAGACCCTTCTGTATCATGTCATGAGTATAGTGACAATCCACCTCTACGTGCCTCGCCCTCTTATGAAAGGCTGGGTTGTTGACAATAAAAAGAGCATCCTGATTGTCACATTGAAGGTGCATGGGAAGAGGCACCTCTACAGTCAGGTCAGTAAGAACAGATCTGACCCACATCATCTCTGTGCTAGCATGTGCCATGGTCATGTATTCTGACTCAGCACTTGAACGGTCTGCTTCTTGCTCTTCCATGAAACAAGGGAATTTCCTATAAACACAGTATAGGCAGATGTAGACTTCCTATCCTTTGGACACCTAGCATAATTTGCATCTGCACATGCGGTAACTGAAAGAGATGTGCCTCTACTGAAAAGAAATCTCGTACCAGGTGAAGTCTTCAGATATCTCAGAATCATATGGCATGCATCCATATGTGCATGTTTAGGTTGCTCCATATACTGACTCACTTTGCTCATAGCAAAGGACATGTCGGGCATGGTAATAGTCGCATATAGTCGCTTGCCAACAAACTCCATGTACCTCCTCTTGTCGACCTCCTCAGTGTCATCATCATAGAAATTCATACCATTGTTTTTAAAAACGCGCCTCGAGGCGTTTTTCAAGGAAAAACGCCTCGAGGCTATAGCCTCATTCCTCCTCAATGAGGTGTGCGCCTCGAGGCTATAGCCTCATGAATGGGCTATTTTTTTTGTTTTTTCTGCAATATTTTTTCCTTTTCTTTTTGATTGTGAGTTTTTCATCTTTCTTAGACATGTATTTTCAAATCTTTCGCGCATGATTCACTAAAATGCATTTTTTAAATTTATTAACATATTAAGCTTATTTTTACTTTGTTATGCATGATTTTTTATAAATCAACATGTACAAAAATTTGAGTCTTGAGTCCTTAAATCTAATGCCTCTACTCTTTAGTATGAATCAAGCATGAATGCTTTCTTTATTAAAATGTTTGAATGCAAGTTCCCTACTTTGACCTAAATTTTGAAAAGTATATTTTTGTAAACATGTCTTATCTTTTCTTCTATTCAATCGGGACTAAATTAATATACATCAAAGCATGCATGAACAAAGATGGTCATAACATGCAATATTCAAGTATTTTATCCCCCAATCATTATGGTAAGTAAAAAGTGATCGCAGATTCACTGCTTACTCTCTTATCCTTCTCAATTGAATGACACATATCTCACCTAATTTTGAAAATGGTATGTTATATCTAGTCCCTTTAGTTAAATTTTATTCAAAAATTTAAATTTTGTGGAGAGTTACCCATTATTATGCTTACATATCCATATTTACTTGACTCCTTACAGATTTAGAGTTTAAAAAGAGAGAGTTATATAACAACTTGGATGTTTAAACCATGATGTTAGCCTTGAAATATCATGGAGTTAAGCATTTAATCATAACTATTTAATTTCTAGAACTTGAAAATTGTAACTACGATTAATTAAAATATTTTATGAAAAAATTTCTTTCACGAGTGAGGCTTACGCCTCGAGGCAATGATAGGAAAACGCCTCGATATGCCTCACGTTTTTTAAAACCTTGATTCATACTCGGGTCAATAGGAGTAGTGGAAGGTCTGCAATCTGCCATGTTTGTCTTTGAAAGAAGATATGTTTCGTACTTCCTCTGGGTCATCACAAGGCCTTGTTGGTTCCTAGCAAACTCCAGCCCAAGGAAGTAACATAAATATCCAAGGTCCTTAGTCACAAACTGTCGACCTAGGAAATCCTTGCCACCCTGAATGCCCAACTCGTGGTCCCCAGTAACAATAATATCAACATAAACAAGAATGACAATAATACCTCTCTGAGTCCTCTGCACAAACAAGGAGTGATCAGATGTCGATCGCGCAAACCTCTGTTGCTCTATCAAGTTCGATAGCTTCTGAAACCATGCTCTTGTACTCTGATTGAGGCCATAGATATTCTTGTGTAGCCTACAAACCTTCTGACACTCCCCCTCAGTAGCAAACCCAGGTGGTTGCTGCATATAGACCTCCTCCTGTAAATCACCATAGAGGAAGGCATTCTTCATATCTAGCTGGTAAAGAGGCCAATCTCATGTCACAGCAACAGAAAGAAGAATACGTAGAATAGAATGCCTGGCAACTGGAGAGAAAGTATCCTGATAGTCCACCCCATATGGCTGGGTGAACCCACGTGCCACAAGTTTCGCCTATAGCGATCTACACGGCCATCTGCATGGTGTTTCACAGTGAACACTCATTTGCATAGCACAACGGATGCGCCTACTGGAGCAGAAACAAGACTCCATGTACCATGTAACTGTAGCACGGCCATTTCCTCCTCCATAGATAACCTCCACTGACTATCCTGAAGAACCTCCTGATATGACCGTGGTATCTCCACGACAGATAATGCCAATGTGAATCTCCTGAAATTCTCTGACAGCCTGCTCAAGGATACCTGAGCTGCAACAGGATAAGTAGCACACTTACGTTTCGGCTTACGAAGAACAATCGACACATCAAGATCATATGGCACGTATGTAATCTGTGAGTTCCCCTCATGAGAGGGCACCTGCTCATCTTGTATGGAATCCTGATGTATAAGCAACTCAGTAGTGCCATCAATAGAAATAATGTGCTCATTACATACTCGGTAATGGAACGGTAGGAGGCAAAAACTGAGTTACAGTAGGAGGAGCCACAGGAGCAGGTGGAGGAGGTGGTGGTCATGGTGGAGGAGGAGGTTGTGGTGGTGGTGATGGTGGTGCTATGATAGTATGAGGAGGAGGCATGTAGATCTCAGCATCAGAGTCAGACGAAACAAGTCTGTTACCTGTAGGAGTAAAATACATGACAGACTCAAAGAAAGTGACATCATCACTGAAAAGTACTTCCGCCTAAGCGGATCAAAACAGCGGTACCCTTTATGGGTACGAGAGTAGCCGACAAAAACACACTTGACAGTCATGGGAGAGAGCTTGTCACGACCAGGAGATACATCATGAAAAAATGCGACCGAACCAAACACTCGAGTAAGGGAGAAAAGATCCTTCTCGGCAAACACAATCGAGACAGGAATCTTCTCTCCCAACACAGATGAGGACATACAGTTAACCAGATAGCATGCGGTGTCAGCATCCCCCAGTAAGCATGAGGAGCACGACTTTGTATCAACAAGGTTCAAGTCACATCAAGTGACGGTGTTTGCGTTCAGCAACACCGTTCTGCTGGGAAGTATAGGCACACAAGGTCCGATGAACAATGCCCAGAGATCTAAGGAATTCAGAAAGTTGTAAAGTGCAAAACTCTAGAACATTGTCAGAACGAAGATATTTGACTTTGGCAGAGAAAATGTTCATTATCTCATTAATAAAGTACTTGATCACATATTCAGGCTCAGACTTATTCTCCAATAAAAAGACCCAGGACGGTATAGAAAAATCATCGACAGCACAAGATAAAAACAGTGTCCCTGGTGATCAGGAACATGACAGAGACCCCAAATGTCTAAATGTAGGAGCTCAAATAACTGAGAGCTGCTCCGACTCTGGCGGAATGGAAAGGAGGAACGGTGATTCTTCTCAAGCTAGCATGCCTCATACTGAAAGGGGGATCTCCTAGAAATCTGAGGGAGGACATGACACAGCTTCTGCAGAGGAAGGTTGTCAAAACGAAGGTGCCACAGATATGGAGAGACATGTCCAATAGGTATAGTAGAAGCACCAGCATGAGGAGGTTGGACTAGTTTGTAGAGCCCCCATTGCTCACGGCCACATCCAATCATCCTGCCTGTGAGTATATCCTGAAACACAAGAGACGAAGGGTCAAAAATGACACGATAATGCAGAATCTGACTAATGGAAAGTAAAATTCATATGAAAGTCAGGAGCATATAAAACATTCTGAAGAGTGAAGACACATGGACGGCGTCAAGTACACCTCCCTATGTCCTGTAACGGGTAAGTGGTCGCCATTAGCATTGACAACCCATCTGCCAAGTGGTATAGTCCTGTAGAAACTCAGATGCGCTCTGTCCCCCACACAGGTGGTATGAAGCACCAGAGTCCATAATCCACTCTGTCATGTCTGCACCAGTACTACCAGTAAAAGCATAGGCAATACATGAGGAGCTCGAAGAGGCCCTGGCTGTGGCTGCGGTGTATGTAGTGGTGGTGCCATTAGTAGGAGTAATGATCTCTCGAATACGAGAGACAATATCATCCAAGAGAGGATTGATCTGGGAAGCTGGAGTCTCAGAAGACTCAATATGTTCTGCTACACGACCCGAAACAAGATATTCATGCTTCAGGTTGCATGTATCCTCTGTATGTCTTGGCCGACGACGGAAGGTGCAAGGGCTACGCAGACGTCCACCACCTCTACCACGAGGGGTGTGTCCTCTAGACGGCCCTCCTCGTCCAAGAGAAGCGGTCATAGCAGAAGAAGGCGGAGGAATGGCAGTAGAAGGCATAATAATCCGGCTGAGACGGCTATAGGCATCCTCCATGGGAGGTATGGTAGCCCCAATGAGAAGCTATGTGTGTGCTGCATCATATTCTTTATCAAGGCCTGCCATGAAAACCCCAACCATTGAGGAGTTTCTATAAGACTTATGTTGCTCTAGAGATGTCGTAGTAGGCATATAGCTATGAAGCTTCTCGAACATGCCACGAAGTGAAGAGTAGTACACGTGCGGAAGACGACTATTGGAGTATTTAATGTATGCGTCACATGTAAGGGAGATGGGTAAATGGATCTCTCCAGGATCCATTTACCCCATTCAACAGTTTAGTCCCACATCTACCAGTGGTGGGACTTGGAGGCACTATGGAGGCTATATATAGAGCCCTAGGCCTCCTGTATCAGATGAGAAAGTCAATAGACAAACACGACCCTTTGAGTCCTTCTCCCGTGGTTTCATCCCGCTCCTCACAGAGTAGGGTTCCACGTAAATCCTGCGTTCTTATTTTCTTTATCTTTTATCCATGTTTTGCTTCCGCTTCCTATTTTCTAACATGGTATCAGAGCGGGTTTGATTCTCGAGGAAATATCTTCATTATTGTTGGAGATTTATTTTTGATGATTTCTTGGAGATTTATTCCTTTTATCATTTATGATTCAAGGGTTTCTTTTTTGAAACCTAATTCCATGTTCAAGTTCTGAATTCATCCGCGGCTGTGATCTCCACGCCACAAGGCATAACCATGTCGTACAATTTGAAGAAAGCCACATGCATCATCCAGATCGAAGAGAAGTGCCACGCGGCGGCCTCCTTCTCTCTGGCATCGCTAGACGCGTCGTGAGCAACCACGCTAGGTGGTGAAGGCGCTCCAACCCATCCTCCAGACTTCCCATCGAGCTGCGGCGCAAACTCCGGACGGAGTTCTTTCCAGGCAGCGCGCACCCATGCCCTTCCTCGATCTCACGAGCCCAGGCGAGATCCCCCATGCTACAGGCGGTGCGCACCCATGCACTTGTGCTCGGCGCAGCCCCCTTTCTCCTTCTGGCACAGCACCTCCATCAGCGCTCCAGTCCTTGCGCGTGAGCTTCGCGTGATCACAGATCTCCAGGGCACAGAGCCCAAGCGGCTTCTCTTAAGGATTGCGGCGGCGCGCTACCGCCCCCTTTCGAGATCTCCAGGCGGCGCAGGCGCGCATCCCCTTCAGCCCTCCAGCCCGCGAACCCCCAGGCGGCAAACCTCCTCTCCCAGTCCCAGGCAGAGCCCCTCCAGTTACCGCCTTCTCCTGGTGGTATCCTCAGTGCAGAGCCCCATCCGCGCGCAACCCATCCAGCCCTCCTGGCGGCGATGCTCTTCATCGGACTCGGTCTCATTGCCCCACCAACCACCGCATCCCAGGCGGCGACCAGCAGAGCTCCAAACGGAACTCGTAACCTCCAGGCGGCAGCCCTCCATGCTTGTCTTCGCCGCGCAATGAAACAGAGAATCCCCCCCTTTGGGGGCGGCGGCGGCATTCGATCGAAGAGGTTCCCAACGGGGAACCCTGAGGTGGGGCCCATCCCCCTTTATTTAAAAAAAACTGGGGCTGCAATTGTAAAGCCCAAGTGGGCGTTGGTTTATTTTTTAAAAAAGGGGGGAGGATCGAGTTGCGGTTCGAACCCAAAATTGGGCCGAAAGCAAAAGAGAGAGAGAGAGAGAAAGAGAAAAAATTGCAAAAAAAACAGAGAAACGCCGAAAAAATTGGTTGAACGGCTTAAAATGCAAAAAAAAGAAAAAAAGAAAGATCCATAAAATAAAATACAAAAAAATTGAAACGGCCAAACGTTATCTATGTTTTGAGAAGCCGGAAAAAATTGTGATCAGCTTATTGGTTTCATTTTTTCCCCAATTTCTTTATCTTCTCCCAACATAGTCGATGCATATATTCCGACTAGTATGTGAGAAAGGGGGAGTACATGTAGAGTTCTCCGGCATCATTACTCTGACGATTCAGATTGTAGTTCCGATTCAGAGACAGATTTCATATTCCAGTCCAGATGCCCATTCAGATTCCAGACTCTATAGTTTTTTCAGATGAAGATTATCCACGCGCAAGATTCAGACTCGGCGTTCAAATTCCGAGTCGACAGGTGTGATGCGCAGTTGTTCAGACTCGACAGATTATCAGAGTGCAAGTTCGAGGCACTCCATGTTGAGGCTTATTTTGAGTTCTCCAGAGAGAGACTCATTTTCAGACACGCATGTGATTGCGGTCATTTTTCAGATGAGCACATGTATGCCATCAGTTCAGAGGTCCCCATCCTTTCTTGTTTTGTAGGCCAGAGTTTTCAAGTGAGCCATAGGGACTCCAGAGTAGAGGACCATTCCCTATGCCATGTTGGCAAGGGTTTTCATGTGGTATCATAGGGACACCAGAGCAGTGTACCATTCTCTGAGCCAGATGGGAGAGACTGATGAATCTCATATTCATCACTCTAAATCTCATTAATAAAGCTCAAATCCCTCAAAATCATCAGCATTTCATCATTAATTCTGCATAATTAGCATTAATGCATGTTTTAATAAAAATTGCATTTTAGCACACATTTATGTACAAAATAAGAAGCCAAAAATCCCAGCCAAAATTGATCTGTAAATAGCCTAACTTCCCTGATTTTTAACTAATTCATGCTGATTCCGAATGACCCAATACCACCTCCATTGTGTACATATCACTAACAAGAATAAATAAAAAATACAAAAAAATCACTAACCCAAATAAGTGGACCAAAAACCCAAACCCTAGTTTCAGGATTTCCGGACTAAAACCCTCATATCTTCCCCATCCAGTGTATGTTTTAGTCCTACTCACTTTTGAACTATTGTACACTCAATTACCTTTAAAACAAGATAAGGTTCAAATGAATCGGAGCTCGTATGTGAAAGTTGGGTTTTGGACCTCTTTTGTACCTTTTGTATTTTAGTTGTTTTTGACCTATTTTTTATGTACATAATTAACCTATTTTAGTTTATTTCTTTTTCATTTGTCTTCTTTGATAAAGTTTTATTAAAATTCGCAAAAATCCAAATCCAAACTGAGTACGAAATCAAAGAAACAAATTGAGTCCAAGTCTTCACTAACTGGCTATACAAAATTGGTCTTTTTCATATTTTATTTTATTTCTTCTTTTTCTTAATTAATAAAAATTCAAAAAAATTAGATTAATGTGTAAATATTTATCTTTGATTTTATCATATTTTTTCTGGATTTTTATTTGATTTAAAAATGACAAAAAAAGTTATAAACCCAAAAATGAGGGTATTCTATGTACATGGGATACCCCAAAAATATAACTTTGTGGAATTGATCGATTTTGATTTTGATGTCTTCATAAAAGTTGTAGATCTCATCGAGACGAGCAATTTTCGTGAAAAAGTATTTTTTATCCGATGTCGTTTACTATTTCTTTTCTATTTTTCTTTCTATTTATTTTTCGATTTTAGTGGTGCTGACACGTGGCAACTCCTGGAGCCGCCACGTGTCAACCATTTTTTTGTTGTGCGTGGCACGTGCGTGTACCTCCCGTGCACGTGCCACGCACGTGCCCTTCACTCCACCCTCCCCCAGCCGCCACGTGGCACGAAGAGGGTCGTCCGATCGCGGCCAATTGGACGGCCCCTGGATCATCTTATCCGCTCGCCTCTTTCCCAATCCATGCCTCCCATATTTCCCGATTCGGCCGCCGCCGCCCCGAAATCTCCGCCCGTCTCCGATCTTCGCCTTCCATCTCCGTCTTCGCCAAATCTCGCGTCGCCGCATCTCAATCAAATCTCCATCCCTTCGTCGAATCAATCTCCATCGATGCCAGTCACCGCACCTTCCTTCCCCAGCAAGACCATCGGGCTATAAAAGCTACACCGCCGCCCTTCGTTTCGAGCATCCGTCGCTATTCCTCCTGTCTAAGAACCCTCCGGTGGTGACAGCACGGAGGGTCTTCATTCGTTGGCGAGATCCGACCACTTTGGCCGCTGCAACTTGAGCTTCGAGCTCGTTGCTTTGCTCCGGCCGCTTTCCGCCGTAGAGCCAACGACAGTCGACTTCGCCGCCACGACAACCATCTCCAGAACGCCAACGACCGCTACTTCGCCCGCCGACATTAGCCTCCGATTGTCTTTAACCACGACAACGCCTACCTTCGTCTTCAACAACGCACTTCACTGAGCTCTTCGATTGCCCACGCCAAAGCTTCTCAGAGCTCCAGCTTCATCTTTGATTCTCCCAGTCGCCCATCGGAGCACCGCCTACGACATCAGCTCCGCCAACAACAGCCGGTCGTCCACCGAACCTCCGCCTCGCCAGGGGACTTCGCAACCGCCGTGCTTCATCGACCTAGCCGGCAGTCGAACCACCGCCACTAGCAAAGAACCGACCACCCTCCGCCGCTCCTCGCCGACCGCGCAGGCATCCCGAGACCCCCCGCGCACATGCGAGGCACGTGCGCCCGGGGGGGACGACGTCAGCCTCCAGGGGTCACGTGTTGTGCACGTGACCCGCTGGGAAATTTCCATGAGCCCCCCTGGTTCTCCTCCGAATTCCAGATTAGTCCAGCTCCCAAAGAGCACGTGCGCGGTGCGCCGCATGTGCGGCCTTGGAGATTTTGCACTTTTACCCCGCAGGTTATCGATAATTGCATTATCACCCTTCTTTGCATTCTGTTTTATTTATAATTATTTAAACATTGCAAATATACCCCTGTGTTCCACCTACTGTTCTTGACATCTACAATTCATTATTTTATTATTCAAAAATAGCATTTTGTTTCTCACTTAATTCTCTATATCTTGACATATTGTGGACATTTTTGTGATCATTGGTTAATTAATAATTATTTATTTTGTGGAAAATTGCATATTTTGCCCATCTTGTGCTATGAAATTTGTAATTAATTAACCGTTGCTCTAAAAATTCCCGAAAAATCATAGATTGTAGAATTAATTGCGGTTAACATTGTACCAAAAAAGAAGTGCATTTGCATGCATAGTTGGCCTTGTAAAAATCATTTTGCATATTTCAATGTTTGATTTTTAATAGGTATTAAAACTCACATTTTTAAGATTTATGATTTTTCTGAGATCCTTACCTAGTGATAGATCTTAGATAATTTTATCACTTCAAAATAATTAGGTTTAATATTTATTATAATTAAATATTGAAATTCACTTTGTTTGCATTTAAAAATTCATAAAAAAATTATCATGCTTCCAAAAAATCAAAAAAAATTACAGTGCATTCAGTTCATCATAATTTTTATCGTGACCAAGTTTCATTTTTTTCGGACATTGTTTGATCGATATTTATATTTTAATCCCTAAGATAGGCCAAACTTGCATTTTGCATCCTTAGTTGCATAAAAAATTTAAAAAAAAAAGACCGCCTCGAAAACCGCGCACGAACTTTGATAGACATAATTCTAGGTTGTTCCTTTGCCTCCTTGTGTTCGACATTGGGACTTACCCAAGTAAAATAAACATAAACCACGTGATTAAAAATTGACTAAATAATTGTGGTTATTTTCTTGACTGATTCTGATTGCCGCCTACAACGAAACAAAAAATATTTATTTTTAAGCGCATGAAAATACACGACATATATTTTTAAAAAGTGCGATTTCGGACTCATCAAATGGCGTCGTTTCCGGAGAGGCAAACGGCTTAGTTTTTGTCTTAAAAATTTTTGTTCGGTTTTCCGCATTCGGGTATTCTGATCCACGAATTTTTCAATGTAAATTCCATTTTTCCTGCATTTATTTTCAACATTTAATTTTCTCATTTTATTTTTGATTTATTTTTTTAGTCACTCTCTTACATTCTCTCTCTTATTTTTCTTGTGAGGTACCTG
This sequence comes from Ottelia alismoides, assembly GCA_037367405.1. Taxonomy (NCBI): domain Eukaryota; kingdom Viridiplantae; phylum Streptophyta; class Magnoliopsida; order Alismatales; family Hydrocharitaceae; genus Ottelia; species Ottelia alismoides. The sequence goes on from JAZKJV010009024.1 coordinate 303,968, forward strand.
GCGTACGTGGAGCGGTTTTTGGAAACCGAAACATCTTCACCGACTTTCGAAAAAGTCGCAATTAATTTAAGATCGAGTCGAGTCGTGAGAGAGCGTAGAGTCTAGGATTTTATTTTCTGCAATTTTAAATTCTTCATCGACTTCCGTTTGGACTCTCGCGTGTGTAAAAAGACCTTGAACTTTTTCCGTGGTGTGTCGTGGCCTGTTTCACTCTCCAGTGAGGGTGGGGCCCGACTTGAGTGGCGATTAGGACAGACATGCACATACGGCTCTTAGAGCGTTTAAATTTTTAATTGTACTCGTAGGACCTAGGGCCACACTTCACTTTAATTGAGACGCACATTAGATCGTTTAATTTAGCCAAATTCAACTCAATTCTTCCCCGCTAATAGAACTTTCTGCTAGGCGCGGTTTTTCATCGGCTTGCATTCATTTAAATTAATTTTTCAATTTTTGTATAGCATCCCAAATGGAGATTGCGAGTATTCACTGTAAGTCTTCTAACTGAGCATACATCATTGTTTTCACGTGCATCGTCTTTTCCCGAATTTCTCTCTCTTGTTTTGTCACATAATTTTAAAAGGAAATTGGGACTGGACGGTAGATGTGTATTTGTGCTCACTTAATTCTTCAATGATCGCTAAATTAAAATTGGAACTGCTAAATATAGTCGATCTTAAATAACTCATAAAATCAAGAATTTTTGCGGGAAAGCAACCTTGACCTTGGATTCTTTTATTTTTTTCTGAGTGAACGAGAGACGACACTTAAGGCTAGAGTCCAAACCCGGATTTTCATATTAACTACTGATTCTACAAAAAACGATTAGCTACTTCTCAGTGAGGATCTACGGGTAGCCGGTAAACGGTCTGGATTTCCTTAGCAGAGTGGGTGGTTTAGAGGACACTGCGTAAGGCTCCGTCCTCAAGTAACGGGTAGCCGTTGTACGGTCCGTACTTACTCCCATACTGGCTGAAAGTAGGTGCAACTAGTCGTAAGAATTCGGACCAGTCATTAGGAAAATTTTCGGCACCTAACAGCTCGCTAAATTCTTTCCAAGATTGTTTTATCACCAATTAAAATTGAAAAGATAATAGCTAAACTCTTACGGCTTCATTGTGTGAGTTGGTGAACCCAGGGTTTGATTTGTGTTTGCATTGGTGTGCGTGAACAGATTTCAAAGATTAAAAGCCACACATTTGATAAAAATTCTCTTGACTATCCCGTGCACTCGCACCGAGATCAACCATGACGATTCGTCATCATCAACCTCCTTTGACAAATACAAGACAATGGTACGAGTACCCATCAAATCTATATTATAAAAATGAATTTGTCTCGCTTAGGCCCAAATCAACTGAACCACCTTTTTTCAACAATCCTCCAACATTTGCGAGAAACTTTCACCCGCGAATGAATTCGGTCCCCTCATTTAATTCTTACTCGAACCATTCAACCACACATGACCAATTTCTCTCATGGACTGAACCGTTTTATTCTCGGTTTCTCACTGAAACGAATGAACCATTTCAAGATTAAATTACTTTTGAATCTCATAACTGGCCGAGAAATGAAATCCATATGGAGACCCGCACGTAATGATTATCAGCTTTGGATTGACCGCAACGATCAAATCCCTATTGACCAACATGAATATCACTTATTTGATCAGCCTATACATATAGAGGACCAAACAAATGATATCGACACATATGCACCCTGTATGACTCCATTATTTGAGGATACAATCAATCATGACCATGGAAGTAGACTCTACTCAAACCAGGATTACATACCCGAGTCACGGCATGTTGAATATGAGATCTACACATTCCCGCAAAAACTTTCCACTAAGCAGCCTCCTTCCATAATTTTTGAGGAGAAATTTTCAGAAAATAATGATCATATATCGGATATTCCAAAAAACTCTCCTCTCAGCACATACAGGAAAATGGAAGGTGCAATTATTGAATCTCAAATGCAAAAACACACACCGATTGCTCCCATGATTGATCATAAGCAGAATTGTGAGGATGATATTTCAAGGATAAATAATATATTCGAATTAATGGATGATAGATTTCAAAAATTTGTCGAGCGACTAATTTCACTCTGTGGAAGCTCGGACATAAAAATGAATGAGAAAAAAAATTGGATCTCATATTGAAAATTTTAAGGATATTCCAAAACCTAAGGACGATTCTGACAGCAGCACTTCTGCATACTACTCCCCTCGGAATGACTATGCCTTTGACTCTTACTAGGAACATCAAAGCCCCTTCTCATCTATGGAAGACACCACATCACCACACCACACAGAAAATACCAAAAAATTGGAATATTCAAAAATACCCAAAAAATTAAAAATCCAGAAAATTACATAAAAATTGAAACTGAAGAAGATCTGAAGAATTTGGATCCTACTTTACAGGAAGCACTGGAGAAAAGATTGATTTCTGAACTTCCCTTTATACAGGCCATTGAACACTTCCCCGACCTTAAAGGATTTGTAATAGACAAATTGATGATGAAAAAATCGGGCAGGATAAGAACAAAGACTGAAAGACATATCTTGTCAATGGCCTCCTCCTTGGTGTTGAGGAGAAAAACCAAGAGCCGCATAGTGAAGCGATTGCCCAGATTTGACTGTGTAATCAAGGACACAATTTTCACCCATGCTCGAATTGATGACGATTCACCATCAATATCCTCCCGACCTCTGTATTTCACGAACTCAAACTCCGATCGATCAGAAAGATACGAGAGATTATTCAATTGGCTGACCGATCGATAAAGCGACTGAGAGAAAACATTTCTGTCATCATGACATTCCAAGGTGCCCCGCTCAAAGTAAACTTCACGATCATTGATATTGAGCATCAAGAAGAATTCACCCAGTCTCCGATTATTCTCGGAAAGCCATTTTTAGCATTGACGAAGGCAATTATTGAGTGTGAGACTCGGGAAATCAATTTTACAGTATTGGAAGCAACGTATGAGAAGCAACGTCCTCGACACTCCAGCTCGTTCGTCCGCCTCACCTGCACAATATGAGAAGCAACGTCCTCGACAGCAGCAGTTGTGTGCATTGGGTTGATATTGTCCGTAGTATCCTGTATGTGAGTTGAGTTTCTTTCTGTTTGTCCAAGTTGAGCATTGCATGCTCCAGCTTGAGGGGGAGTGTTGGAGTATTTGATGTATACGTCACATGTAAGGGAGATGGGTAAATGGATCTCTCCAGGATCCATTTAGCCCATCCAACAGTTTAGTCCCACATCTACCAGTGGCTGGACTTGGAGGCTCTGTTGAGGCTATATATAGAGCCCCATGCCTCCTGTATCAGATGAAAAAGTCAATAGACAAATACGACCCTTTGAGGCCTTCTCCCGTGGTTTCATCCCGCTCCTCATGGAGTAGGGTTCCACGTAAATCCCGCGTTCTTATTTTCTTTATCTTTTATCCATGTTTTGCTTCTGCTTCCTATTTTCTAACAATGACCATTTTGCTTGGCATTGTAGATATCAAACTGTAGCTGAAGAATCTTGGTCTCATTCTTCGCATGAGCATACGTGGAAGCCAAAGTGTCCCACATTGTCGTGGCGGTGGGCTGGTTCAGGATATCATTGTCTATCTCTATGGTGAAGGTCCCACATAGCCAAACACACACATACACGTCATCTTGCTTCCAAGAAGTATTTGCCCCAGTCTTATCTGTTGGCTCTGGATCTGTCAAGATGTGCTCCTTATTGTTGTACTGCATGAGGGTGAGAAACTGCATGGACCACAACTCATAGTTGGCCCCATCATCTTAGCAATGGGAGTCGGGACCCTTGAAGGCTCCGGACGAGAAAATATCAACCTTGTCCTCTGACATGATGATAAGACAGCCAAAGACGGAACACAACTGGGGATTAGACCGATGTAAACAAGTCTACACGATCATTTAGAGGATTGGTTGCACGTGTAGACTCATACAACGCTCCTCATCAATCTTCGCGCTTGCTAGGGCCGGAAAACACAATTTATGTGGTTGAAATTACATCCTCCGGTCAAAATCAGAATATACGTCGAACCTCAGAGGTTCTTGATGGCACGCGAGAGGGTCGGGAATGCTGAGGAGGGTCTGGGATGCAGTCGGCGTTGGCTTGGGAGGGCTTGGTAAGGCATGGCGGCAACCAGGCTACGGTCTGATCGACCTGATCGGCGTGCAATTCGATCTGCCTGGGCTGGCGATGCCTAGGCTATGGCCTGGGCGACGCCGTGGAGGACTGGAGGAGCCCTGCGGCAGCCTTGGTTACCGCCGAAGAGGAGGGCTTGAGGAGCCCTATGGTAGCCCGGGTTGGTGATGCCTAGGTTATGGCATGGATTATCATCGAAGAAGAGGGTTGGAGCCCTGCGTCGAGATGCTGGGCAACATCTTTGGCGACGCGAAGAGAAGGTGCAGTGCAGAGAGGAGGGGCGACGTGGAGAGGAGGGGCGACGTGGAGAGGAGGGGCGACGCGAAGAGGAGGGGGCGGCGGGTAGGGAAGGGTTAGGGTGGGGATATGGGAACTCCGGTCTAGGACTGTCGCTCCGATACCATGTTTGAGGAAAAGAAATCAATTAATTAAATGAGAGGTCCTAGGGTTCTCTTATATAGGAGAGGAACCTATTGGGCAAATTACAAGAAGAAGATAAAAGAAATAAAAAATGAGTAAAATAATAATAATGATAAATAATATCTCAACATGATCTAATAAACTTCTTTGTATCCAAGACATCGTTCATCAAACATTGTATCCATATACTTCCTAACAAAACGGGGTAGCGGAAAGGAAATTCAGACATCTACTCAATATTGTCCGCTCCCTCCTCACCCAGATGAAAGTTCCTAAAACATATTGGGGGAATGCAGTCCTTACTATCGTCCATCTTATCAATAGAGTTCCTAAAACATATTGGGGGAATGCAGTCCGCTCTCCCTGTTATACTCAACTGAGTCACCATTTCCTCTGCCACTGAGACTCTTTGGATGTGTAGCCTTTGTTCATAATTTTCACATTGTAGACAAACTATCTCCTCGTGTAATCAAATGTGTTTTCATGTGTTACTCTCGCACTCAAAAAGGTTACAGGTGTTATGTCCCTACTGGGCATCGCTATTATATCTCTGCAGATGTAAATTTTTTTTAGCAGACCAGCTTCTTCACTCAATCCGTAACAAACATTCCTCTAGATCTCCCACCTCCATCCATTGTCTATAAGCGCAAGCAAATGTCTCCACCACCAGATGTTTCTTTACCTATGTCTTAGCAGGATGATATGCCTTCTTCAAGTGCCCCATCCATTGTTGTCCTGGATGATCCGCAGGAGCTTCCCATTGCTCAATGTAGAACTAAAAGGTAATGTACTTTTCATCCCATGTCTCATTTCACTTCTCATGTTATTTTATCATCCACTGACAGAATATATGCAGATGCTCTCATGACTATTTCCATTCCAAGAAACCACCATAGTGCTTTGCAGGATTCAGGATGGCGACAGACCATGAATGAGGAGATAGATGCTCTTACTTCCAGAGGGACATGGGATCTGGTACAATGTCCCAAGGGGGACTAGACCTGTGGCATGCAAATGGATCTTCACAACCAAGAGGGGTTCATTGATAGATTGAAAGCTCGTCTTGTAGCCAAAGGATTTATACAAACATATGGGGTGGATTACTTCGAGACATTTTCACCGGTTGCACGAATGGGCTCTATAAAGACTATTCTTTCAGTGGCAGCTAACAAGGTCTGGCCTATCTTTCAGCTAGATGTGAAAAATGCATTCCTATATGGAGATCTCGATGAGGAGGTGTACATGATGCAGCCTCCGGGTTACGAACTCAAGGGGGATTATGTATGTCGACTTTGCAAGGTAGTATATGGTCTGAAGCAGAGCCTAAGGATGTGGTTCGACAGAATTACTGCAGAAATCAACACTCTTGGCTTTCAAAGAATAACCTCTGACTAATGTGTGTTTGTCAGAAGATGAACAACTGTTATTATTATACTTGTTTATGTGGATGATATGGTTGTCACAGGTGATGATGATAAAGTGGTACTAGAGACCAAGGCCTTTCTCTAGAAGGTGTTCGTCACCAAGGACCTTGGTCCACTACGCTATTTCTTGGGCATAGAAGTACTACGCACTACATAGTGACTTCATCTCTTACAAAGGAAATAATGTTTGGGCATCTTTATTTAAGTTGGATTACTTGGATGCAAGCCTTATGGTATTCCTGCAGATCCAAAGAAACACTCCACATCCTCTGATCCTGTCTTCGAAGATGTTACTCGATACAGAAGTTTGGTTGGCAAACTTCTTTACCTCACTGTCACTGGACCAAATATTTCTTATGCAGTGAGTAACATGGAGCAACCTTGTTACAGTCTCTGGTAGGATGCCCTCCAAATTCTATGATACTTGAAGGAATCACCAGGGCGTGGTCTCTTTTATGGGGCAAACGGCTACACCGATGTTCTCTCCTATGCTAATGTTGATTATGCAAGTTCATCAAAGGATCGTCGCTCCACCACAAGATATGATATGATGGTTGGAGGAAACCTTATTACTTGAAAAAGCAAGAAACAGATTGGTGTATCCAGATCCAGTGCAGAAGCAAAGTACAGGACGATGGCTCAATCAGGCTACCTGCGAGATCACGTGGATATTGACTTTTCTACAAGAATTCGGCATTGTTGTCGCCACTCCTATTCCACTATATCGCGGCAACAAATCTGCTACATACATTGCCATGAATCCCGTGTTCCATGAGCGAACCAAGCATATAGAGATTGATTGCCATTTTGTTCGTGATGTCGTCCGAATTGGAGAGCTTACTACTCCTCACATCACCACAGATCTTCAGCTTGCAGATGTATTCACGAATGCCTTAACCAAGAAGCATCTCTCTTGGATAGTTTTCAAGTGGGCGTGACAGATAGATATGCTCCAACTTGAGGGGCAGTGTTAGTAATGTATTAGGGGTACTTGTGTATTTTTCCTAGTTTTGAGCTCTCTAGAGATTTTGTCATATATAAGGACCCCTAGACCTCCTAAATAAGACATGCAATTTCATTCTCTCTCGTTTTTCACAATAACAATTTTCTACATTTTTTGTGGAAAGGAAAATCGGTGATGCGTCGAGAAAATGCCCCCTAAAAAATCTTTATATTCACATATTAAAGCCTAAAACTACAAGAACTTGGAGTTTTGAAGTATCTTGGCATGCTCTATTACATTCTCAACATAAAATCTCTGATAGATCACACCGTTCCTGGCTAGTCACATGGCCCATATCACGATCGCCGCCCAAACTCAGCACAACCCAGAACCATCCTTATGTTGATCCAAGAAAGACCAGAACATGTCTGCTCAATATGTTAATAGGTATGCTTCCTCCCAAACCTATCCAGACAGATTACAAGAACATGCGACATCTTCATCCACCTAATACTGTTTGCAGGACCTATCGGCCCCTTGGAAGAATTTGGCTCTACTAGAGCCCATTAACACATGATCTCGTTTTAATAGCCAAAGGAAAATATTGTCACATAGTAAAATCCTCCATCTCCATAGGAGCTTGTAATCCAAGGAAGCAATATCATGATCAAAAACCAAGATCTTATACAAGGCCGTGCATGCCAAATGAACAGATAAGCAGTAGTCCATCCAAGTCCAATGACCCAAACCATGTATGTAACTCATCATCTTCGACAGAACCTCTGAAAAAATCAGAAACTCGACCACCCATTGGTCTGATAGCTCTGAACAAAATAACAAGCACCAACCACTCCCATCCCATGCCTCTCTGACCGAGATCCCATTTTTTGTGCCAGTGCAAAAAGTACAGGAATCGATTGCAAAATACACATGCACAGTCCAATCATCAATCCAAAAGTGAAGTCTCTCCCATCACCTAGCATTAGCTTGAAAAAACATGACAGAGAACGTAAAATCAAAACAACCTCTCTCTAAAAATTCGATAGGGAAGCACTGAACCCTCCTGCCAAGGAAGATCTGATGAGACTCCATAAATGGCAAGAAGAAGCTTACCACCAAATCAAAACAATCACTCAAGATTCACGAGACCCATTTTGTCAACGTCTAATTCATATTTTCAAGGCTTCTCATTCCAAGCTCACATCCTCCCTTAACAGCATCATCGTCCTCCAATTGACCAAAAGTATACCACAGGTGCCATTGGTCCCCGCCCAAAAGAATATGCACATCAAGCTCCCCAACCAGCCTCCAATCCCCACAAGAAGCAACCGAGTAGATAAGAAGAACATCGACACCGCAAATAAGACCCCTTATAAAGAATAAGATCTCCCTCACTCAGCATGCAAGATGCACACCACCCATCAAGCTTCCATTCTCTCAATCACTAGCATGCAATCACTCTATTTCAAATGTCCTCCCACCAAGGGCAGAACCAGATGACTGATAGAAAGTGAAACTCTCTAAGTTCCGAGTATCGCAACGCAAGATTCAATCTATGCCTCCTACATCCTAAAAGATGCATGTCATGATGAAGTTGACGTATCTTGCTCTCATTCTTGGCATGAGAATATGCAAGCCTGAGATGCCTCCCATATCGTTTATTGTAGGGTGACTTAGAAGATCATTAACAATTTCTAATGAAAGCGAGCATGTCAACCATACTGTTGCACATGCATTTTCTGGCTTCCACGTTTTGTTTGCTCCGATTTCTTAGCCAATTCGAGTTATGTGAGCATGTATTTTTTATTGACACTTACCATCGTGCTCATGATTGCATGGCATATAAAATGCTCCATCCATCTTGACAATATGGATCATCGCATTCATGGATCAAAATGGTGGAATGGCATATTCCTTATGATTCTCCATTACAAAAGAAATCGAACCAAGATAGAGAAAAATACTAAGTTGAGAAAGAAATATGTACCCTTGACTTAGATCACCAAGGAGTTCACGGGTGCAAGGTAACCCACAACCACCACTAGTGCTGTTATTACCAGCAATCGACCTAGATCAAGCGAGACTAGTTGTTGGTGTCATCGTGGGTATTTAACAGCTGCTTCTGAGAGGTTGCTACCAACCGTGCCACCCAGTCGATGGCATAGATTCAGATGACATGACATAACGATGGCATGCCATTTCCCCTGCTTTTTCGGAATTATATAGGTGGAGTGCGCCCATTCCTAAATGTCAATGACATATCTAGCAATATGTCAGTTAATTCGATGATAAAGGCAAAATTAAGGGCTTTCTTCTTAAATATTATAAAATATTGACCAATATCGGTGTGAGATGCATGTCTCTATTACTGCATGCATAATATTTGGAGATATCAATAGCTGTTGCAACTTTAAAAGGAGGGTTTTCTGCTATTGATATTGGTTTTTCCTTGTTTGGGTTACTTTTGTCTTCAATGAATATTAGATTTTTTTCTTACTTTCATTATGTAAATTTTTACTTATATTACTATCATTTCTTACTTTGTACCCACTTAAATGGTCTGGTGGTAGTGCAGTGTGCCTACCACCCAAAAGACCAGGGTTCAAATCCCCCTTGTGGGGGTTGCGTTAGATAGTTGACAACTGGCGTAAAAATAGTCGAATCTTTCAACATGGATTTGAGCAAGAATCCATGTAGCTGACCCTACTTGTAGTGGGAGAAGGCTTCACCATTTTTACTACCATTTCTTGTTAGGCAATGTAGTAGCATGTATGTTTAAAATATGAAAATTTATATAGTGTGTTAATATAATAACCTTCTAAAGGTACATGATTTTACATATCAAATGTCCTTAAACCTCAAATGTAAGATGATAGTAGAATTACAATATTTATACATTTAAAAACTAATATAAGTTTAATATTTTTGAAACTAATTGATTTTAATCAATTTGACATGATTCCAAAATTTCATCGACATGTCAACAACAAGCCTTTTTGACATTGATGAAACGTCGTTGATATCGACACTTAAAACATTGGTTGATGTCAACGATGATTCTCCATCTGCTGGGAAGAGGTCACGACAATGCTCATCCACTAAGAAAGGTTGTGGTGTCGCTTGTTTATGGAAGGCTGAAGGAAGAGGAGAAGGGGCAATGGTAGGGATGAGCATTGGGTAGGGTCGGCCCGACCCAACCCGATGCCCGGCCCAATAAAGCCCGGCCCTGGCCCGAGCCCGAGCAATAGTCGGGCGGGCTTGGGCTTAATTTTCTGCCCAATTCTCTTATCGTGCCGGGCTTGGGCAACGATGGGCCCGAGCTCGAAGCCCATGGGCCGGCCCGAATCTAGGCCCGTCGGAGACCCGACTCGATAAATATATGTGGTGTATTACCCTCCGGAACAAAGTAGCTGGAAGGGACCCCTTCTATTTATTTAATGTTGATGATCAACAAACATTTTTTAAGGGTTTGAAAAAGAAGGTAGGACATATGGACACAATTATTGGCTCTACCAGAACGTATGCACTCAAAGGTTGAAATAACTAACTATGGTGGAGATGTTATCAGTCTATATGATTTCCCTTATAAATGCCTCACTGAGGTCTGAATGCGGAATCATATCCAGAACTCTTGACCAACTCTGTGCAGAACGGTTTGGTGGTTTCCTACTGGAAGGATTTGATAGACATGGCAAAGGATTTGAACTAATAAAGAGGTAGAGGGCATGGCTAATTTGATGAGCGTGCCTTGGTAAGCCAGTATAGAGTGTTAGGAAGGTATCTTTTGTGGGCTCTATACCACTGAGAATGATGCAAAAAACGGGATTTCATGCCTTGATTTTTTTTAAAGAGAAAACGGGGGAACACCAATGCATATTGACAGAATTGTCCTGCCTACAAAAGATCCAAAACTAAAATATAGCCTTGACTCTGTATATTTGTTATGTGTATTGGAGTTTGGATTATTGGAATAGGAATAGCTTCAAATAGTATAAGCATGGAAGAAGAAGAATTTTTTTCCTTGGACCTCTCTATATTTCAAAGACATGAAGTTCACAAGTACTAATTGGTTCTTAATCGGGCCGGCCCGACCCAGGCCTGGCCCAAGTATCATCGGGTTGGGCCCGGGCTTGGGCTGGGTTTTCCAAATCTATTCGGGCCTAGGCCCAGCCCGCGAGCCCGCTACGTTAAATGGGCTCGGGTTAGGCTGAGGTGGGCCCGGCCCGACCCGGCCCGATGCTCATCTCTAGGCAATGGTGACATGAAAAGAGAGAGGAGAGACCTCGAGAGTCCAGACGAGCCTTAAGGCTACACTGGCTCTAATACCAAACAGAAAGAGAGAAAAGAATGCTTTTTATATTATGAATAGATACCATGCATTCCTTATATATGGAGAAACTAGGGTCAGGGTTACATAGGAGACACCTCAAAATAGATAAAAGATAAAGAAACCCGTGAGGAGTTACAGCAAATATCTCAATATCGATGCTTTATCATCAATATCAACCTTATTGCTTGATTTTTAATCTGCCAACCCTTCTCTATCTTACTACCACCCTCCAACTACGCCTCATTGCCTCCAATAACCTCCCTTCACCTTATTGCACGCTATCGTATATGCCTTGGTGACCCATTGCATCCATCACAACATTACTCCATCATCCTCCCCGCGTGAAGATGCGTCTTTACCTGAATGCTTGCCACCTCCCTTAAGCTTCATCATCTCCAAGGGGTCGTTCACCGTCGAGTCTCTTGCCATATCTTCCTTGAAAACCTAGGAACTTTCGATCACCACATCAAACCCTCACTCAATGCCTTGATCTCGCTTCTTGAGCCAAAGCAACGATCATTGCGATGAGCTCATGAGCATGTGATCATGAAGCCCTCATGTCACATCTTCCTCGCTACGAGCCCTAAAACCGTGCCATGATGTGAGCCCACCATGAACCCACAAGCCCTCATGCTTGAAGTCCTTAAGCCATCAACCTTCGCCTCACCGTAAGCCCTCAACCTCCCAACCCTTGTTGCAAACCCTCAACCTTTGCCTCAATAATATATTAGGGAAATTCTAAAAATGGGAAGCATGTGGATATATATATCGATGAGCTGAGGAAACAAGATTTCATTGAATTTCATTGAATTTTAAGGCTTTGTGTTCTATCTTCACGAGATTCTAGAACCATGCTCTCAAACGTTGCTTCATATAATACATGGTCTTGTGTAATTTTTTTTTTTTTGACACTCAAAGGAGGGGGATACACTCATAGGTGTTCGCCCCAATTTATTAAGAATGAAGGTGGAAATATACTTACAGCGGGGGGTACAACAAAGGTCAAGGCTGATGGTAAAAGAGCTACCATCCGCCTCCCAAAAAGAAGAGCGTTACATGGATAACCAGTCCGTACAGAGATTATTTGCAGCGATACAAATGTTTTCCTTATAGAAGCGCTGCCCCGCAAAAATCAAGTTGTTTCTTCCCAGCCAAATGCTCCAAATACGCGCAATGGGGACAATTCTTTCCGATCTAGGGCGAATCGAGGCAGCAGCAAGGCTCTCCCAAAAGTCAAGCATGGAGGACCGATTCACCCACTCCACGCCATCCCAGATGGCCTGCACGAAGGGACAATGCAAGAAGAGGTGACCGGAGGTTTCAATGTCGAGGCCGCACAAACCACAGAAAGAAGAGATATTCTGGAAAATGGAGGCGCAGCGGTCGCGCGTAAGCAATCTTCCGCGTCTGAGAATCCAAAGGAAAACGCCAATCCTCTCCGGAATCTTGAGGTCCCAAATGAGCTTGCAGTGGCGAATAAGAGCTGCACCCGCATTCACTACTGGGGGGAGAACAGAGAGATAAGCCTTACGAGAGGAGAAAGTCCCGTCCAACCAAACAAAATGATCACGGCCCGAAGAAGGCGTGGAGACGTCCGCAAGTAGAGTCATCAAATCAGTGAATTCAGTGAGCCGCTGGTCGGAAAGCGTGCCCAATAAAATAGGGCACCAGACTCCATCGGCCCAGCAAGAGGCCACCGATGCGAGTTTATCCCCGGCCATCGCATAAAGTCGAGGAAAAAGATTCATGAAAATGCCCTTCCCGGACCAATCCACAGTCCAGAAGCGAAAGGATCTCCCATCGCCGATAGCCGGAGCAACCAGCGCGCGGTTAGAGTTGAAGACAAAAAAGACATCATGCCAGAAAAAATTGGAGAGGCCCTGGGAGTGGCCGCCAAAAACGGAAGCAAAGGCATGACCAGATGCAACGCGGAGGCACCGCAGCAAGAAACTCTCGTCTCGGCCAAGAAGACTCATCGCCCACTTGAGGAGCCAAGCATCACGAACCACCTCCAAACGCCTAACGCCAAGACCTCCCTCACATTTCGGCCGAGAGATGTCGTCCCACCCAACTAAGTGCATGCCTCCTCTGTCAGAACCATTCTTGCCCCAAAGAAAACGCCTCATAGATTTCTCCAAGCGAAGCCGGATTCCTTTGGGCAATCCGCGAGCCGAGAAGAAATAGATGGGGATAGCCGAGAGAACCGATTTGATAAGCACTAGACGACCGCCTTTGGAGAGCATTGACGCACGCCAACCAGCCAATCTGGCTTCCACCTTCTCAATCACCCTCTGATAGTCCCGCAAGCGCGGCCGGCCGAGAGAGAGCGGCAAACCCAGGTACTCAAGCGGAAGCTCCCCGAGGGAAGCCCCCAATAGAGAGGAGCAATCCCCGGCCTCAGGAGCCGAAAAGCCAAAAGGCACCACTTTTGATTTGGCGCCATTGATGTGGAGTCCCGAGATCTCGCAAAAGAGGTTAATCGTAGTGGCCATCCCCAAAACCTGAGATCGGCCTCCCTCGATAAAACAAAGGGTGTCATCCGCGAATTGAATGAGAGGGATATGAAGGTTATCCAAAAAACAACCGCGAGTAAAACCTGCATCTGCCACTCCCTGGATCATGCGAGGCATAACATTTAAATTCATGTGCATGAAGGCATTCTTCCCATCAAGCGGAAATAAGGATCATTCCTTGCTTAAAACAATAGCTAGGAGAATTTTTACTAAGGCAAGTCTAGCCACCATAGAGAAGGTGTTTAGTAGTCAACATAATAGGTCTGAGAAGACCCCTCTATAGGGATGCAACTGAATATGAATGTATATGTATCCGTATGTCATTATATGTTTTTATGTGTGCGGAAAGAAATGAATGACATGTTTACTTAGATGCCAGAGCTCCTTTATATAGAGGAGAAATCCTAACGGGAAACATCAAAAAAGGGAAATACATTGAAAAGGAAATAACATGCGAAAGAATAACATAAATGATATTCCCTATAACACTCTCTCTTAAGCTGAAGCATAGAAGTATATCATGCTCAGCTTGGATGAACATTTCTGGAATGACACTCGGGCTAGAACCTTGGTGAATATATCGATTGAATCTTCCGCTAAGCTGACATGAGATGTAAAGATGAACCCCTTTTGCATCATGTCTCTGGTATAGTGGCAATCTACCTCGATGTATTTGGTTCTCTCGTGGAATGTTGGATTGTTAGTAATAAATAATGATGTGTAATTGTCACATAGAAGCAGCATAGGAAGAGGTGCGTCGAAGGCTATTTCAGTAAAAACAGACCTAATCCAGATCATATCAGAGCTTGTGTCATGGCTCGGTATTCAGTTTCATCACCTGATCTAGAAACAACAGTATGTTTCTTGCTTTTCCATGAGATCATTGAGCTTCCAATAAACATTGTGAACCATGATTTTGACTTCATCTCTTTAAGACATCTTGTATAATCAACATCTATAAACTTAGAATCATGTAGTTTGCATCCGTATGTGCATGACATGGTTGCTCGATAAACTAGTTGGTTTTACTTAGCAAAGGAAATGGTTGGTCTGGTGATGGTCACATATAAGAGCTTCCCAACGAGCTCTTTGTATATCCTTTTATCTACCTCATCGATGTCATCGTCATAGAGTTTATTATTAGTACATAATAGTAGTAGCAAGTATGCAATCTACCACCCAAATCTCCATAAAGAGATTAGTAACATACTTTCTCTGAGTCCTCTTTGGTTTCTGGCAAATTCAAGCCCACATAAATATTATGGTTCTTGTGACAAACTGTTTTTCAAGGAACGCCTTCGCCTTACTAATCCTCTGCTAGATCATTTCCTGTAATAATGATGTCATCAACATACACTAAGATAACAACAATACCTTATGGTGTCTTGTGTACAAAGACTGAGTGATTTGCATCTGATCTTTTGAAGCTATATTGCTTTATCAAGTTTGAAAGTTTCTGGAACGAATCTCTCATTCTTTACTTAAGATCGTAAATAGCCTTATGAAGCCTGCATATCTTATGTCACTCCCCCTCAACAACGAACGCAGGTGGTTGATGCATATAGACTTCTTCATACAGGTCTCCATATAGAAAGGCTTTCTTGACATCAAGTTGCGAGAGCATCTAATCTCTTACCATTACAATAGAAAGAAGGGTCTGAAAGGGTGGAGTGGCAGGCCACATGAGAGAAATTGTCCCGATAGTCCACCCCATTTGTTTAAGAGAACACATGTACCACAAGTCTGGCCTTATAGGGAATCAAGCCATATGTTATATGCTTCACTGTAAAGACCCATTTGTAGCCTACATTAAAGGATTTTGCTTAGGCAATAACCAATCTCCATATACCTCTGCAACCATTTTTTCTTCCATAGCACGTCATTGACCGAAATGCAATACCTCCTGATATGTGTGTGGGAATGTAAGAACTAATGATCCAACCACAAACTTTCGAACATTCTCTGGTAGATGCTCAGTGAAACAAGTCCTAAAAGAGGGTACATAACCATGTTATTAAAGGATGCACCTACAGGCGCTCGAGGCGTACACCATAAGGCAAGGTGCCTTATTTTAGCCCACGACACGAGCTTCATGCTCCTTTGGCGAGGCCGCACCTCGATCTGTCGAGGGGATTGAGGCATGATGCATTTTGGGGACTTTAAAGCATTTTATTAAGGATTGTAATTGTTTTATTGATAGTTTCATATGCTTATAAAGGTCTACTAGTTTAGGATATAGTTATACAAGAGAATGCTTAAATTTGGTATCTTTCGTGCCCGTATTTACTATTAAACATGTCATTGTGCCGCTTGCGCAATGTACAAAAGTCTCAACGGGAGGAGAATGGGGTGGAGATGGCATCGCGCCGCCTGCACGATGCGACTAGGAGGGTTGTTGGGCCGCCTGAGGGTCATGGCCTCAAATTTCAGCGAAATTCGGTCGAATATCGATATCCTGTCGAAACTGAAATTCAACCGAAATGACCGAAATATGAGGGGCTAGTACAAAAAATGACCGAAATGACCAAAATTTCGGTCGAATTTCGACCAAAATTCCACGAAATTTTTTTTCGGCCAGTCACCGAAATGATGACCGAAACCGATATTTAGGGCCTTGCTGAGGGTGTCGCATGGAAATGGGCATGCCACTTAGGAGTTGCGCACGATGCACCTTAGATTAGAGTAAAGGGGCCTTCGCCTGGAGGTGATGATGTTGCCTGGACCTGCGGCATGAAGGATGCGGCGATGGCTCCACAGTGACGGCAGGGAGATTTAATGCCCCTGGATCTGGGGCTTCTAGAACTTGGAGCAGCATGCTTTGAGGGCTTGAACGATAGGGCGCACGATCTTCACAAACTGTAGATCTAGGGTTTAGAAAAACCCTAGATTGAATCTTAAATCTCTAAATGCAAAAATACTCTTCAAACAGAAATCGAAGAATACGAACTGCTTCTTCAATCTTCACGAAATTAAGGTTTCAGTAAAACCCTAGAATTAAATCTCACTTCTCAAACAAAATATGAATACAATAAAAACACTCAAGAATCGAACCCGCTCTGATACCATGTAAGAAAATAGGAATGCGGAAGCGTATCAGAATAAAATAATAAGAAATATGAAGCCTGAGATTTAACGTAGAACCCTACTCCCTAAGGAGCGGGATGAAACCACAGGAGAACGCCACAAAGGGTTGATAGTTTATTGCTTTTCTCACAGGATACAATGGGTGTGGGGGTCTATATATACCCCCAATGAGCCTCCACGTCCCACAGGTGGTAGATGTGGGACTAAACAACTGGATGGGGCAAATGGAACCTGGAGTGATCCATTTACTCATCTCCCTCATAAGTGACGCATATAAACAAATACTCTAACACATACAAATCCACAAATCTCAAAGAAAGCATTACTTGTAAACTTAAAATCATTCGAGGTTGTTGCCTCTAAGCCCCTACAAGAGAGGGGAGCCTACCCCCCACCCCCCTTCCACCACCACCCCAGGCTCGCACACTAAGCAGCAAGACCCCCCGTCTAGACAATAAGCTTCGCCCGCTAGTGTTAGGAGAAGTTACATAAAGAGCTTGGTAATGTACCGAGTACTACAATAACAATGTTCTTCCCCACATTA